>CP135562.1:6953701-7127678 GCA_032401905.1 Swietenia macrophylla | reverse complement strand
TTATAATTTTAGAATAAAGTGATAAATTCTAATAATTTTAGACCTTCAGCGTAAATATTTTTAAAATATTTTTGTAATTATTTATATTATAAAATTTTTTTATAATTTTTATTTTAAAAATTTAAAATTTTAGAATTTATGGACCATATCTTGGTTGAATTTTACATTGAGATTTTATTTATATTTTATTATAAGTAGTATAAGTTATTAATTATTTTAACAATTATATATTAATTTGAAAAGTGATACTATGTGATAATTGGGAAGAACAAGGAAGGATAAAGAAGATGTAGAGAAACAGATATCTCTTGATTCAAGTAGGCAATTCACATATAATTAGGTATTTTAGTATTTTAAAAATTAAAAAAATATATTATATTAAATTTTTATGAATATATTGTACTATTCTATTTTTATAAATTTTTTTTTGATAATTTAGAAATATTATTATTGTTGAATTATATTTTTAATGTTTATAATGTTGTGAGATAATATGAATAAATTATTTTATTTTTACTATATGTGGTTAGGTCATAAAATGATGTATGATCTTTTATTTAACATCAATGAGTATGGACATGATTTCAGTTCCATAGTGAAAATCTATAAACTTAAAATAATAAGTGGCAGTCCCTGAGTATAAATTCCCTAAAGTATGCAGATTACACATTTTTTGGACAGCAGTTCTTGAGAATAGTGTGTTAAAATTATGCACTATACATAGTAATAACTAAATTATATTGTTGTTAAATGATCATTATTTATACATATTTACAGTTACTTATGCCGTGATTAATTGAAAGTATAATTATTATTACATTTATTTGAAAATCTCAATTTTATATGAATATCTATTAGACTTTAACTCACACATTATTTTTCAGATTTTTTTAGAGCAAATGAAAATAGGTAAACTTGAAGAAAATTATATATTTTACGAGATATATTTTGAAAGAATATTTTGCAATGTATCTTACGTTTGTCATAATGTTAAAAGAAGATTACATATATTTAATTAAATAAATGTATTAAATTTTTGATATGATAAATTTTGTGTGGTAATAATTATAATTTCATGTAAAATATTAAGAATATTATAACTTATAATTTTTTTGTTAATTCTGTTCATATATAATAAAAATTTTATCGAATTATACAAGATAAAATTTTATCAAAATATTTATGAATATATTTTTTTATTTTAAATTATTTTATTAAACTTTAATTTAAGAATTTTAATTTTGAGAGCGCGCAGAGACCTGCCGATACAATCTCAAGGTGTGTAATCTTGTGATTGATTGTCAGCAACATTTCTTCATCTTCGAGACGTCGACTAACGCGACTAACGTAATCTGAAGAAACTGTATAATGAGCTCTTATTAGAGTTTGCAATTGGGTCTCTGATGATTGCCTTTTCTTTTCTTGGGTTTGAAGCTGTTCCTCCTCCTCCTCCTTCTCTTCCTCCTTAGATTTGTCAATCACAATAGACCGATACTCCATTAGCCTCCCATCTCTCTTTCTCATTCCTTGCGTGTTGATGACCAGAGCCCCATGAAACTCAAATGACATTAACAGTTACCTACCGAGTTTCTTCGAAAATACTCGGTAACTACGGAGAAACCATCAAAAGACCAAATGGCAATGTTGACTAAAAGGCTGACGTGCTGACATTGATTGTCCAATTCCGATCCTTGATAATATTTCATATAGGAAGATTCATTACCGTACATTCATAATTTCAAGTTTTGTATTATGTAAACAAACGCGCTGTAATTTTTTTTTTATTCCAATTTTTCAAAGAGATCTCTTCTGAACAAAGAGCTTGACCGTGACAGGGGATGTGACTCAGCAGGTCTACTCTGGGCCAAAGTCGCACCAAACAAAGGTTGCTTTTACTCCGATGGGGTCCAAGAAACAACCAGGCCTTTATTTCTGTAGGAGGAAGATATCATTGAAAACTATTACGCCTATTACATGTGATGTGAGTGAGATATGTTTACAACATGGCTTTGACAGTACTTACTTAGGTTCATTGCTTAAGAGTGCGAGAACCCGTGAAAGCTGGAAGCACATTCGGTTTCCTCTTGCCAGGTCGTGAAACAATGAAGCTAAAATGACAAGGAAATAAAATGTAATAGAAAACTCACAAGCATGCTTATCAATCGGACACATACAGCAATAAACTGAAGAAGATCAGTTAACATTACCACTATGAAATACATCACAAGAAGAAATCTTTGCTTGATCAGTAGTTCTTTTTAAATTCCTGAGCTATTTACAGAATTCTCTTAAAACAATCATAGATGCTAGAGTAAACTTTGACTTTTTGTGATTCAATTTATCAATCGTACAATCCTTCATGTTCCCATACGTCCACTAGAAAATCGACCATTTCCTGTCAGTTAAATTTTTTATTAGCTATTAAGCATGCAGATAGCTTTACTTGCAAATAATTCATAAAGAAAAAAAAAAATTCCTCTTGCAGGAGCGGTCATTGAGTTCAACCCATGATATCGCACTAAAAAAATGTTACATAAAATAAAGTAACAATTGCTAAAGCACCACAGTGCAAGGGAACTTACAGAGAGAGGGATGGGCCTAGGAAAAGGATTTCTGGTTGCAAGTAAACTTTCGTAAGTTGCAGGCCAACTGCAAAGAGACAAAAAGTAGAAGACACAGAGAAAGTTAAAAGGAAGATGAAGAACAAAAGCGACCCATAAGAATATTTGCTGGCAAAGAGTAAACACTTAGTAATGTTTCTTTTCTATGCCAAATGTTTATTCCCTATTTTATACACAAACAATCACTTTATTCATTTCCAAAAAGTACTTATTTGCCATGGCTCAGAGAATATGCATGTCATAGAATCAATTAATCCACAAAATTAATCACTCAAGAACCAAAAAATGTATGCTTCTTAAAGAAACCAGTAAGCACGTAGGCACCAATTTCATTGGACAAAAGTAGAAGTTGTCGATACTACACAATCACCAGATGACAGCTTGAGACTTAAAACACCGAATCAAAGGAAAAAGGAGTAAATTAAACACCTTGATTTGGGTTCCCAAATTTGTTGAGTTCGATTCCTTGTCTTGCTACTTTCAATCCACTTAAGTCTTCCCTGGTTCCAGAGAAGAAGACCTGCATTAACAATATATGACATCACTCACATGATGTGATCTAACATGCGGAATAAGAAATGTCATGATAAAAAACACTGTTAACAACTGATGAACCATTTAACCCTTGTGTACGTAATAATAAAAGATAGATCCCACAGTGGCAATGTAACACACATGACTAGCCATATTTTCCTAGCAATTGATCAGAAATTAAAGATAAACAAAACTAGAACTTGCCATGATTAACAAAATCAGAATGGCTGTTGGTGCCACTAGTTCCAATGAAGTGATTGAGGGTTTGGTTTGATGTGCTAATAGATGAAATACTTCTCTGAGATTGAACTGCACTGTTTTCCAGATCATATGTGCTTGTGCTCCAAAAATCATCCGATATGCTAGGTTTTTCCACTGTCCGCCCTTGAATTCTCAATCCCTTTGATGGCTTATCCACAGCAATAATTGGTGTGGATTTCGTGCAGCAACCAAAACAACCCCTGCTGTGTTGCAAACCAGGTTAAACCACATACCCAGAGACAACATATACCAGCAGCAAATTAATGTAGAATTGAGGCCAGACTGAATATTGATAGCGATCTAACAAAACATTCAGTTTTCATCAACACCTTCCCCTTTTTACATTTAATTGCTATGAAATTAAAAAGGAATCTTGAACTCCTGCTCCCCTTGTTACTTGAACTCAATGGCTATGTCTAATACAGCATCAAAAGTGTCACCAAAGAGTTGCTACTATTCTTGGTAAAAGAAAGAATATATAGAATGGGATCCAAAAAGTAAGTACAAGCTATTAGTTTAGACAGTAGGGGCAGAAAAAAGATTGCATTTCAGGGACAGGTCAATAAAAGCTTCAAGCATAGAAATCAAGTGCCAAGGAATTACTTAAGACAAACTATATTGATCTATTATTGCTTTCTTTTCTTATGAAGAAAAGGAGGAATAACCCTGATCAAAAGTATAAATCCTCTATTCTTTCCACATTTTCAAAAATGAAATTTGATATAGGAAAACGTTATAGATTGCTTAGCATGTAAACTTGAAATGCAAAATAGTTGGTTCTCCATATAATTTTTCTATTGAATGTTTCATGGGAAGAAAAGCAACATATTAATTACAACTTTTGTCATTGGTCCACTTATTCCAAATGGGAGGACAAGACCATCTTGTTCTCCTTCAACAATGTCATCATGAGAATTAAACTTCAAAGTACTTGGCAGCTTGTAAATAAATCCACCCAACCATGGCAGATGGATATTACAGTTAAATGCTGTGACCATATTGGGCAACCATGGGCACCACTAATGGAGATAGTTTCTCAAGGAAGAGCACCAGAAAACAGTTTGAAAAGGCCTCAATAACATCAAGACCTTGAAAATTCTCGAATTTACTCAAAGAGCTTATGTATGGATGCCTAAGAAGAAGCAAATCACAACTAAAGTCGAATTTTCCATCCAGCTTGTTGCTAAGAGAGCTCAAAACTGGAATGTGTTAAGAGGCAGAGATATATGTACTCGCTTAGGTTCAACAACTGCTAAATTAGATCGAGTATATAAAGGCTTGTCGTAATGCAGTAATGGGAAAATGAAATAGCAGTAGCACACCAGCAACCTTAAACAGCAAATAACTTTTCCCTCGGCCTATGGAGATCCCCACTTCCCCATATACTCTTCTTTTGTCTAATATTTCTTCTTTTGAATCAAAAACATTTCTACCATAAGCTTCTATTCACCGGAGTAAACAGAGAAAGAAAAATAAAATTACGTTGTCTGATAATGTGCAAACCATGAACAGTAAAATAGAGATTATTATTTTCTTCTCATTGCAATTCAACATTTCTGATAAGAAATCTTTAAGAAACAGAAAACCAGTAATAAAACCTCATAATTTTCATAGAACAAAAGACCAAGATTTCACTTGTTAATCATTTCTGTTAAACTAACTTAATAATTCGTCATTGAATGCCTAAAAGTTTAATCGTCCTTCCATAAATAGCAAAACGAATATTAATACCCTGCACACTACGGAAGCAGAACAAGTCAAACTTGGATATAAACTAACATGGCATCCAAGTCAACGCGACTTTTCCGTGAACACACACGCACTCTACAAAAAGATTACAAAATTAAAATCCAACAATTTACCACTTGTATTGCTCTTAAACGAAAATCAAAACATTTTATTTTCTAAAACCTGTTTCAATCAAAAGCGAGAAATGATTACAGATAAATTATTAAATAAATTAAAAAAAGATTTGAAAACCGTTACTTACCCCATGCAAGCGAGAAAGTGATCTATCCAAGCGGTGATCGAACTGTGAAGAATCACCATATATTCTTCTTCTGAATACTACTGAAAGAAACAAAGCATGGACTCTGCGAAGAAACCAAGAACAAATCTCAGAGTGAAAGGAATGGATCCCGTAGGAGATGGATTTTATCTGAAAAGAAGCTTTTATCTATTTATTTATTCTTATTACTGCTATTGCTGTTGGCGTTTCGTCTACTTTCTCCCACTTGCCTCACCAGTTAAAAGCGCAGGGAAGGTGATTAGTCGGCTCTTGTCACTTTGCCGTAATTTGTAAAACTCCTACCACAAACCGGACTGTAAAACTCCTCCCAGTTAATAAGTACGGTAAATTTTTTATTTGGCCCGGATTCAACCAATCCTAGGGAAATTCAGGTTGACAAAATTGGAAGAGGGAATTAACTAAAGATCATAATTATTACAATAACTCAATTTTCTTTATGATATTAATTTCTTTTACCATCTTAAAATGTAAGAATATAAATTTAGTAAGAACTGACAAGTTTCATTGCCAAAGGGAGTAAAAGACACATGCCCAGTTGAAAGTTCTGTTCATTTTCTCTGTGTAATGATATGGTGATGGGTGAATATTATTATCAGGGTGACAAAAGCATGATTTCTGAAAGTAAGATGCAAGGTCAAATACATCAAAATAAAGCAGCAAAGAAAAAATAACAATCAAATGCTGCATAAATCCAGGCCAGCGTTATCGGTTGATTATGAACTCCAAAATAATTGTGATCTGATCTCAGCTGAGCTGAGCTGAGCTATTTTCCTTGTTTGAACAAGAGAGATGCAAGACTGGCCCTCCATCCATATATGATTGACAATGGCTCATGCTTTTTTGGTATCAGAGCAGCCAGCCCTGGACGGAAGCTTTGATTGGGTGCAATCTCTTGATTGATATTTGTCTCAATGGACCTGCGAAATATACCAACAAGCAAATCACGGAAATTAATGGCTTTTCTTTCTGATAAATAACTGACAGTCACTTTCAATCCGAAGGCTCTGGTTATAGCCTCTTAAAAAGAGACTGTATGAATAAAATGGATTGTGCAGGCTAGTGTAGTTTCTCCTAAAATTGTCTGCCCAACTAAGAACAGAGTCACAAACATATATTTCTAGGTCATAAAAACTGTATGACAAGAATATTTCAGATTGGTGTGGCAACAGAATGGAAAATGAACCATTGCAAGCAACAGAAGAACCTTTATTTCGAATTCTATGAAAACTCTTGGATGAGCTAACAAACAACATTCACACTTTTTCAACACAATTCATGCAACTTATAAGCTAAACTGATGAACGCAAGACGAGGCATTGGAATCATGATAGACGAATAGACCAGTGTTTCTGAGATCAATAACTATCAGAACTGCTTGGGGCCACAACAATAAAATTCTTGATGTAATAGCTTACCTATAAGAGAACATAAGCAAAGATATATTATTCCAAACTCTGAACAAAAGTTAGAACTCAAAGAGAGAGAGAGAGAGAATGCATAAAATTACGTGGAAGGGATCAATCCTTCGCTTGCCAATGTTGACATGCCCTGTCGTTGCTTGTGCTTAGGATTAGCAGTGCAAATTACATATACACGTCCACGACGTTTAACTGTCTTACAGTACTCACACATTTTCTTCACAGATGATCGCACCTTCATGGTTTACTGAAAATTAAGGTTATGAAAATCAATCAAAATATTTAAATGCTCGTAATACTTTAAAGCATGGTTAACAATATTACTACTCCTAGACGTATTGCTGAAATGGATTCCTTAATTCCAAACAAGGATCCTACCAGAACAAATGGTTATCTTCATTCTTTTTTACAAATAGGACAAGAAAATCTCTACGTTACAAAAAAAAAATCTAATTTCTAAAGAGAACCGTAACTAAAATAGCTTCTAAAGTCTCTTATAGTAGAACAAGAGACCTTAAGATCTATCTCACACCAGTTTTTGGGGGCTTTGAATTTGTGTTCGGGAGGGTTGGGTTAAAAAAAAAAAAAAAAAAAGTTCAATGCCTAACATCCATACTGGAACACCACCATGAAAATCAAATAAGTTCCAATGTCTTATTACATGCTAGGAGCTACAAGCATAAAATAAGTTTACATAGATGCCTACAACATCATTATATAAGTTAATTGTCGAGCACGCAAAAGATTAAGAATTCCCATTTACTTCTCCTTCACTAATTAGTGTAAAAAAGTCTATCATATATCTTCAATACAGCACTAAACAATAGTGACAAAAATACAAGGCTTTGTGATGAATAGAGAGTATGCTCAAAGTCAGGAAGCCTTTCCCAAACTCTTATGCAAGACCCAGTGTTCATACAAACATTGAATGAAGTCGGATAGACCCCAACAACATATTATGAAGAATATTGTTTATACTTCAAATACCATCAGAGTTCTCTTGATGGAATTTTTATCTTATATTATTTTTGGAAATATAAACTATAGCCCAGATAGAAATTAAAGAAGTTAACAAACAAAAAACCCAATTTGATAAATTTGATGACATAAATAAACAAAATAAGTACAATATATTGCTCTACAACTAGTTTTGCTCAATTATAAAGAAGATGAAAGCATATCATCTTACCTTTTTATCACATCAATTATGTATATGCAGTTTTACACTAAAAGCACCGTGCATCCTTATTAATCTGTTATTGAAAATAATTGAGCGAATTGTCTGAAATGCATTACGAATTTTGATAATACCCAGGAAGCTAATGCAAGGGCATCGAAATTGCAAAAGCTGACGCAGTCTAACGATATAAAACGCAATGAAAATCGAGGGAAGAGATCCGGTACCTGGTTGGCGAGGCTCAAGGAATGATTTCGAAACTCAACAACAAAATCGGACACTTAAAACTTTCCCTTACCCTGCAACAATAATTCATTCGCCACCCGGCTTGGGGCGCCGCTGGAGATGTAGTTTAGGGTTGCATTTGAGCTGGGCTGAGAATTGCCACTCTAAAGGCCCAAGCTCCACAACACCCTTGTGTTACAACGGATGATGATAAATGCACCCCCCTTATTATCTAAAAGCACCCGATTGGGTTAAAGTACCATTGGTACTAACACAACGTACATGGTACGAAATTGAGGTTCGATATGTTCAGCATTTGACCATGCACATCAAACTACTGAACCACCACAAATAAAGATTAGTGTTTTTTTTTTAAAAATTAATTAATTAAATAATAAATTTTTTTCCGTGTTACGCTATCACTTGGTAAAGGAATTTAACCTTACCAAGTTAGTTAAGAAACGTACACGCATACGCACACACATGTATGTTGAATTATAATAACAAATAAAATCAATGAGTCGAGTTTGTTATGTGATTATCACGATAATATGATCAATATTTCTTAATAAAGATATCAACCCACGTAAGCAAACATGATTATGAGTTAAACTAATAGAGGATGTCGTCGTTTGATTGCTAGCAAATACTTTTGTTTGTGTCAATAATGCATGACATGACAACCGAGGGCTTGCCAAACATTATTGGTGGCTTTACTTTGTCAAGGGCCTAGCTATGTAATTTATGTCTTTAGTTAAACAAAAGCATTGGATCTTTTATTGACAAAATGGAGGCTGATGATCCATTGCATATTTTCAATACCAAATCGTTGTAATTTGAAGGGAAAGTTGGTGAGGTAAGGAGGAAAGTGGAACTCGGAAGCAACGAAACATGGGATTTGGTACATGTAATCTGGAGAAATTTGATTGGAGGAATTGTTGATGGATGCGTCATGTCAACGTGGTATCTACCAATTGGGGGGTTTTGATCATTCAACCTTTTTGTGATGGGATTCAAAAAATCATGGCAAACTTGTAATTAATATTTGTGTACCTATTTGTTATGTTTGCAAAACTATGGGGACTAACTTGACAGTGTGCTATCCCGTGAACTGGGACAGGGACACTTGCCGCTGCTGATGGTAAGGCTATGATCCTTGTTTACACATCTACTTCAATGGCGATTTGAAAAGGATCTTCCTTATCTTCTTGTAGATAACATCATATCGGATTTGGATTCTGCCATTTCGCTTGCTGTTTTCCTCAAATACTCAAATTTTGTTTTTACCATTAATTTTTTTTCAATGTTAATAATTGCTGCCCAGGAAAGTTCTTGGAAAAATCAGGCCAATTTCCATTCAATTTGGCCTAAAATGTGTAAATCATCTGAATTGGATGGAATGGGTAGGCTGGGCAAAGTAACTAGCTTTCTGGAAATTATGAAACTGCCTGCCTGCCTGCCTGGCCCATTGATTGAAGAAATATGGAACACGCAATAAGCTGAGCTCCCCACAGGCCACAACCAACATAAAACTGACAAAAGTTATAAAAGACAAGAAAAGCTTTGGCAAATAGTTGATAAACAAAGACTCTTGTTCCAAAATCAATGCAACCGAACAAAAGTTTCGGTTTCCCTTCTCTTCTAGGGGCCTTAGCTTTCTTTCTTTTGCTTCCCTCCAATGCCTGCTCGTCAGGTTTTCGTTTAAATTCATATTTTATTTTATAGAATAAAAGACAACAATTTTGAATACCCACAAATTGATTTTATTTTCAAACCCAATAATTTAATCAAGTCTCGACAAAAAATGGCCATGTCTTCTTCTTCCTCTTGCCAAGGTTTTAGACGTTTAAGTACAGCAATGCGTCATTCATTTGGCTTTCTCTATTGAATATTTTAATTGTGTTTGGGTGGCTGTAGACCGAGAAAGGGAAAAGGAGAGGAAGAATAATGTCACATGTCACACATTGCATGTATGCATGCACCAGTGCATTTACATGCGATGCGTGACTTATGTTCCATGCTCAATAGAACAAACACAACTCGTGTCACACACACACACGTGCATTGCTTGATAAAGTAGCGAGGATTCCACATGCAACCCTCCTCCTCTTTTAAAGGTGATCAAGAATTACACAATAGGGTTAGGGTGTCCTACTTCTGTGTAGAGGATGGGGCCGGTTAAGAGATGGTGATGACCTCAAACTAGCACGTCTTTAATGAGTACAGTTCTGAGTCCCATGAAATTACGTGGTTAAATTATAGACACAAGATATAAATATAATAAGAGAAAAGAAAAAAAAAAGAAATTAAAATTCAATTAATGATCAAAATACTAGAAGTAAGTCAAGTCAGCCTCCCCCTCCTTCTAACTAAAATATTCCACAGTCTAATTGAAGAAGATGAATCCACAACCTATTTCTGGATACGACCGATCAGGTCATCTAATTTCTCCGAAATCCCAACTTGTAAGCGTTGAGAACTGATACTATGAACATGGGGTCTAGCTAGGTAGCTACCTAATTGGAGAAATTGAGACTAATTTATTTAATTTAGTAGGAGTAGGCCAGTCGTTGCACCACACGATCTCTCAGGATTCCATTGTAGAGAGCCATCCTGTTTGCAGGCATTCCACTGCCAGTACTCTTCTTGGAATTTGAAGAAGAAGATGAAGAAGAAGGAGAAGGAGGATAATCTTTTTTCAGATGACCATGTTGCTTCCTGAACTCCTCTCCATTCCTTCTTGGATCCACTACATCTTCTGCAAAGTGCACCCTTTTCTTCTTCTTTTCCCTCTTCTTATTTCCATCTGCACAAAACCAACATCCAAAAAGGATTAAAAAAATTAAAAACAAGTATCTAATCTGCCGACGCATGAGATGAGAGTGTGTATATACATGCATATAACGAGAAGAGATGAGAAGAGAAGAGATGGATGAATTTGGGAATACCAGAAGAGATACAAGAGCGCAGAACTTGGTGAGAGGACTGAGGAATTCGGTCAATAGAGAACTCGGTATCTTGGGAAGATTTCTGAAGGCGAAAAGCCAAAAGAATTACAGTACCAGAAACAGCAGCCATGGCTGTGGCTAACACCATCCCTTGCGAGCACAATATTGAAGACATAGTTTAGTAGTTGATGATCACAGAAAAATAAGAAACTTGGAACTCAAAAGATTCAGTACATGAATTATAAAGACACTAATAAATAAAAAGGATGATGACGGTGCTGCTGATGATGATGATGGAGTGAAAACACACGCAATACCAATGGGAACGCATTATATTTTATAATATTTTCACGCGTGGGAAGTGAGGTGGGGATTTTTTATTTTCATATTTAACCTTCTCCTTGTAAAGATTATGCAGTGAAAAGGTGATTACATCAGTAAGTAACACAAGTAATCATATCCTTTGGCTTTATGCTGTGCTATGCTATGCTGGTGCTTGTGAGTGGGTGATATTCACAGCAATGAAGAGGAGCGTGTCGGTGTAGGATACAGTCTGTTGTCAGTCTTCAATTATTATGGTCTGTCGCTGAAAAACCATGAAGATGTGTCAGAAAGAACATCCCGTGCCAGAAGATAGGAGAGTTCTAGGATGCTTTAGCTTTTGATCTCACAGCGTAGCTACACTAAGCTAGTTGCTGCTGTGGTTGTTGTTGAAGATAGGAAAACGACTTCTGGCCAATCAGATTGGTAGCTTCTTCGTTCATTCATTCATCCCGAGCTCCACCTATGAATCAACTATTCATCCGCACCCCGTTGTCGATGTTAGGCACCAAGTCAAGCTGCAATCAAGTGAGTTGATTATTTCTACATTTTATCTTTCTTTTTATCTATTAAAAATTAATTTTACAATAATTTACAGTCTTATCTATTAAAATTTTAGTC
This sequence comes from Swietenia macrophylla, assembly GCA_032401905.1. NCBI lineage: Eukaryota > Viridiplantae > Streptophyta > Magnoliopsida > Sapindales > Meliaceae > Swietenia > Swietenia macrophylla. The sequence goes on along the minus strand of CP135562.1, from coordinate 7,115,523 downwards.
GAATATAAAAATTTAATTAAAAATAAAGATAAAATAGACAAGGGAATTTGCTTCCTAGCAAGGGACCCCAATAATGAAGAAAAGGAAGTTTAGCTTAGCATAATAATTGTTTGTTCACTGAGACAAAGATCCCATTATTGTCAATGTTAGGGAGAGAGCCTGGTAATTGCCATCACTGTGTTCTGAAAATTACAAAAGCTGAGAAAGAAAGAAAGAGGCAAAGAAGATTGGGCTTCAATAAGTGAGGTCTCCTTCTATCGCTTTACAACTAGTGAATCAAATCCAATCATCTTCCCACTCAGTTGATGGAATTCTGCCCATTAGTGTGTCATTGCTTCAATAATGGTTTCAAGTTTCGTGTTCTCAAGTCATCGAGTAATGTCAATTTGTTCTTTTTCCATGTAAACCACCCACTCAATTGACAACTTTTCACATTATATTATTAAACCCCTCAGCTAATTCAAATTTATCCACGTATAAACAAAATCAAAGGATTAGTTAGTAAATAATTAGGATTGGAATTTGGAGAAAGGGTTTTGAAAATGAAAAGCAAACCTTCTTGAACAAGAAACGAAGTCAATAATTTAAGAAAACTATGGATAAGGCAGCTAGATATAGGCTTCTTTTGGAGTCAAGATTTTACTGTTTACAAAGACCAATGTCGGTAGGCACGAAATGTTGAGTGCAAGTATCTCCAAATGCTAGATAGAACCTGGTATCTATCTGCCAGTCAAAACAGAGACTCCACAAAAGTCTGCAACCGTAATTTGGTTTCAGAACCAACCCACAAGCAGCATCTTAACAACAGTCAATGCATTGGTAAAAGAAGTTTTCAGACTCTCAGTTCCCACAAGAATGAATTTCCTAGAAAACGTATGCACTCTTCAAAAGATATTTTTATCTTGGTTTTGGGTTTTTGTTGCAAGTCATTTATAGGGAATTTAAAAATGGTAGAGCTGCTTACCATTCGTACAATGGAAGCAGCAGAGTCTACTCTCAAATTTTTGCTCCCTGGATACGTATCTGAACTCCGAAGAATCAGTCAGTTTGTTCCCCTAGCGAAAGAGGAGACACAGGATATACACAGCTTTCACATCGACTTTCTTCTTTGTTTAATGCAAAAGACCGGGCAAATTGCGTTATTGATCACATGCTAACTTGATTTTTTATAATACCTCACAGTCAAACAAACTGCTTCATTCATTGAGAACATACCATGGCCACACGAAGAATCATACAGGAAGCATTCTGTAGCCAAACCTTCACTATGGGAATTCCAATCAGCTCTAGACCTTTGGTTAAGATTTCAGATCCCACATAGATCAAGGAATTACTTACATTTGAATTAAATCCTAATTCCATCTCCTGGGCAGAAAAGAAGTCAAGAAAAAAAAAAGAAAGTTCAAAACTCATCTCCTTCTAAACTATGATAAAAATTACGGGTTAGATCAAACTCAAGCTATCAAATCATAATTACAAACCATTTTTTTAAAAAGACATGTTTGTGTCCACAAGTTGCACTCGGTGATATAAGTTTAGGGCGACAAGCGATAGGAAGATGCATCGGGGTTTAGATCCCGGGCTACCTGAAGAAGGTGTTCTATGTTGATGTCAGGGTAGTGTTGTAAAACCTTCAAGTTAGCTACAAAATCACCACTCAGTAGCCTGCTTTTCATGCATAGCAGCATTGCACAGCAGACACGTAGCAGCATATCCTGCATAAAGTGGAGTTTGCCCTCAGAAAATCAGCATTACTTCAGCTTCATGTAAATTTAGCTATGGAAAGAAGTGAAAACTAGATAAACAGGTAGAAGAGTGGCATAAGTTATTGTCCATCAGCAAAGTTTTGGAGACAGAGACCTGAATGCCATAAGGATTACTCAAAAGGGAATCCCAAATTCTTAAGATGGACTGCAAATTGAATTCTTGTGTAAGTAGCAAAGTGATCCACCTGAATGCATAAAATTGTGGCTTTATCTGTTCATTAGTAGACAAGACATAAGTTTCCATGGTGTATTGGAAAACACAAGTTGATGGCAATTAGCATCTTGTAGAAGATGTATTAATGCAGCTGGAAAGCAGTCTCTTTAGAGTCGGCTATAAATCCAATTAATTTAAATTTACCTTGTTTGTGAATTCAAGATGCCGCCACAATTCCTCGTCATTAGCTTTCAATAACTCTGCCAAGTTAGAAAGAGTTGAAAGGATACCCACTGAACTATTATCCAATTGTTGACAGAAGTGATCCACTGAGTCGCTCAGGAGTCGGACAAAACAAGTAAAACTATCTGCTTCTGCATTTGCCTGTACCAAATATTATTCTTCAAAATGAGCATGATGGTACCTAATTCAAACCCAAGACGATACTATTTACAAAGGAACACAAACGATTTAAGCCTAAGAGAACCAGGAACATAGTATGATGCTTACAGCATTCTGTTCATCCGGGTCAGTAATAAATACATAGTATATTGGTGCCAAGACTTCATTCATGCCTTGAACATAGCGAATAGCTGGATTTAGCTTTGAGAATAGGAGAAGAATGTTCTTCATTGCTTCCTACAGAAGAAAATGCATCACAGAGTTAAGTTGGGGAGAGTCCATCTGTTACTTATGCTGGGAAGAGATTAGATTTTCTCTCCTTTAACAAACCTTGGTTTAGACAGGGTTATGTAATGATAACAATACAAAACATGCAACCTAGAAGCAAAAATTTTGAGACTATGACAAGCAGAACCCTTCTTCTCCTAGGCAGGCAACCCTAACTAGAAAAAGATTCTATAAGAATTCATCTATTGTCTAAAATTTGAGATGAAAGCATGTGGCTACCATGAAGAGAGCTAATAACTTGGTTAGAAAATTGAAATCAATCTCTTATAAGGAAAATCACTCCAACTACATAATAAAGGAAAAAGACTAAAGGGACGGATGAGGGGTGAGAGAGATGTACCCGGTTTTTCCTACTGAATGGTGTATCGCCAGAGAAGAATTTCATATCTGGATGTGTGCGTTGTAAATCACGATCAATTTGTTCTGTTATCTCTGTATGCTATAACATGCATCCATATTGATAAACATGAGCTCAGATGTAGCATAGAAAGTTCAACTGGCACCTTGAAATGAAGAAGAGATAATACCTGGAAGTACTGATTCCAAACACTGGCTTTACCGCTACTCAAAGGGTGATCTTCATGAGAAATTTTTTGTCGCCTAAGCAGTCCATCAACATCACTGTCAGCATTCTGCTCACTGGGATTCAATGCTTCTTCTTTAATCCTGGTGAATTCTGACTGTCTAGATTCAAGATTTTGATGAGTGCATGGTAACCAAAAATATAACGCACCCTATATGTTGTGTGTAAGAAATATATCTACTTCTAAATTATGGGGTCCATAGACAAGAAGAAAAGTGCAGAGGCAGGGAGCATCTTACAGGACTCAATAGAAGTTCTTCTTTTAGCTTAGAATATTTCTGCCGATTCTCACTCAGCTCCCTTTCCCATAAGTCATGCGAAGGAGGTAAATAACCCAAGAGCAACTGCTAGAATGAATTGTGCAAGGAAAATGATACACAATCCATAACAGACAGCAAACGGGTAAAGGTTATCATTTTATCCGTAAAACATCCAAGTTCTAGTATTAAATTTATATTTTTGAATGTCTCGGTTAGTTTTTTCTTCTAACCATTAGTTCGATTCAACCATTGAAATAGTAGATTCTCATTAAAGAGAAAACAATAACATCTGGTGTTTTTGCCAGAGTGTCAGTTTTATCACTTGCATAGGTTGTCTTCCAACCATTCAGGTGGTTACTGCATTGACATTGTTTGCATAAGCAGAACTAATCATCCATCTATAAGTCTGTAAAAAATAAGCAGAAGAAGAACAAAAAAGGAAGGGGAACAGTGTCGATATATCAAGAAATGACTTTCATAAGCACTCATAGACAATTGGTGCTTAAGAATTCGTACGACAGGGTTAGCATTGCTTCTCTGGAAATTTGTCAACAGAGTAAATTTCTGCTATCAAATATCTAGTAAGTCTCTGACAAAGGCTGAGAACAGAAGGAGATTCATATACAAAGGCTCCAGTCTTATTCTTCGGTCATGCTTAAAGAGATTGTCTGTTACCAGTATCAAATTATACACTTAAAGATATTGTCTTAATCAGAATATGGGCTATTGGCAGCACAAATCCCCATTGCTTCTGGCGGAAACCAAACCATCATCAACCAACTTAAATTAAATCTTGAAATGAGTAGATCATGGTGTCTGTTGTAATTTATTTCTGTCTGTTTTTGAACTTCGATAAAGCAACACAGTTCACACATATTACAATTGGAAAATAATATTTTCCAGGTGGTTCAAATAAACAACAGGAAAAGAATGACATGTTTAGATGATCAGAATAGAGTAGCAAAACAAGAATATGAACCTACCTTCCAAGCTGTTGCACGCAAACCTCCACCATCAGGAAGTCCCGAATCAGCAATTCTCTGTAACTTTTCCAAATTTATCTCTTTCTGTGATAACTGACCACAAAATATACATGAACATGTAAATAAGTAATGCGGGACGAATTATCAAGCCTCACAATAACAGAGAATATGTACCAACAATAAACCCTTTTGTTTACCCAGAAAATTGAATCTCTCACCTCGTACTCAAGATCGGACCTTTTTTCATCTGCAGCGATAAAATCCTTAACCGAGACCGAACACGACCCATCTTTTTCGGGTCTCTGCCGGGGCACCCTTGACTCGCATTGCTCTTCTATCATCTCCCCATAATCATCTTCACTCTCTCGATCTGCCACAAAGGCTTTTGTTGGTAAAATCTCAAGCTCTTCGCCCGACTCGAAGTCGAATGCCCAATCAGACTCTCCATTTTCGTCTTCCCTATCATCAAAACCGGCCACCAAGCTCCCGAGCCTATCGGGAAACACTCGGCGCGCCTTTTCGGGGAGCTTCAGTTTGCCTTTGACCATTGTGATTTCATGAACGAGTTCTGACTGAGCTAACGGCTGTGACTCGGGTGAGCTGGGTTGGTGAATTCTGTTTGTGTTGCCACTTCCATGGTATGTTTATTTCTTTTACTTTCTGGAGGCCGTGGAGAAAGAGAAAAAGGTTAGCTTTTGGGCTTGGGGGGGCATGACTCGGGGAGTATAACTCGGTTACTGAGTCAGTTCAATTACTTTCTCTATGTTGAAGAAGACTGGTAGTTAAAACCGTTGAATGGTAGGTGGGTCCACAACTTTGTCTCAGCCAATAACTGCCTGACACAACATAAGTGTCTAATCTATTACAATATAAATGTCACATTTGCAAAGTCAAGGAAATTGGGACATGTATTGTTACAATTAACCCACCTAAAAATTTAAATTTTAAATTTAAAAATATAATTAATAGTATATTTAAGTTGTTTATCATTAAATCAATGTCAACTTATGTGAGCAAGGTTGTTAAAATAACTTAAAATATTTATTATTATTATTATTGTATATAAATTTTTAAGTGTAGAATACAAGCCCACGGGAAAAGCTATTAAGAGACTTTAATTCCATAATAAAGGTACTATGAGCTAGAGCCCATAAGTAAATGTCTACAATCTTATAATAAAAAAGAAATAGCATGTGCTTGCGAATGAGAATTTTAAGCGTTACACTTAAAATGTGTGATAATTTATACAAAAAAGAGAGACTTTTTTTAATTATAAGGACTGAAATTCTTCTGATTTATATTTAAATATGCAAAAACACACGCAAAAAAAGATATTTTTTTAAGTACGAGAATTAAAAACTCTTAAAATTTATATTTAAACGTATGAAGACTTACATAAAAAGAAGAGTTAATTTTTTTAGTTGGAAGCCTATGGTTCCCTCCCAAAGATATGAATTCGATCATAAAAATAAGAAATAAATATTTAAAAATTCTAACAAAGGTAAAATTTATATTATTTATAAAAAGAGAAGATAATAAAAATTTTTACAACTAATCTTATACTTAAAAGAGTCCACGTAGCATGATATTAAGAAGCTACACATGTCTCACAGTATTAATGCCACAACATATTAAAAAGAATGGTTCGACATTAATCAAATTTAAAGACTCGTTATAAAGGCCTAAAATATAACTAATAAGGTAAAAAAAAAAAAAAAAAAAGAACTCTATCCATTTGAATTTTAGGAGCTTCTCACTCTAAAAATATAAAATTTAGCTACTGATTTAATCATCAAATGGTCATCGTAGATAAACTTGCTAACACCTAACTTTATTTGTTTTACAAGAGAGAGAACCTTAACAGACCCAGACATAACACAAGCAAAAAATCCACATTATCAATTCCAGTAAAAAGTTACACTAACATTCGCATTCTTAGTTTTAAGTTTAAGTTCTTTAATGAAATGACAATTAAATAACTTAAGTTTGGGTTAGTCTCTTGTTAAAATTCCAACAACGAAAAACTTATTAAATAAAATTAAACTTGCACATCAAAATCAAGTAATACTTCAATAGCTTGACTCACAATATCCATTGTCAATAAAACTTAATTTGTGCATGAAGAGAATGGATAAACAATACATTTTGCACCTAACAATAGTGATTTAATCTATTAATCAATATACTCAGGCCTAGTTTGAAATTGTTGTAAATTTTTAAATAATTTATGTTATGCTAAAGAAATAATCAATTATAAAGAAAATTAATTAAGTGTCATTTATATACATTTGATAAATTTTATTGTTAAAATGTAATTTATTTAGGGATAAATTATTTTTTAAAATTATATGTAAAACTTGTCCTTTGGACTCTAAGAGTAATTTAGCCTTTTTACACTTAAACTATATTTTAATGCATGTGCATAATTCATAACTAATTTTTATATTATTAAGGTTTATTAATTGTTTGTATCAGTTTAAATTTTTTTTTTATATATGTAATTGTTTATTTATTTATTTACTATATATCTTTGTTAAATATAAAGTTGTTATTTTAAAATTTTTATAAAGAAAGTATTTTGAAAAAAAATATAAAATTTATTTTTTAGTTATTTTATTTTAGTGTTTTAACGAGAGGACTTAAATATAGATAAAAAGGTTAAGAAGTTTGCATAATTAAAAGATAGGGGATTAAATAATATTTTTCATAATTATGTAAAAGTTCATTTCTTCTTCTTCTTATACTTCTTCTTCTTCTTCTTCTTCTTCGCCACCCGAACATGCACATTTTCAATTTATTTCTCCTTTTGTTTTCCATCAACCCTTCTCTCTAAAATTTCAACATTTCTAAACCCATTTTCTTGCACAATTGAAGCACCTAAAATCAAATAATGAAGTTTTATCATTAAAAATACATTTTCATTATTTGCATGGAGCTTGGGTATGCATTTTTTAACCTTTAATTTTCTTGATTTTCTTCATATTTTGTATTTAATTTGGAATTTAAAATATTAAGTTACTGTTTATGAGAGAAAGATTTTGAGAATTCTTTATTTTTATGAATTTTAATAATAATTATGGATATAAAATTATGAAAATATGATGTTGAAACAAGAGTTTGTGGGTTGAATTTGTAAAATGAATGCTGGTCGAATATTTGGCGATGGTTTAAACTTGATTTTGATATTGGAAAATAATTATGTATTGCATGAGATTGAGGAGACTTTATTATGGGAATCCGTTGCATGGGAATTAGTTAAATGACAAGAGTTTATAGTTGAGTATTGAAATAGAGTTTTGTTAATATTTAAATGATATTTTGATTTGAGAGATACTTTAAAGCTTGGATTTTAACTTCAAGAAGAATTATTATTGAAGTTTAAAAAAGCTAGACTTAGAGGCTTATTACAAATCAAATGGGCAATGTATTAAATAGCAATTAATGGAATAATATTTTGAAGTAAATTGATTTTCTTGTGGTCTTTTTGAAATTGAGAAAAATAGAGACATTTTTTTTAAGAAAATCTATTAGAGCTGCAATTATAGTATACTAAAAAACATTCGAAATGAAAGCTTATAAGTCAAATTTGGAGTTTATTTGTCTAGTCAACTAAGGTCCTAAATTTTTTGCATGTGCAAGTTAATCTACCCTGTTTAGAATTTCTTTTTTCTGCCTTATCTTACAAATTAGGTTAGAACCCCCAATCGATATTAGAATGAAGTGATTCAAAAATCATTAAAAAGATTAATTTATTTAGTTTATTTCTTAAAAGACTACGATTTAAAATTATAACTCTAAATTATTAGAAATAACCAAATTATCCTTAAAGGTTAGATTTAGACTAAAGATTATAATGAGTTAAAATGAATTTCAAAGATTAATATTATGAGAGTTAAATATTGATAATATTATATATATATATATATATATACACACACAAACATATATGTGTGTGTGTGTGTTTAGGCCAATGCTACTGTGGACGAAATCTGAACTAATGGAAAAAAAAAATCGATAAGAAAGTAAATACCATTTCTAAAAGGGTGAGTGGATTAATTTTGCTACCAAAGTATTTAAAATTTATATTTATTTATTTTAAAAAATCTTTTAGAACAAATAGAAGTCCTAAGATATATAAATTATTTTAAATAATTATGCTAACATGTGAATTTTAAATTATTTGTTGTTTATAGGTGTATGATTTTGATTATGAAATAATCCTTGAGATATTGATATTTTTTTTACTTATTTTGTTTATGAATTTAATATATTGGTAATGAGGCTAACAGATAGGTATAATATACACACACTATAGATATTTCTGTAACTACAACATGTAACTTGTGATGGGTCATTGAACCGCACATGTGAGTGAAAATTTAGTTGGATAGCAATAGAAAATAAATGTTGATGCGTCCCCTCAGTATATTTTGTATTGATATAATTATTATAATTTAATATGGTCTTGGACTAGGTTTTGTAAAGACAGTCATGAGTATGATTACGTGACTACTCAAGCCAACATTAGTAATTTAGGTAAATAATTCTATTAAAAATAATTTTTTGATAAATTAATTTTTAAATAAAACTTAAAATGATATTTAAAAATTTTTCGTTAAAAATATGTCTTCCACAATTAATTGTTTATTTAAAAAGTAATTATCGGTGGTCTCGAGAGTTATTCCCAACTAGGGTAATACTTGAAAAAGAAGGCTAACCTAAATTTGTATTATTAAAAAATCTCTACATATTTGAATTCTTCATTGAATAATTTTTTTATATATAAAATATAATGTTAAATAATTATTATATTTTAGGATATTTTTATAATCTTTATATTTTGTTAGTTTGCTTACTGAGTATCTTTAATAGTAACACTCCTCACCTTTCAATTTTAGATTAAATAATTGAGTAAATATGTGATAACGGTTAAAATTTTCTTTAATTCTTAATAACGGGTAATTTGACTTACACTATATTCGTCAAGTCTATTAAAATTTATTGTTTTAATATATATATATATATATATATATATATTATATTCTAGTTGTTCAAATTGAGAGAATTCAAATTTTTATTTTTTTTGTGATTGAAAATGTTATAAGCATGTTCAAGTAGAATTTGATATATTTTGATTTGTACTTGTTAGTAAGATGTATTTTATATTTTAATTTTTATTTAAATCTTGCGGACTTTTAAAATGAGTTTCAAGTTAATAGAACAAAATTTGAGGATATTCGACAGTTATCATGTGTCAATTTTTAGAGTCAGGGTGTTACATCATATTTAAAAATCACTCATTTCCTCTTTCTCAAAATGTATTGTAAGATGGGTTAATTTTGTCAAAAATAATTTTTAAAAGTATATCAAATACTAAAAAAAAAATTTAACAGTTAAAAATTAGTTTTAATCTTTTAACATAAATCCCAAATTGGCCCTTAAATGTTGACAAGGTTTATAAAATTAACATTATTATGTTTATTTAAGTTATTTATAAATATACTCAATGTATAAAATTGATATTTTTGTGTTTAATATATTTCAATTGAGTAAAACATTCCTAAAATTAACCACTTAACACTTTATTAACATGATACTCACATAGCAAATTAATTTTTTATCCTTATTTACTTAAAATTAAAAAAAAATCCTTATTTTTTTGAGAGAATTAATAGCTTACTACGTGATGAGTCAATTGGTTGGTAAATTTTTATTTTCAATAATATTGAGTTTCAAAAGCAGCTTATATGCATTTAAAAAATTTTACCATTAAGTATTGTGGTAATTAAAATGACTAGAATATATTCAATTTTAAATGAAAATATTTGGTAACTCTCTTCTTTATTTGTCTAGAAAATTAGGTACATTTTGGTTTCTAATTACTTACAATTATGATTTTAGAAGTAGTATGTTTTAAGAAATTTATTACTTTTTTTTAACATATATTACAAAAATAAATATAAAATAATTCTTCCTAAATAAATCCCTAAGGTAATTTGGTTGAATAGCCATGACATATTAATGTTGATTTTGGAAAAATTAATTAATATTACCATTTTCATCAATAGGAGCTAATTAATTGCTAAATTTTCATTAACGATAGTTAATTGTTGGTTTTGAGAGTGCTACCTTTATTTGAAATTTTGAATATACTCTTTCTAAACTGTTCTTTCTCATTAATTAAACTCAAAAGCAGGGGTGAGAACAGTTCAATTCGGTTTTATTTGAGTCAGATTTCAAATGGAACCAAAAGTTTTAGATTTGATTTGACTCAAATTGATTTGAACTAATAATAAAAAATAAATTTTAGTTTAGTTTAAATAGGTTTGAGTTTAAACCAATAAAGAATAGAGTAAATTTAATCATTTTAGTTGGTTTAATTCGATTCCATTTAGACTAAACATAATTTAAAAATTGACAAATAGTTATCAATTTGCTTTTTTTAAAAAAAAAAAATCAAAACCAATCCAATAAAAGTTTGAATTGGTTTGATTTAAATTTGATCAACCCAGCTCAAAAATAAAGTAATATATTGATATTATGGGAGGGAAAGACTATTTTAGAACACTATACAGTGTAGTTATTTTAAATTCTTGTTAACTTACAAATTACATTTTAAAGAATACAAAAACTATAACATATAACTTGAGATGTATAATGGAAATTATCATAGTTCAATATGGTAAAGACACAATTGCTATTAGATTGCATCACTCGAGTCAAAATCAAAATGTTAACATATCATAGTATTGATGATGCATTAGTATAATTACAGAAGACATAATCAATGCAGCTATATATATCACATGAATAGGTATTGGCAGCAACGATCACGTTAACATGATTGCCAAGAAGAAATGGGCCTGATTTACCTCAGGGTTATTTCCTGATTAAACCAGGAAGACATACATAAAGAAGACAACTTGTGGTGATGGGAAATGGAATGTCATTGTGCAATGTTGCATGCAAACACGTGTAAACAAGAAATGGATATGGTAATTAAGACGATGGTCGTTATGGATGTGGTCTGAATTATGTGGCCTTGACTAAGAGATTCAAAAACAACACAGAAGATATATGGAAAATATATACATGACAATGCACATGATGATCCACAAGCAGTCGGTAGTCTGCCTTAATTTCTTTTCTGGTGATCTCCCTGTTTGGCGGAAATTTTGATGGAAAAGACCCAGTTGAGAGGAACATAGAGCAAAACTTTGGTTTGGTTTTGTTGGGGTATTTTGGATTTTGGACCACTTCGACCAACTCAGCTCATCAATTGAAGGACAGCCTGTACGAGGATGAATCTCGTTTGTTTCTTCAGTATCTTTGGTCTTTCTTGATGGCTAGGTAACTTTTGCAATAAATGAAAATGTTTACATAGATACACATCAACTTCGATCATGCGTGTGAATTTGCTCTCAAAGTTGTTGCTCATTCAATTCGAAAATCAATTGAGTTCTCGTTGTAAACCTAGCTACGTGGTCGATCAAAAACCGGAAAGAAAACTTTTTTACCCTCCTATTTATGTATTAATCATGAGATTTATTATACAATGTGAAGCTGTACCTTTGGATTGTTCTTGTAACTTGGCTGCACTGCATGCATCTTAACTCCTTTGCCTTGAGGTCAAGTCAATCACTGTTTTCAATTCATGACCAAAAATGAGTTAAATATGCTGCAAATTGACCATAAAAGAAGAAACCCAGCAAGTTTAGTAAATTTCACAAACATTTATACGAATTTAGGACAATTGTTTTAAAGATTTTATGATCCTCGATCCCTAAATATGCTTGCATGTTAATTAATGACACAGAACGTACTTTATATGTAAACTAAAACAAATTAATTATGTAGGAAGCGTTGTGTTAGGTGATCATATGTATCTTATCGACCGCTTTTAATGAAAAAATGAAGAACAGTATGTTTGATTGTATATCTTATTTTCTCTATTAAGAAAATAATAATGAATAAAAAAGCATGTAGGAAATTATACATAAAGCATGCTTGCATGCATGCATTTATGTATGGATGATGACTAGGCGAGAAGATCGTGTGATTGGGAGGAGGCATGCACATATGTATGGCTCGTGGCACATGGGAATATGTACATATTTGTGCACGAGTCGGGATCGTAGTCCTTTGGAAGTTGATTGGTAGATTAGACTTACTAGATCGACGATGTTTCCCCATAATTCTTTTTTCCTCATTGGCCCCGGTCTCATCGCGTTCCCATGCCACCATGATTTCTCCGTTTAGGAAATAATCAATTTACATAAATGAAATAATTACGTAGTTCTTTCGAGGGTCCATTTCTCTTGCAGCTTGTGGGCGTACGTGGACAAAATTAATTATCCATCGTACGTAGATCATATAAACCTTTTGCTAGTTTGAAGATCCAAACGTGGGCTTAAACTTTTCAATATTGATCTTGTTCATGGGAGGACTTTTAGGGTTTTCTCGGGAAATCAATATTATTTTACTATACTGTTTTTCTAACTGAAAATAATATAATAAAATTCATATTCAGGACCCAAGATGGCATGTACAAGTGAAGGCCAGCCAGCCGGTGAACTGGGAAACAACAACCGTACGCATGCATTCTGATGATTGGCTGCTTGCCTCAAATCTAGTTTCTCGGTGTCAAACTGAGGATTCTGTTTCACGCCTGAGGATGATAAATTCATGAAGAGAAAGCACGATGGTGAACAATGAATAACAAAATAAGAAGAATCTGAATGAAGACATTAAATGATAACAGTGGGACGTCCACAAAGTCTTAAATGAATGCAGCTTTATTCTTTTATTGCTGTAAATTATGAACCAAAGGTCCTATGCCCGTTCGCCCATGAATGCTTCAGTCTGTTAGCGGGACAATGCAATTTAGACACAACGCGAAGAAAACAACTCAAGCATGCAATATTTACATGATCTACTTACATTTTCGGTAAGTTCGTACGCGTATATTGGTCTGAAATTGTACTATCATGCAAGGTTAGCCAGTTTAGTTTGCAACTTTAGTTGAACTCTCGTGACTCGTACGAATGGAAGCTCACTGTATGCCTTCGTGCTTCAGTATCTGTACAATAAGTGTAGTCCACAGCAGAGTCATTCCTACCTCCTAATGCCATGCTTGAGATATTTTCTTAATATGTTTCCATCTGCTCAAGGCATTGTTATGGAAATTATGTAACTTTCGGTTGCAAAAGTTAGCTGAGAAAAAAAAAACCGTACATATATCACAGTTCAAAATTACAAATTAAAACGAAACCAAGCCAATCAATTAGTTTACAACTTCACTATAAGAGTATCAAGTGATAACTTTTAATTGCTTACTTATAATGAGATAAAGTCTGTCCCATCAATGTCACTTTTAATGTTGTGTTCACATGGAATATGTCATAAGCAGGTTAACCAAGCGTAATGAAGGACAGAACTTTAAGCAAATCACCCACACCTTCATTAAAACACAGATACCTACCCCATAAATGAATGGGGCTTGCTTTGCTTAAAGTTCTGTCCTTCATTACGCTTGGTTAACCTGCTTATGACATATTCCATGTGAACACAACATTAAAAGTGACATTGATGGGACAGACTTTAAGCAAAGCAAGCCCCATTCATTTATGGGGTAGGTATCTGTGTTTTAATGAAGGTGTGGGTGATTTGCTTATTGGAAGACCTCCTAGTACAAGTAGTTCGCCAATGGGGTCCTCTTTCTCTTAAGCCCTTCCCTCCTTTTCTCTCTATATCTTCAACAACCGCATTTCTCTCCTCCGAAATTTTTGTGTGTCAGTGCTCTATCTCTCTCTATAACTTCCGAAATGGTGCAATCAAAGAAGTTTAGAGGTGTCAGGCAGCGTCACTGGGGATCCTGGGTATCTGAGATTCGCCATCCTCTACTGTAAGTTCCACCAGCCATATCCACTACATTACTTTGAAACCGTAGAAAATATCTTTAGTCTACAAACAGAATAGTCCTTTGAATTCTATTTTTCTTTCTTTTTTTTTTTTATTGCTTTTTGTTACTATTCTTGTTGCGTGTACGTGTTACCACTGCAGGAAGAGAAGGGTGTGGCTAGGCACGTTCGAAACGGCCGAAAAGGCAGCTCGAGCTTACGATCAAGCTACCATATTAATGAATGGACGAAATGCGAAAACGAACTTTCCAATTACACAAACTCAAACTGGAGAAACCAAAGCAAGTGAAAGTTCCTCGTCATCGCCTCCAAATGATTTATCAGAATTCCTGCACGCCAAGCTTCGAAAATGTAGCAAGACACCATCCCCCTCTATGACCTGCTTGAGGCTGGACACTGTGAATTCTCACATTGGTGTGTGGCAAAAGCGGGCTGGTCGGCGCTCTGATTCGAGCTGGGTCATGACTGTTCAGCTTGGAAACAGAAACAATGTCACTGATGTTTCTGGCAGTGCATTGCCTTTGGCTAATTCCCAAGAGTTAACAGAACCAGAACTGAGGACAGAAATGAACGAAGAGGAGAGAATTGCGCAGCAAATGATAGAGGAGCTTCTTAACAAAAACTGTCCAAGCCCTTCATATGACCCCCCGCAAGAGAAAGCAGATTGGTAGCTTTTATCTCTATTTGCTGGTTTGATCAGAACGAAATGTGTTTGTATATGCTAGCATCATGTCACTTTCCACCCTTCAATGTGATGGTTTACTTGTACTGTGTGTGAATTTAGATTGGGGTCGTTTGTGAGGTTTTCAAGGAACCAAAAAAAAAAAAAAAAGTAGTTGCAAAACAAAATGAATTTTATATATTAATAATGTGTACTGGAAGCGAAGAACAATGATTTGGGGGGTGTATACGTTGGAATAAGAACTTCTGCAACTGTATCAGCAAATATCTTCTGGGTTTTTGATTCATAAGCATTTCTGTGTTTTCTAAATTCTTGATTCTCTTCGACAGTTTGGATCTATGCCCAGTTCAGTTCTGTTTTGTTTCGATCATGAACGATGCTCAAATTTGCATGTTAGTAAAATTGTGCAAGGGATAGTGTGAAATGTTGTATTATTAACTTCAACCATCATCTTAATATGCAAACCAACCGTCCTTCTCTTTTGTAAACTTCTTAAAATTGCATGATTTTCTTTTGAATGGAGGGCTTTTTAGTGTAATGAGGTTAGTGTGCAACCTATTTCCACATCAGTATTTGTCTGTGTATTAATGATAAGTCGATGACCTGGAGCATCATTTCCTTTCACAAACCAACCACGAGCTTGTTTTCAATTAGTTGGCCAATTACTCTCTATTGTTTAAACTTTGAAATAGCCCTAATTCCATAACCCTAGCTTTAATCTTGTGGAACCCCTTCTCAACTTTTGCTCTGTCAAAAATAAGCATGCATGTGAACATTGATCTCCTTTTTCTTTTTTGTTGTCTTAAAATGTGTCTTTAAATTTAATAATATTGATAAGTTGTTAGGGTTCAAGCTTCAACTGCCTTAACTACACCCATAAATTTAGTTTGGAATTCCATAATATATATGTACCAGAACAGAGCACACTTAGCTTTGGTGAATTTGCACTTTAATTATCTTTAATTTAAACCCTAATTAAAAGCCTAATTTAGTTTACAAAGATAATTCTACACAATTCTATTATGGGTTACTTTATTTGATTAAGTATCAGAAGAAATATTAGAGAATGACAATACAAACAGTCGGTTGAAGCTTTTAAATTTTGATTCAAAATTAACTTGACGGTAATTTAACATTAAACTTTATAAAAATCACGCTTTAAGAACTCAGGTCGAGGGCATGAAAGCATTATATGCACCTGGTTTTAATTAAATAGCTGCAGAAGTTAGGTCATTTCATCAATTCCTCGTTTGGGAGTTGAGCTGCTTATTCTTGAAAATGACCCAACCTCAAAAGCGCTTTTCATGCATGCATGGACGTGGTTTGGTTTGGCACGGAGAACAAGCTGCACGAGGAAGCAAGTAATTGTATTTGTAGGGTCAAAGTCAAACCGATGTGGACCGTTGGCGGACTTGATCAGTAACACCAATTTACTAAGTAGCCCCCCCTGAATCACATAACCTTTAACATGGAGAGATAGAGATTAACTTAACAAGGGCATGTTTGAGATTTTGTATTATATTAAAAAATAATTAATTTTAACTTTGATTTTTCGATAATTAATTTCAACAATCATTTCTCAAATGTGTGTGTATGTATCTATATATTTAAATATTAAATTAATAAAATTTAAAAATGAGTTGTAAATGTAAAATGACCAAAATAAACAAATATTTTATTTGGTCATGTGGGATTGCCATATATTTATGTATTCATTTAATAGTATTTTTATTTTAAATTATTGATTTCATTAATTAATCACATTTATAACAAACTAATAACAATAATAATATATTTTAATCTATTCTCTATCAATAATAATTAATAATCTTCCACCTGTCTCGACTGTATAGTAATGCATAAACTCACCCGTTTATTTTCGCCTTTTTTTTTAATATTTGGTTTTAATTTGATCGCTATAAAGATATTTTTGTTTTTATTTAATTATTAAACTTAAATATTAATTAAATTATTTAAATATAAGATTTATTTTTTAAAAAATTATTATATCTCAAAAAATATTTTTGATAATATAACACATCAAACAGTAAAATAATTAATTTTGAAAAAAAAAATATCACTTGGGTTGCTGGTCGAAATCAATACAAAATCATATTCATTGATAATAAGGTTTTTGACTGACAACTTTTAAGTGCATCCTTGGACTTTTCCAAGTACACCTCTACTACGTGGAATCAAGTGGGAAAATTACTATTAAGGCCCCTAAATTTTTATGTTTTCTTAAACGAGGACGTAACTTGTTTCTTCGTATTAAGTAAATCTTGACTTTACACCTATTTAGAATGACTGGAATACATTTTTAGAGTTAAATTAGGTATTTTCACATATTATAGTCAAATTTAATATTATGAAAGTAATTTAGTCTTTTTTTTAATTTATTTACAAGAATTGTGGACCTATTTAATACAAATGAGCTAAATTTGTTCATATTTAATAATAAACACAAAAATTTAGAGACTTGAATGATAATTACCAGGATTAAATTTATATTTATATCCATTAATAATTACCCAAATTATTTAAGATTGTCTTCGTGAAGACTATTCATTATTTTTGTCTTGGCCAGTTTCATTGTATTAGTATAACTCGTGTTTATTATTTTTATTGACTAAAAAATATATTAAATAAAAATGGTTAAATTAAAATTTTATTAATAAATAAGTAAATTAGAAATATTTTAATTTTTTAACTAGTTAATTTATCTTAATTAAGGGGGAAAAAGCGAACTTTCCACAAACTTTTGGACAAAATGGGTAACGTGTTCTTAAGAAGTGAAGAGCATATTCCAGGTTCGATCGATGAATTCCCTCTTAACGGATCCGAATCTTCCCTTAGGGAAAATGCCCAAACTGTCGCTACAAAATTCATCTACCTGCCAAATTTAACCTGTCCGACTTTTACCGAGTTCTTGCCACGTGCGGCCCTTGTCGTTTTCTTACAGGCTGGCTGTGAAGATCGAAGGCCGACCACCACATACGTATGCATTAGACACATTTTTTGCTTTGGCGAGTTAAATTCATATTTTTTGTGATAATATTTTATTAAAATATAAAGTATAAATATTTAAAATTTATATATAAATAAAAATTTAAATTAATTTTATGTATAAATAAAAATTTTAGTGACGTTATTTACTCTTATAAATATAAAATTGAATTCTCTTTTTTATAATTTTAAAAATATAATTTAAAATAATTATAATTAAATTAATTTTATATTCACATAACACTAAAAAAATATATAAAGAAAAAATTAAAAACGATGTAATAACATTGAAAATATTTTTATTAAAATATTTAGATAATGTTATATTTCACATGGAATATAATATAAATAAATAGATAAATTTATTTCATAAATTAATTTTTAAATTAATAATAAATATTTAATTCAAAATAAATAATATAAAAATAAACTCAAGTATTAGTACCTTGCCTCCTAATAAAAAATTGCTAGTTGACAAGGATCCGATGGTGGGTCACAAATGCTACGCCGGCTTAGAAGGTAGTATGTTGGCACCCAATTACTTCGCCATCAAATATCAAACTCCCTCGCTTTCCCTCCTCCGTCACAGGCGAACCAAAGCTACAATCTCGAGCCGCTACGAAAGTGATATTTGCCACGTGTGAACTTCGGCCGTAAATAATAACGCTATTAAAAGAAAATATAAATTAAACAAAAAGAAGCAATAAAATATAATATCTATTCCCTAAGAAGGGAATAAAGCAAACGGATATTCGTAAACTTACCTCCCGAATATTCTTCTCTTACCGTTATATCTCCCTCCCTCGCCCCTTTAACTTCCTCTTCTTCTGCGCTTTTCCTTTTCTTTCCCTCTTGTTTCTTATCAAACAAACAATCCTGAGGGCATGAAATTCGGCAAGAGCCTGAGCAGTCAGATTGAAGAGACCTTACCTGAATGGAGAGACAAGTTTCTCTCCTACAAGGAGCTCAAGAAGAGATTGAAGCTCGTGGAGTCTAACAAAGGCGGCGGTAGGCCTGACAAACGGCCCAGATTCGATGAATCTGCGGTCGCCGGAGATGATAATAAAGTCATTGTTGGTATATCGAGAGAGGAGATCGATTTTATAAGTTTGTTGGAGGACGAATTGGAGAAATTCAACTCCTTCTTCGTTGAGAAGGAGGAAGAATACATCATCAGATTAAAGGTAATTATCAATTCTTTTGTTTCTTACTTTATTTATCTGTTTGGTTACCAAGAAAAACATTTTTTTTCTTTCTCATGAAACAAACATAGAATAAATTAGTCTAAAATTACCACGATTTATTGTAATTTCCTGAAATGAAGTTCAAAACGGCATCATTCTATACCCATATTTTTCCATTTCAGCTAAAGCTAGTCTGATGTAGATCTAGATGCTTACGGTGTGTGCCATTAGCCGTTATTCTCTCGACACTTTGCCGTTACTTTAGTCAATGAATTATGTTTATTTGCCACCTGTCTGCTTGCCAACTGTTCCGCACCACAGTTATATTAACCTCAACATATTTTGGGATATTCCACGGAATTTTCTGCAATGTGCGCTAGGTCTTGCTCTTCTGCCATTCATTTTCCCTTTTCGTGTTAGTGGGGTATAGTTATTTGTTTTTTTGACACGTCACATAGAACTTTCTATTACAAAATTTGTGGTATTCTGTTTTTGGTAGTCTTGGATTTGATTTCTAAGCTGAATGTATGGTTTGACTCACTAAATTTTATTTCGCGCGTGTAGAATTTGTTTTCAAAAGCTAAGATACAGTGATAGAGTTTCTGCCTGTAATTTAGATGCAAATTTATGAGGAATAGTTGCGATAATTTTAGATTTTAGTTTAGGTTTTGATACTATATTTTGAATATAATATTTGAATGCCTCTTTCTAAGATTATGCATTTACTTTAATTTAGAAACGAAAACTGTATCCCATAACCCCAAATTGTGTATCAAAGGAACCACACTTTTTTTCTGTTCATGGTACTTGTAATATTATACAGGAAAGAAGAGAACTTGTGTTAGCTGTAGTAGGTTTCATTATAGTCTTATGTGTATAGAACAGTTTACATTGGAGATTTTCTGGTGTTGTGATTTGATTGCAGGAACTACAGGATAGTGTGGCGAATGCAAAGAATTCGAATGAAGATCTAATAACAATCCGGAAGGAGATTGTGGACTTCCATGGAGAAATGGTTTTGTTGGAGAATTATAGTGCTCTGAACTATACGGGTACTTTAAATTCTCCAGATTGTTTTCTTTCTCAAGTTGATTTTAATATTGAAATTATTCGCGGTCTGTTTGGATGAAAACTTCTCAGGACTTTTTATAGTATCAATGTATTCTAGATTATGAAGGGTACTGATTATTTGCTAACGGAATACATCACTCATTTGAGGGACATGGGAACTAAGATACATTTTAGGCCAAAACACTATCTGATATTACATTATGAACCCTGGAATTTCAGCCATGGTTGAGTTATTGTGAATTATATTCTCTGTCAAAATGATTGATTATCTTTTTAAGGAAAAATGGATTTAGAGTTTGTGGTTGAAAATATGTGATACTCTAACATCCAACTTTGGCTGTTATAGTGTCTACAAGTCCTTATATCTACTCGACGTGTGATATGTTAAGACTTCTATTCACATAACATGGTGTTAAACAGGATTGGTGAAGATTCTCAAGAAGTATGACAAAAGAACTGGCGCTCTGATTCGCTTACCTTTCATACAAAAAGTCTTGCAACAGCCATTTTACACCACCGACTTGCTTTACAAGCTCGTAAAGCAATGTGAGAAGATGCTGGATGGCCTCTTACCAACCAATGAAAAACCAACTTCCACTGAGATAGCTGAAGAGGAAGAAGGTTCCATTCCAAGAACTTCAACAACCACAAAGGAAAAGAAAAAGGAAAAGGATGGTGATATTCTCAGAATGCCCAAGGAACTTGCAGAGATTGAGTTCATGGAGAGTTTATATATGAAGACCACCATATCAGCATTGCGGGCTTTGAAGGAGATTCGAAGTGGAAGCTCAACCGTCAGTGTTTTCTCATTGCCACCTTTGCAAATAAGTAGCCTGGATGATTCGTGGAAAAACATTCCTGTTATCGAACAAGCTGCGAAATAGTTGGAACTCCTTGAAAGGTAATGGAGCGGGAATGGCTCCGCCCTTTTTTTTTTTTAAAAAAACATTTTATAAATCCATGCTGGATGCCTTTAAGATACTAACATAGGTGTAGAATGCTAAATTCTAGGCTGGAACGAACCGAGATAACCATAGCTTTCTAGCCTCATCTGTATCATGTTTGGAAAGTGGATTTGCATTTGTTAGTCAAATATTATTACACACGGAAGGAACGAAGCCATCAGACACAAGTGAACTCTTGTTGGCTACTCTTATCAGGGACGTTGAGGCCAAATTATACATGCGGTATTATTATATACCGCAAAATTAACATTTTATTTTGGAATAATAATTAAATAATAGATAAATAATTAATTATTAAATTGAGAAAAAAAGAAAAAAACAAAAAGGTTAATCACATTTACATACTATGTATGTATGCTTGTATCACACGAACGCAGGCTATTGATTATACACACATGATTTAATGCATGTATTCTAAAGTAGGTATATACATATTTGTGTTTTAATTGAAATTTTAGAGCGATGATCCAAGTTGGCTAGTACCAACGGGTAGAAGAGATGGCAAGATTTCTTCGTCATCCCAAGCCCCAGATGAGCCAACCTTCTCCTCTTGATTCCATCGCAAAAAAGTTTGCTGCTAAAGGCCTTGAAGATCATGATCTAGTGACCTAGACCGGAATAATCCGTAGGAATCAGTAAGGATCAGGTAAAATATATATATATTATATATATAAAGAAATCGTCGCCTGAGAGATTCGAACTCTCGCGGGGAAACCCCATGTACTTAGCAGGCACACGCCTTAACCACTCGGCCAAAGCGACTTCAATATATCTGTGTAGGTTACAACCTATATTAATAAATTACCATGCAGATCAGAAGACGTCACATTACACGTGTGTTTTTTTTTTAATTTTTGTTATATGTATATTTTTCCGTGTACAAACGTGCGACATTGAACGAGAAAATAAGAAATTTATTGACAGAAACAAACATCATGCCAAAATTTAATTTCTTTTTTTAAAAATAATTTCAATATCAATTGAAACATCCTCTCCTTTCTTTAATAGTTTTGGAACCTAATATGATTTAAACCCAGATGAAGTTCTGACCATTAATCTCAAAAACAATAATAAAAAGAAAAAAGAATCTTGTAAGATTCTTAGAAATTCTTTAATTTCAAATTTTATAGACAAATTACTTTATTATTCAGATTCTTAATTAATTATTTACCAATTAAATAAAAAAACTGAAGCACCACTCTCTTAAAAGAACCATGTGTGAATAGAATCTTCCTCCAAGAGATTTTCGTTGAAGTTAATTGAAAAATGAAATTATGCAGATCTTGAAGTTATAATTCTCCCTGTTGCAAAATACATACATAATCATTAAGTGTCAGGTTTCTCGAGAGACGCATCTAGCAGCTGGAGGGTACAGAGGGTGGTGAGATTACGATGCACGCAATGAATACATCGATCTTATTTAGGACTGCCAAATCTTGAATAAAGAGTAAGAACATCATTTTCGGTGGCAATGAAGTTGCATTCAAAGCAGCATGCTAAGGAACCTGAACAGCGGCCAGTGGCCAAATGGGAACCATCCATTAATGGTTATTTGAGGTTTCTTGTGGATAACAAGATGGTCTTCCATACCGTGGAGGATATCATTGGAAAGGCTGTTTTCCCTAGTTGTAATTACTTGTACATATACGTACATGTTTATTTTAATGGGATGGAATTAATACTCTCCCGATAGGAGTTTTATATATACGTTTCCAAATATCTACAGATGCCGAGTTCAGAAACACAGGATTTGAAAGGTCTGAAAATTCGAACAAAGATTTAAGAGTGGTTCAGGGAGCGAGGACATGTCATTCCCGAACCTTCTTCTCCTGGTGTTACCTATTCTGAATACCTGTAGGAATTATCAGAGAAAAATCCTTGCGCATCTATTTGCCATTTCTACAATATCTACATAGATCACACTGCCGGTGGTCGAATGACTGGGGCAAAGGCAATTACTCAATCTCATTTTTACGTGTACACTAGCTGATTTTCATGCTAGGCATAAAATTTTGTTTGAAACCCTAGTCAAATTTATCTTGTTCTTGGTTGAATATAGCAGGTCGCTGAGGAGTTACTAAACAAAAAGGAGTTGGAACTCTACAAATGGGATGCAGATCTTTCCTAACTCCAGCAGAACGTGAAGGAGAAGCTGAATCAAGTTGCAGAGGTAATTTAATGACTACTCAAACTTAATGAATCAAGTTGACCATTTAAGTTCTTAATCAATCAAACCAAGTTGATTAATATTATCACATGTGCGGCCAGGATCATTCAGACCTGGAGTAGAGAGGAAAAAAAACAAATGCCTGAAAGAAGCAGAGTCATCATTCAAATATTCAAGAAGCCATCCTCCGTTTGATATTGACATGAATGTCTCTACCTCTACGTGCTTGGATTTGCTTATCATGAAGATGAATCAGATTCAGTTTTCATACTTTCAAATCATAACAGTACACTTTGAAGTTCGATGGATTTGGCAGGATTCGAGGCATATTGAATGTCCCAAGCTGTAACTCAAAATTTAAATTAAATAATGTGACTGACATGGTCCCAATTAAAATCAGATAAAAATCGTAGGAATTATTCTCTTTGGATAATAATAATATTACAAGTTTAAATAATTTTTTTATTCTTCTTTTTATTTCAATGGAATACTTAGTTTAATAATTTGAGTGGTAACCGAATGTCCACACTCTAGGTTTTCTCTATAACGTAAAGAAACTAACAAAAAATTAAAACAGACATAAACGCTGTGTTTCTCGCCCGAAAAGATTGCCTTGGACTTGGTCTTGCATGCATGCATGCATCCACCATTTCTTCATGCCACGTTTAAACAACTTTAGACTCAATCTTTCTTCATGCCACGTTAAAGATTGCCTTGGACTTGGTCTTGCATGCATGTATCTGCCATTTCTACATGCCATGTTCTTCATACCACATTATCCTGATCCTTATGATTCTTCCTAAAAACCTCTATTGGATCTATGTGGTCCATCAGTGACATGTGATCAAGTAAATGACACACGTTTTCACAATTTTAAACACCATTATTTAAGTCTCATTATTAACTTGGTGGATATCATATTCATATTTGGGATAGCTAACATTATTCATATCAATTTTAACCTAATCTCTTCAGTCTTAAACTCCAATTTCTTGCTCCTTTGGTCTTAATCTTTCTGAGTTGAGGAGAATTCGAGCAGGCGTTTCTTTGGGAAGAGGTGTGTATAGAAGAAAATTAAATAAAAAGAACTATGAAAATGAATAATTTTTTTTTTTATTGATTGATGACCATTAATTATACTATTTGTTACACTTTATTTAAAAAATAACATTTTTTTTAATTTTTTAATTTAAATTGAATGACATCAAGTCATTTTATCACCCAAACTCTCTCTCCAACATTATCACTTCAAGATTTTTTATGAGTTGTTACACATTGATAACACCTTTAAAATTTTTTATCATTATTGATACATGTTTTTTTTTTTTTTTTATGTATTTGTGTTTGAGTCCATTTTGAAATGGAATTTGCATATTTGATGGGAAATCTTTTTGTCCGTATTTATTTTGTGTTGTTTTCGAACGAGATTGTTATATATAGTGGGAAGTTTTTGTGTATATTTGTTTTGTATTTGTATTTGAAGTTAGAATGATATATTTGGTGGAAGTTAAGTACTCATAACTAAGTAGCTACCTCTATACTAAGAAAGAAAATTATGATCAAAAAAGAAATTTTAAAATAAATAAAAAAATATTTATCGATTGATTAGTAACCATACCATTTATTACACGTTGATTTTTATTTAAATAAAAATAATATTAATAATTTTATCTAATTTTTAATTTAATTTTTTTAAATTTAAATTAAACAACACAAAATTTTGTTGTTATCCAAACTTTCGCCAACCTTATCAAATTTTTTTTAAAATTTTTTATCACTTTGATTTATTACTCTTGAATTGTGAGACAGTTCTAACATATATATATTATGCACAAATAAGAATACACTATTTATAAGATTTAAATCCCATCTATAATGTGACTGTAAGTAATATTTATATTTAAATATGTACTTAAAATTCTAAGTAAGTAATAATATTAATATTTTACTTCTAAAATCACTCAAATTTTTGTGTATGGTAGGAATTGGAATGGTATAAAATGGGAATCGTTTTTTTTTTTTTTTTTCATATTTATAATTTTTAAAATAATATATTTATTTTCTTCATTTAAAGTAAATAAATAAAAATAAAAGAAGGGATTGTGGGGAAAGAAGCCAAAAGAAAGTTGCACGCATTCACAGTTCACACCCATTTCCACGTCCATGGCGCTGCCGACAAGACGAGAGAGAGATCTCAATACTACAAAAATACGAAATGGTATTATATGTTTGCCCCCGTGACGCTGCTGGTAACACGCTGTCGTTCTATCAATCTCCACCTGACATTGCCCGGACCGTACTTGGTTATGTACCCTTGGCCTTAATTGCTTCTGTAATATTTATTAAGTAATAACAAGAATATAGAATCCTGAAAAATCCATGGCAGATTGCCGTTGATGGAAAAGGACTGACAGAGAGACCATGCCCGTCCCACAAGAAAGACACCGTTTTCCTCGTTTCTCAATTCCCCTCCGTTATTAACATCTAGGATAATATTATTTAAAGCCCAAAAAGAAAAGAAAACTGTATGTATCTATTAGGCATTAGCTTAGGCTTCAAGAGTACTTGAGAAGCCGTGACAAGCCAACCCTCCTACAATCTGTGTCAGGTTTTTCCTATTACTTAAAACCTCTTTCGTACGCTCTTCGTTTATCTAAAGAAAACAAGATAGTTTTCAACGTTTCAATGGCTTCTTTAACCTCAATTTCTCAGTCCCGATTTTTTTCAATGAAACCCCACTTGGTAAACACGAACATAACCGCGAAAAGTAGTCTTTTCTGTTCCAATTTCTTGCTGCTTCGTTGTCAATCTTACAGAATTACAAGGAATATGAATCAGAAAAAGGGTGTTGTGGTGTTGTCTGCCACGATTGCGGAGAAGCCGAGAAAACGGTATCCGGGAGAGGCTAAGGGGTTTGTTGAGGAGATGAGGTTTGTGGCGATGAAATTGCATACCAAGGAGCAGGCTAAAGAAGGAGAGAAAGAGGTCAAGGAGCCAGAGGAGCGTTCTGTTGGCAAATGGGAACCAACAGTTGATGGGTATCTCAGGTTTCTTGTTGATAGCAAACTGGTTTATGATACTCTTGAAGGGATCATTGAAAAAGTGGCCTTTCCGAGTTGTGAGTATATCTTTTTTACCCATTTATTGTTTAGTTCTTATAATGAGAATAGGTAATGCCTTTTGAGATATTGATGGATTTTATTTCCTGCAATTGGTTGCTTGTTTGGTGCTTCTTCTTGTTGATATTTTGGAATATGATTGGATTAGTGGTTGTTTATATGACTGTAGTAAGTGTGGAGTTTAAGTTATTTTAAGGTGTTTTGATCATTTTGAATGGCGGATTAAGAGTTTTGTGTGTCTGTGTGTGTGTGGTAAAATGCAGATCTCCTATGTATGGTATTTGATAAGAGGGAGTGAATAGAGCTGAATTTCCTTTTGGGTTAATTTAGTTTCTGCGTATGTGCGCTTGCCAAATCTTGATGTCTGTTAATTCTCATTCTTTGAATATGAGTTCAAATGTTGGCTTTTCTCTTCCTGTACATTTAGGAACCTCCTCAAAGAAATAACTAATGTTTCTGCCTCTGCTTCTACTTCTGCTCGTGAGATCCATTATGATTCTTAACTCATTTTCTTCTTTTCCTTTGTGATGCACTAACGAGTCTTTTCTGATAAAATGTTTCATTGCCGACTTTTTGTTTTGTTACAGAGAACATTTTGTGGTTTTTATTTCTTTCCAATGGGCTTTCTCGACCCTGAGTGGTCTCAACGTGAGATCAAAATTTCAGGCCTTGTTGTAGTTGTTCTTAAACTAAAGTAATGGTAGATGTTTACTAATTAGATCTTGGTTAAGTAGGTTTAGAGAATCGTTTAAAAGCAAAAAATATCCTCTGCAATGCTTATTTACTATATGGCTTCTCCTCCATGTGTCTGCATTTGTTTTGTTGGAGCTGATTGCTTTCTGTGTATTACAATACATAAGCTGAAGTATCATTGTGACTTTGCTATAGATACTGAATTCAGAAACACGGGATTGGAAAGGTCTGACAAGTTGGCTAAAGATTTGGAGTGGTTCAAAGAGCAAGGATATACCATCCCCGAACCTTCTTCTCCTGGTAGTACATATGCACAGTATCTTGAGGAATTATCTGAGAAGGATCCTCAGGCATTTATTTGCCACTTCTACAATATATATTTTGCCCACTCAGCTGGTGGTCGAATGATTGGGAAAAAGGTATTGGTATTTAATGTTGTTTTGAATTATTGGACTTTCCAGACTATTGTGAATGCCTTTTCCTTCTTCGCTCTTGGTCTTGTGTCTTATATGACCGCAGTTTAGCAAAATACATTCTGCACCCACACATCATTCCCGAAACTTGAAGTTTCTTACTTGTACCGAGTTCGACTTGTGTAATCTTTTAATTTCCTTGGCATGTTGTCAACAGTAGTATTTCCTAGTAAAATGTTTCTCATTTTCCTTCTAAACTAGGTTGCTGAGATGATACTTGACAAGAAGGACTTGGAATTCTATAGATGGGATGGTGACCTTTCCCAGTTGTTGCAGAATGTTAGAGATAAACTGAACGAAGTAGCGGAGGTAATTTGCTCTTCTATTACAAAATTCTTTTGGTCTTCCTGTTATTCAACTTTCTATGGTCTCCATCCAAAACTTTATGTACTAATTGAGTTAATTTTTGTTTGTTAAATCTGATAAGATAGAAACTTTTTATGGATTATCAACATGATAACTAATATGCTTACTTATATGCCGGAATTCTCAGAGCTGGACTAGAGAAGAGAAGAACCGATGTCTGGAAGAAACTGAAAAATCATTCAAGTATTCAGGGGACATCCTCCGTCTAATATTGTCATGATCTAGATGACCGATTTGTTGTACTTGTGATCTTGTGTAAGTAATGGCACAAGCCTCAACATTCATGTTGATGTATTTGAACCATGGAATTACTGTTGTATTTGAACATAAGCAGAACTTTTCATAAGTGGGCGTAAATAATTTTCAAGTTTTCATGCTTTTGATTTTTTCCTTCCATCTGTTAAAGAAATAACATTCTTTCATGGATGGTGGATTGTGGAAAAGGTAAAAAGCCATGTAATAGGTGGACTATTACTGTTTGGTAAACGATGCCCAGTCCCAAACCACCTTGATCAATGTTAATTGTGAAGGCCGGGGCGGACGTTCCTGGGCTTGATGGATGGAGAGGTTTGACAATGCTGAACCAGTAATGGACTGGACAGGCAAAGCAGAGGATACTGAATGTTGAATATTTTCCTCTGTGATTTACTACAAACCTTTGTACGTTGTGACGGAATTTCATGTTAAATAGTAATGAGCTATTTTTGGGGTTTATAAGAAAGAATTTTGCACACCCTAATCGATATGTCTTTTGGAATTTTGGAGAAGAGGTAATAGTCCAGTCTGTGACAAGTGGTATCAGAGCTAAACTATTTCAACTCTAATGTCTCAGCCAAGCGCTCACGTATAATCAATATGTTCATGAAGGGTCTATAAGTCTTGAGGTAGAGCAGGACGAATATGTAGGGAGCCTTGCTGTGACGAGAGCGTCACAGGATTGAGTGAAAAAGAGTGTGACGGAATCTCACATTGAATAAAAATGAACTATTCTTGAGGTTTATAAGGAAACTCTGCACTTTAATAAACATGTTTTTTAGAAAGAGGTAATAGCCCAGCGGCCCGTGACAGTTGGCTATTAAAAGCTTCCCTAAAAGCTTGTTTCTCTTCATTTTGAAAAGAAGGTTTCGGTTTCGGGGCTTGATTACTTCAGATTCATAAAACCATGCGAGGGCGGGACTCTTGGACCTCTGACCATCCGTTGGCCTTGTTAGCGGAAAACTTGTTTGCAATGGGAATTTGCTAAGTTCAATTTTTGGTCCATGGAAAAATACATGGTGCTGTTGATTTCGTTGCGGGTACTAGTTCAATGACAACTTTTGGTTATCGTCAGTCTCTCCCTCCAGTCTCCAGGGTCCTTGGACTTCTGTGAAAGCACTTAATTCTATGAAAAAAGGAATTGGGGTACTTTTCGTTGGCAAAAATTTCGACCTGGTCTTCTTTGCTACTTCTAACTGCATTATTGACCCCAAAAAATTCATGTTAAGAGTTATAAACCAGAGCGGCGCTAAAATATTAGAGAACTAAGGTATTCGCTTAAGAACTTGATGGCTATTGTATATCAGTTGCAAGAGGAAATGATGGATTTTCTATTACACCAATGACACAACAGATTCTAACTGGCGTTTTCCCCTTGTTTGGAATAGTTTTTTAAATTGCAAGCTTATCAGATTTGTTGTCTGACTTCGCAATGGTTATCGAACTGTAAGGCCATTAGCAAAGGGAGTGATGATGGGCCATAATATTAAGACCTTAGTGTGCCTTTCTGAACTCCCTTTAGTTAAAAAAGTGTCATCATGTGATTCATCTGCTGGGATTTTAACAGAGCAATTTATTTTCTCACAAGAAAAATAATTAATATAAGTTTTTTTGGACATTATCTAGTTAATGCTGTAGCCATATGGTGTATGTATTTAGCTTAACAGATTTGACTTGGCAAACATTCTCTTAACTTACCACAGTGGCTGGAGAAAATGGCGAAACTTCTGTCATTCTTGCTCATCTTTGTCATCTCCTTCGTATTTTCACATGCTAGATCTATCAATCCATCAGAAATCAAATCATTCAAGCTCCAAACAAACCAGGTATGTATTCCCCACCCAGCATAGATCTAGAATCTGATTCTTCAAGTTGAGACATAGGTTTGCTTATTCCTACATGAAATCGCCATGATCAGGAAGCTGCAAAGAGCTGTCCATACACTGTGATCATAAAGACCAGCTGCTCTTCAGCATCTTACACCAGAGACAAAATCAGTATGGCATTCGGCGATGTCTACGGTAACGAGGTGCGTGTACTAATATTTGCATCGTTCAAATACCAAAATAACATTTTCTTTTCTTACCTTTCTCCAGTTTCTCGCCAACCAAACACAAATGGTAGAATCAAAATCTAAAAGCAACCCATTAAAGAAAATTGCTTTCTAACTCGGGGGTACGTGCTAAAATTTCTGTTTGACTCAAAAATTTTAACGTTCAGGTTTATGTAAGGAGGCTCGATGATCCATATTCGAGAACCTTTGAGAGGTGTTCCACCGATACATTCAAAATAAACGGGCCGTGTACTTACGACATATGTTATCAGTACTTTCTGCGGAGTGGATCTGACGGATGGAAGCCGGAAAGCGTGAAGATCTACAGTCCATACAAGAGAACTGTTACATTTTTTTACAACACATTCCTTCCAAACGGGGTGTGGTTTGGATTCAATCAGTGTCGCGGTGGATCTGCCTCTGCAATTATGTAGACGACGACGAATTTAGTCGTAGCTAATAACGATTGTTACATTCTTATTTTACTTTCCGTTAATGGACAATCAGTAATTAATATTAAAATAAGAGTTTTAAAATCAACGGACGAATTCCAACCCAGCGCCTGTAGCTCGGTGGATAGAGCGTCTGTTTCCTAAGCAGAAAATCGTAGCTTCGACCCCTACCTGGCGCGTGCAATGCTCAACAAGATTTTTCATTTCAATATTTTTGAGAGGAACCTGGAATTTTGCATCTCTGTAACAAGAGTATTAGACTTCTGGATGAATGGGGGCATGTCCAAGAATGCATATGACTACCATTCAAGATGTCACAAACTAAAGAAAAAAATTGTATTTGAACAGGCAGCACAATCCACCGAAGACTCGATTTATCATTGATTTTTAATCATCGAATGTGCTCATGAATCCACCAAGAAAGCCAGCTCCATTACAATTTCCACATAAGATGTCTCTTTTGCCTCTGCAAGAAAACACATTTTTAATAATATCAAATGCTAGCACATATCAATCATAAAGGTCAAATCAGAAACCCATTTTGATTAGGGACTCAGAACATGAATATTGGCACAAAGCATAAACATTGCTCAAATCAGTAGATCATTTCATCGAATAAACTCAATAACATGGTGACTGAATGAGACTGCTTTGTTGGGAAATACTATATTGTGCAGTCTTCAGTGCTGCATATCTGATAATGGAATAAATTTAAGATCGCATGCAGCTGCCGCACAGTAATTTCCAGGTTCTGAATCTTGCAAACGAAAAAAGAAAAAAATCTCACTCTGCAGTTTTGGACCGTGTACCCACAATTTGGTAATAGAAGATTATCAATGCTGTTAAATGTCATATTTTCATGATAAGATAAAGTGCAAGTATGAAAAGGAGTAAATTAGGCATGAAGAATGCCAGGTTTCTTGTTGTGATTACCCATGATCTTAATTTAGAAAATATGGAGGAAAAAGGAAGATAAAAAAATATGAAAGAGGTGAAAAGTAATAATTCCATGTTTCTGCGGGCCTTTGATACCATGATTTATTACTGGTACCAATGATAAAATGCCATAGATTAGGTCTTGTATAAAAAGCAATGATGGATTGCCATGGTCAACTCACAGAGCAATGTCAAACTTTAAAATAATTGTGGGTTAGAATGGAAGGAAGGATAGATGGAATAATGAACAAAACTGATACGTAGTGCTACTTCTGAGGATAATGTGACAATTATGACAATGGTAATAATTCTAAAGGCAGTACTTTACACTGGTCCAACACTATATATCTAGCACAAGAAGAAGAAAGAAAGAAAAACACCATTTATTTGCATACCTGCAAAGCCAACATAATCCGCCAGCTTTAAACTGTCCATTGAAGTGATCCACAGAATTAACACCGGTGCCTTTGCATTGAGAACATTGTATGGCACCTGGTAGTCACATAGGAAGATTAGAACCTCTATAAGCTATACTAATTTACATGTTGGTAGCTCCAAAGATCATCGACATTGTAGACTAGTTATACATGAAGGCCATTTCTCTTTCTCCAAGACTCAGTATGGGAAATTATGTATCATTCCGCAGACGGATAAAAATGGGAAAAAGGAAAAAACTTGAATAGCATCAGGGAGTGGTTGTAGAAATGAGAAATTAATTCAGGGTCATAGATCATGGATCAAAATATTTAGAAAATTAAGAAAAAAAATGTCTCAGGCATTAAGATAAACTATTGTAAACCAGATAAGCAATACTTTGCTTACCATTTCCATCACAATCAGCACAGACTATGCTATTTGGTTTGGTGCCCTGGTTACTACTATCTGCCGCCTACAGAACCAACATGAATGTGAATTTGCAGGCAAATAATTATAAAGGAAGATAAGAGAAATTTCAACAAATGCACTCCCACATCTTATCTAT
The DNA here is from genome assembly GCA_032401905.1 of Swietenia macrophylla. NCBI lineage: Eukaryota > Viridiplantae > Streptophyta > Magnoliopsida > Sapindales > Meliaceae > Swietenia > Swietenia macrophylla. The sequence goes on along the minus strand of CP135562.1, from coordinate 7,082,763 downwards.
TTGCAGAGCCAAATCTTAATTGTTCACAATAAAGCATAAAATTTTACCATCCATTTCTTCTATAGCTACATTCATTTAACAAACAACCAAACATTTACTCAAGTTCCAATCTATGATCATTTAGCCTTCCCATAGCTTTTTAGCACCTTTAACCACAACAATACAACTCCTTACTGCTGCATCAAAGTATTATCTAAATCATCCAAACCACAAAGCAACCTGCAAGTGCGTTCATTTCCCATTTGAGCTAAGATAGCATCAACACCAGGCCGTTTTGACCTTATAACCATATAAGGAGCTTGGCTTTTATTCACTTTCTCTACAGCTATCCTTCTCTAATAGTATAGACGACTTCTTTCACAATTTCAGTCACAGAGAGCACAAATAATTTTTTTAAAGGTATCTCGCGGGCCATCAGTCTTTGTTATTTCCTTACTTTTACACATAATTTCACAAGATTAATTACCGCACAAGCAAGACACCATTTTCCAGCACCTTCGAATTCTAAAACATCGCTTCTCAATTCTAATTCGTAAGCACCAAAAAGCGCTTGGGCCCATTATAAACAATGTTGAAGTGTTGAACCTCAGCTTATTTCTCCGTGTATTGAAGTTCAATAAACAAGTTGGAAATTAAGCATATACTAAATGGTAGCAAATTGGAGTCCAACTAAAATGTATAAAAGGGGCATCTCTTAATAAATTGGAACAAGAAATTCTAACCTTAGAATTGAACGATCGAATTTTGACAGTTCTTGAGTTGAGAAACACTTCATTTACCCGAAAAACCTTTCGAGCAACTGAATTGTCAATAGGTATTATTTCTAACATACCCAGAAAAAAGAAAAGATGAAAAACTTATCACAGGACATAAAATCAGGAAAAAAAAATTAAATATTCATTAATTTGATTGACAAATATGCATATTCAACGCACAAACCTGGTTTGTTTGGAGATTTTAAGGAACAAACAGGTGCCAAACAAAGAGAGTTCGACATTGTTAAGAGAGTTCAGTTCAATTTGTTTGTTTGACTGAAGAGTGAAAGGCTTGTATGCGCTGGTGATAATGAATCCAGTTCGATCGTCAGCAGATAAGGCAGGCTCACTACGCGAAAAAAGGCACAATCTTTTCATCGAATTACTTAAATGCACTTGTTCAAGAAGTTAGACCAGGTTGTTTGCTGATAAAACGATGTCGTTTTGGAGTATTTACGTCAATTTACATCAAATCAATATATAAAACGCAGGAAAAATTGTTCTGTTGAAAACCAGAAAATGGCTGGCACTCTCTTATCAACTTCTAGCATCCTCCCTTCACTAAGTAAGCTCTCTAGATTTTCTTAATAATCAAAATTTTGAATTTGCCAATATTTATAGCTCAGTTCCGTTCTTGTAGCAATTTGTTGTCTTTCTTGCAATTTTTCCTTTGCATTCTCCTTAAATTTGTTGACAAAAATAGTGAAAGGATTAGTGTTCACTGAATCGTTAACTACACTTTTGGAAATTCAATTGACAAATGAATGTTCATGGGTATAATTATTTACCTATCTTAAACAGAGAGGGAAGGAGGTAGTTATATGTCGAATTGCAAGAGCTTGTTTTGCGGCAAACTGATTCCTGATCAAAGTTTTTTGAGAAGAGAAATTGGTAGCATCAGCAGAGGCAGTTTTGTGGTCGCCTCAGTGGTTTATAATACCTTGCCCTTCTTTTTTCTATCACGTCGTTTTTCATTTTAGATCACAATAACTGTTAATGACTTTATATTATTTCTAATATCAATAAGTTAAAGAAAATATTTATACAAAACTTATGGTGAACTATTGTTGCAGGAAATAAGATTTTTTTTATTTAAATTAATTTAAATAATTTATTTGTTGGGTACTCAGAAAACTTGACCAATGTGTTTCCATACGATTCTATTATTGTGCTGTGTCTGTCTTGTTCACAGAGGATTGTTTGCATGCTTGGCAGCTTGGAAGGAAGGTCAATAAAAGAGACACAGTGATTCCTGAACCAGATTATCGAATCCCAATTGTACTACTTGGTGGGTGATGAGTGATTCTCCTCTAGCATAAAGTGTACCGCTTTCTCTAAGAAATGAAGCTTCTGTTATCTGTCATGGAGAGCTTAGGCTGATATTGAAATACAGTTGAAATTGCACAAGGGCAAGAGAAGTTCTCCGGTCTCAAAATTAAGACTGTTTTAGTTCTCGAATGATCTTCAATGTTCTATGTGGATGCATGATGAATGGAGATGTTTTTATAGCTAGCCTCATTCTGAGGTTTACATATTCCAATTTCTCCTTGGTTTGTGGGCATTCCTATTTTTTGAGTGTGTCGGCTTACATTTTGGGTCTCATGCTACCTTAATCATCTTTATGATTACTTTTTATCAAACAAACATCACCTTAATCATTGTTGACTTCCAATAAACTCTCAGACTTTTATTATACTTTGCAATTTGATATTCACTCATTAGTCTTCCTTTTTTTTTCTTTGAACTTTATTTGATTTATGCTGTAAATAATGATATATGATAGTAAATATTCATAAAACAGGTCTAGCTGGTGGGTTAGCTTATACAAAGAATCTGTTAGCATCTGCTCCAGTTGGTCTCCTTTCATTACTTCTGTTCTTCCAGGTAATTATAACTAGAAATACACTATAATAAGCAGAGGCCCAAAATCTAGATTTAATTATATCTAGTAGGTCATCATACTAAGTTCTTCTGTACCATTTACCACATACACAAATATAGAAGAAGTCACCAAGGTGGAGATATTCCATTTCTAATGTGAATTTGCATACAAATCAATCTTTATGTTCAAGATCTACCTCATATTAAATAAAACTGGTTGCTCCTCTGTATTGTATAAATTGTATTGTTTTCTTCTTGTTTCTTGTTCAATTGAATCCAGCTAACAACTGTTTCCATCTTCCAGACTACTAGAGTGAGATTTGTCTTCGATGATGAGGCTCTGGTCAGTTCATTGAATTTTCCAATAACTGTTGCATCATATCTGATGTGTGTGTGCACTAGATTAGCTGATGTTGTTATCTTTCATCACCCAAACATTTTGATCATGAGCTTTTAGGTGATAGATTCTGCTGGATGGACTATCTCAGATTACCCTATATAAGTTTGTTTTGCATTGGACGCTAGTGACTAAATTTAGTTCAATATAATCACTTTTGATATTTATGAGAAGTATTTGCTTATATCTGCATGGATGTGTCTTTTGAGGAAGGTATAGAGAGTTAGAATTGCATAGAATTCCAAAGCTTAACTGAATTCCTCCCATGTATCATATAGATTTTTCTTTTTGTACTGCATATTTCAGCTGGCCTCTAAAATATTTTTCACTTTATATTTTTATGATATTTGTGGTTGTAGGAGGTTAAAGTAGGAGAGGAACTTAAGGAGTCAGGTGAAAATGTGTTTGTGGGTGGAAAAAACCGTTGGAAGTAAGTACTCTACTTTTTCCAACACAATTGCAGAATATCTGACCATCTAACCTAACCATTATACCTCAGGTATTCAACTTTTGTGAATTGGGAGCTATGGTGGCCGAATTTTCCCATTCTGGTGTATTTTAAAGAGACGCAAACTAAGCCGGAAGGACAAGTTCACTTCTTTCCTGTAATTTTTGTAAGTTGTCACTTATCAATGGATACAAACTTAGACAAATTACTGGTCCAGTGATTCAGAAGTATCTAACTGCATCTCCATATGAAAATTAAGCTAATTTGGTCTCCAAAACATCTTACTTGGGAATGAACTGACTTGTGATGACAATTTTCATAATGAAGTCCTTGATTTGTGCTATCTTCTTTATATAAATAAGGATGGAAAACAACTATACGATGTCATGGTGGAGAGAGCTGGTCCGTCAAAAACTAGTGGGCCTAAATAATCAAGACAAATTTGGCTTGTGACAAGCAATGAATCATCAGGTATGACAAGAGTCCTAAAGGCTTCTTTTATCGTCTCATGCATGATGCACGTTTCTGGTTAGCAAAGATCATCTTTTAAATGTGAAGTTTCATGCCCCTTTTTCGGTCTCTTTCTCTCACAAACTCATGTTTAATTTTTCTTTCAGGATTACAAATGTTCGGCCTCGCATTTGAAGCTACATTGATCTACCCATGTTCTACGACCTAGGCCGAACTGGGAATAAATCAGATCAATGATTAAAATATTGCCTTATTCAAGTCCATCTGTGATAATGTGACCTTTTTATAATGCATATCACAAACACACAAGAAATTATTTTTGTTGTACAAATACATATATTTTGGAGGATGGGTCCAGTGGAAAAAACTTCTTGTTTGTGCTCGTTATGTGATTTGTTCATATGATGAAATTGTATAACTGCTGTTGGTGCCTACTCGATTACAGGACTTAAGACGACAGATTCTGGTTTGTTGCCAATTTTGTTTTCTTCTAGTTCGAGAGAGTGAATAGTAGAATTAACAGATTCCTCGTCAACAGTTCTACCTTCAAACAGAACGAAAGAGGTAACCTATTATATTCTGAGGCAATTAGACTCAAGTTAACAACATCACGAACCAAAGTACAACCACTATTTACACCTTCCGTGCCTCTCCAAGAATAAATTTTGCATCGAAACGCAATCTTTTGCTGACGACTTATGTTACTTGAAAGGTCTCTAAAGATAATTCTGGAACAAATCCCGGCCGGGCCAAGAATTCCTGCAGTCACGTTATTACGGAGACGGCAAAATCTAATAAAACATCAGTCTTTTCTCATTAATTTCATTGTTTTCACTACACAATCTCATACCACAATGTATCAGTACAGCCGAATTAAGAGAGAAAACGGTTAACTACTAACTGGACATCTGCATAGGAGATGACCAACCAACAACTTTTAATAGAATGCAAGGTCAACAGAAGTCGGATCCAATCCTGGGTTCTCCTCCGCCTGAATTACAAAATTCTCCAGAGTTAGTTGCAATGCTGTTGTTAACAGAGCCTTGAAGTTTGACGGTGTATAAACGTGCACAGATATGCGGTTGCAAACTTGTGGGATGGTGGCACCATTAAAACCTTTCACTGTCAATTTCTTTCTGAAAAAATAAAATATTCACTTGTCATCACCAACTCCGGGCGGCCAATTTCCTTCAAAACATGAGGGTGAAGACATGCAATTCAACAGAGATGCAGTGGCAAAGAACAGAACTTTGATCAATCCTTAATGCAATGGGCATCTGTACCATGTTGGGTGCAATGATGATAACCCATACTATGAAGAAATTCCCGGATCTCTTTGGAACTGCTGTTGCTGGCTTGCAACAGACGCTCATCTTCCTCATAGATTAGGTAGGGAGCTTCACCTTTCTTTCTCGATAGTAACTTTGAGGCTCCCTTCAATACATGGTATTCCCAACCCTGAACATCTATTTTCAGGAGAAGTACAGACTCTGACTCTGGGATTACTTTATCCAGGGGAATGGACCTCACTTGAAGTGCAATTTCTTCATTGGACTTGAAAGCCAATTTTGCACCAGTTGCAGAAACAGCACTATTATCAAGACGACCAACCAACTGGCAGAGCAAAGAATTGAATAAAATCAAGCTGACTAGACTGAAGATCAGGGAAATGCATTACAAATTAAGAAAGCTATTAGGAAAAATTCAACATGAATGCAAGCATATAGTAGAATGAATGACTGACGAAAAAAAACTCCACTTGAGGCTTCCTCCCAGAAGAAATATTAAAACCAATCATAAGCAGATTTAAGTTAGATCAACAAGCAAAAAAAGAAAAAAAACACATTAAATAAATCCGGGCTCGAAAACCAGGATTACATATTGAAATAAAATTGTCTAAAGTACAGATGGTCTATTGTTCCAGCATCTTAATATTTATATCAGCTGGTATCTTCCAACACCCTCAAAACCGTCATCAGAAGCTATGTCATGCTTCTACACAAATCCTACAGCAAATGTGCATTAAATTCAGCTCGAAATGGAAAGTAGAAAAACTATTGGTGCTTGAGCTTGAGCACTGTGATGTATCCACAGTATCAATTGTTCTAGTAATTTGAGAAAAGGTAAAAATGTCAGCTCATTATGATATGTCTACAGGATCAATTATTCTAGTAAGCTAACCAGGAGCATAATAACCTACCACAAACTTCAATAACTGATACTACACCATCTAATGCAAGTCTCTACACCTAAAAAAAAAATAATTATCTCGTACAAGTAGCAGACAATTACTTGCTGTAAACTACCCAACACTTAAAAACGTAAATAATTTAGAGTAATGCAATATATCCCAAATTCTCAACTCAGATGTGGTATCCATTAAAATTTGGGATTTGCAGCATTAACTCATAATTTGTATAGACACTAAACACTGCAATAAACGTGATCAACACATAAAAATAATGGTAAGAAAAAACAGTAATGATTGTATACCTTATGAAAAGTAATATTCCCATCCCGATCAGATACCGCGGCCTCAAAAATAGTTACCAAATCCCCAACTCTATTGAACCAGACCCCATCACAAATCCGTTGCAAGTTCTCAAAAACAGGCTCGAAACTCAGCACTCTAAAGCCCATGACGGCGGCCGCAAAAGTCGCCATACCCACATTTGCTCCGACATCAATAACTAGCCCACTTTTATCTTCATTTTTCATTTTCCCCAAAATCTGCTGAATTGTCACCGAAATATCAGGTTTTCTAAAAGGCTTTCCCTTTAAAAGCCTGACAATGTTCTTGTGCGGCTTATCGGGCAAGTTTCCGAGATCTGAAAGAGAGTATATGAATGGGTATTTAACGTTTTCTACTACGTTGGCAATTATGGGGTAGGGTTGGGGATATTTTAAGCAGTCGAAAGCAGGAATCGAAGGGGACCGAAATTTGGTTGCGACAGAGAGATAAACATCAGGGCTTGGGTTGGGGTTGCGCGAGTAAGTGCTGAAATAGAAGATGAAGACGAGGAGACAAGACGAGAGGAATAAGATGATGATTTTGGGAGAGAGTTTTGGTTGTTTGGTATCTCTCTTCCAGGCATTTGCCATGGAAAATGAAAATAAGCTCGGAATTTCCCGAGAAAAGCAGATAAATTCTGGGAAAATTGCTTAGATCTGCCTATCGAAAGACACAAGCAGATAAATTCACGCTTGGATGCTGTCCTTCGGCGAATACATTATCGTACAAGTCCTATAACAAAGGCGCCACGTGCGAGGAACAAGGATACTATAGTCATTCCAGGCCCTTTTTCGTTCGTATGCTCTTTCGGGTCATAGACTACCCGTTAACCCTACCCTTCCAATAAATAAAGAAATCCAACACGCAACACCAATGCTTAACAAAATTATACTTCAGTTGATACCTTCTAAAACATTGGAAATTCACAGCATACATCAACTTCTATATGAATTGATATATGCAATACATTGTGAATTTATTAGTATTATTATCTTTTTAATGTTATCATCATTGTTGATATTATTATTAATATTATTTTTGATGTTGTTGTTATTATTATTATTATTATTATTATTATTATTATTATTCTTATTATAATTGTAGTTATATAATAATAATTAATTAAAAATATTTTAATAATTTAAAATAATTTTTTAATTCTAATTTTTATTTTAATACTAAATAAATACGAATAAAAATTTAACCTATTTTAATTCTTACAATTAAAATAAATAATTTATTCTATTTTTATTCTTTATTTTAACTCTTAACTCAATTTATTTCAATTTCAATCCATTCCTATTTTATATTATTACCATTTTGTAATTACAAATTAATAAACACTATAAAAATTATACATTATACAATTAGTTAATATTTATTATAATTATAATCCTTAAACTTTATTATGAATTTACAAAAGATTTAAGATCTTACGATAATTAACTATTAACTAACTATGTATAACCAACTGTTTTTCTTTTATTTAATTTTAGTTATACCAAAATTTATATTTCTATTTATTTTTAAAAATTATTAATTACATTCTAGAGTCGTGCTTAGAAGGATGATATCAAATTACAAAAAATTCTTGATACTGCAGATGTGGCCCAGCAACCGAAAAATCCTACATTTATTAAAACAAATTTGGGGTAGCAGTTCATGAAAAGAAAATATTTTTCGTGCATTCAGTCATTACACTAGTTACATTATGCGACTCTGGCCACAATACAGTGCACATTATTATATTTTTTAACATAAAATTTAAAATATTTTACATTAAAATTAAAAACTCTAATATAATGCCTAATAACAAATAAAGTAAAAAACTTAGAACGGAACGTAAAACTTAAAAAAGTGCCATATCATGATACACGCATGTATTGTAGCCAAACCCTGCATTATGCTCTGTGATGTAATGATTCTAATATTTATACATGCAACGCAAAAATGGAAAAACTTCTGGCACAAAAACAAACCAAACCTATATAAACATGAAAACCGTTGAGTATAAATAATATTACAGAGGAATCATAATGAGCAAGTAGCAGGAACAGCAGAGCTACATAAAGCCAACTTCTTGACATAATTCTAGGGAGAACATGAATATAACTTTAACCTGAAACACTATTTTTACTGCTTGAGACATTTCATAAAGCCAACTTCTGCATCGTGATTTCTTTAAGAGACGTAACTAATCTGCGAAACAACTTAAGGTTGTGGCCAACCTTATCCTGAGAAAAACACACAATTAAAGAACAATCAACAAGCATTCAATTGACTAAAATCCAAGAGCCCTTCCAAATAATTGGAGCCACCACACAGAAATCCTGGCGTGCTACCATTTAATTTACAGATCCATGGTCCTTCAGTTAAAAGGAAATAATTGAAGGAAGCAAGACTCAGTTTTCATTATGTGTGCCACTGTTATTTCCAAAATCACTTTTAACTGGTGCAGGCAACATTACAAACTAAGAAACATATAGGAACCACCTAACCCAATTCTGTGTACTCCCATTCCAGTCACCACCAATATTTTCTAGAACTAGAAGGCCAGGATGGTTATCTGCTAATTAGGGTGGACCAACTGGGTATGACAAGGAGAGTACAAAAACAAGATCAGGGAAGCAGCATACCTCACTAAGTAATTCAAGCCGTTCCAATATTGGAATTAACTTTCCACACAACAAACTTATGTCCTGTCCTGAGTCAGACTTGGCCCCATAAGCTATTATTGCTCTCATAGTTTCACTGGTAGTGGATGCAGTAGGGCTGCACAGAAGAAGAAGAAGAAGAAGGATAAGGATGACATTCAGTCTGTGCAATGGAGCATCAAGCTACAATTACTTCACCAATTAGCCCTAACTTGACCAAGAAGAATTAAAAGTTTCCAATGGTAAAGGTCAGAGTTTAAACTAGCGAACATATAATAGGCAACCCCACTCCCAAGGGATAAGGTTGGGGAGGAAGCATACCTGTCTTGAAAATGGATAAGAATGGCATTCAGTATGTGCTCCACAAGAGGAAGTAACAAGGTAATTAGCTGATCTCTATTGCCAGCGACCTGGCACATCTCCACCATTGCAACAAATCTCCTGTAGAGTAGCCCCCCCCCCCCCCCAAAAAAAAAAGTATTAACAAATGGTATACACTAATGTCAATATGAGGCAAATCTCTACAAAAACCAAGCATTTGTTTATTGAGTTTTGATTTCAAGGCAAGGCAATCATAAAAAACACTGATAAACTTTCTTTACCATCAAGCAAGCATATCTGTTACAATATTAAGGAATTAACGCATACCTACTATGAAGTGGGAAGAAGTTTCAAAAGTTCTTTCATTGGTGGATAAACAGATAGTATAACATGGTTGTGACAGAATGAATAATTAGCTCCAAGGCCTAGGTACTCTTCAGAGCAATCACAATCTCTTGCAGCATAATTCTCATCTACCTATACTCCACCTAAAAATTCCACCGAAGTACTCTATCCTCATCATATATGTTTTAATAAAACCAAATCTGAACATATATATACCATAAGAATCAGTGCAGTTAATTATTGCAATATTGAATGAGCAGACTCCAGGAGCACAGATTCCTTTGAGATCAATATCCATTAACTTGAATATCTACACGTGGTAGCAAGAAACTATTTAGCAACAAACAATCTGGAAAAACAAGCTAAATCACACATGGCAGAGTAAACTCTCGGTCTCGATCCTGTTACAAGTATGCCTGGAATGTTGTAGACTGTAAACTTATCAATCAAAAACTAAGTGTAGTACAACAAGCTAGACCCTAGGGTTATGACATGCATTGAAAAACAGTCTTCTCTCTTTTGGTAATAGTATATTGATTTCCTTAATTTGTCGTAATTTGAGAGGTGAAGCTAAAGTGGGCAGTGGACAGCTAGAGTGCTCGCTTCTCGTTCAAAAAGTCAGTCAATTACGGCATCTGTCCCTTGCTAAGATGTCTTGGGTAGCTACAGCTCTGAGGGAACATTTCGGTCATTAATATATAAGCCCTTCAATGGAAAAGTCAGATAGACTGTCTAATAGAGGTAGCATAACTTCAGAAAGTAAAACAATTTAGATATCTATTCTCATGTAGTAGTATCAGCTTTTATCTATTTGATTAAAGGAGCATAGCTATCATTTGAAAACAAATTTTATGGCCACTTTTGAAGGCAACAATGTCATTCAGTGAGACATTGTAAATTTATTTTAGTGAGCTGAAACCCAAACTGAGGATTTTCTATTGATACAAGGAATTCCCTCCAGCTCTACTTCTCCACCTAGGGATTATTAAGGGGAGTTTGGAGATAACATGAATATCACCTTTACTAAATAGTCTAAAGTTAGCAAATGTGCTGTGCTAAAACCTGTTCTTGTTTAGGTTGGAAAGGATGGGATTGCCTTGGGGCAAGAACAAAATTGCAGTACATTTAGTGTCTGTTTGGCTGTGCTAATTAGCACTACATAGTTCCACCACCAACCGCCCACCCCTACCCCACTCCCCACCCCCAACTTCAACAACAACAACAACAACAACAAGAAAGAAAGAAAAAAAATGTAAAACCAAATATACACCTTTTCTGTATGTCATCAGATGATGAAACATAATCTTGTCTAACACACATATTGATAACTTCATCTACCTCCTGCCTTGATAGTTCATTTATGTCACGAATCTGCAAAAGAATTATTGTAAGCACCACATGCACATGCACCTCAGTATAATAACATGAGCAATGAAAATGAGGGGATTTTTACAATCTTGTAACACCTTATTTAGTAGTAAGGACTTTTCTTCAGCCGCTCTTTCAAGAATTGTTGTCACAGAATTAAGAAGAGAACCAAGCAACGTCAACGTGGGTTGCTGCAAACCAGAATGAGCAGTGTAACCACCTGGACTGTCTGAAACCTGCAATAAGGCATGTAGGCCAGATGATACCACCTTTTGTATTGAGCACAATTAAGCTAAATAATTCCAAGGTCAAATGAATGACCACCAGCTAAACCTTCATACCTGCAACCTAAGAGATTTTTTTGTCACCAGAAAATATAAATATGAGCTCAAACTGAAGCATAAGCGGATGGAGTTCAGCTCTAACTTCCTTCGATTCTGATCATTCGCCAACAAGAAAAGAAGTAAACCATAAATTTGTATACAGCAACAAAGTATTATATATAAGCCAACTACTTTAGTTATGTTTGAGAAGGGCATGAGCATACCTCCAAAGATCGCACTGATCGGGAAAAAGTAGTATTCTCCATATCAATTGAGAAAAAAACACGCATCATACCAAAAAGACCTTGCACAAAACCATACTCATCACTTTCTTCATAAGGCCAAACCTACAAATAAATAAGAAAAAAAAAAAAAGTGAATCTGCATGGGTAGATCTACTAAAAGAATAGAAGAAAAGCTAGTAGACAAAAATAACAAAAAATCTTTAAGAAACCAATGGAGAAATCAAGAGTGCATTCAGTGTCATTTTCTATGATTATCTTCATTTCATTTTTTTAATAAGTGAAACATGCATTTGGTTAGTGTTTTGTAAAAACTGCAGTCACAAAATACATAAAATTGGTTCCACTTTTTAGTCATAAAGTATAAAACAACTTTTTGATGATTTTCTCGTTCTTGAAAAATGACAATTATTTGGTCTTTTGATACTTTTATTTTTGTCATAACAATTTAATTAAAACTTAGAAATTAAAAGCTATAGATTTAAAATAATATTGAGAATGATACGCAATACTATTTTCATTTTCTTTTATTTTGTATAGTTAATAATATTAAAATAGAGATTATCTTCTTTAAAAAAATTATAAAATAACAAAACCACAACGTACTTGCATATTGCGTCATATTTGGGTAATGAAATTATTGGAATTCAATTCTGCAAATTTTTTTATGCATTTTTGAACCAAGAAAACACAAAATCAAAAACATAATTTTCAAGTTCATTTTTGTTCTACAAAAACATCCACTAAAAAACAATACCAAATGTGCCCTGACTTTTCAAGAGCCACTCTGAGACCCCCCAAAAAGCATAATTGGTAGTTTTGAAGTTGCTTATAACGTTTAGTGTTTTAGCTCTCAGTACATCTGAAAGCCACCTATTTATGCAAAAATGTTATAGAACTTACTGAAAGTATTAAAACTAGCTTAGAGTGGGGTAAAATACGCAACGTGTTTCACAACTTTTGAACCATTAAGTATATAACATATTAGCAAATACACTTGCCTTGCTTAGTATACCAACAACAAGATTAATCTGCTCCATCATCGATTCATCAGCTTCAGATATGTTTTCCTGAAGAACTTGGTCGAAGAGTAATTGATGTCCTTTGACAAAATCTATGACTTCTCGAACAATTTTATTCTTGACCTATCACAAATAACAAAGATAAAAGAAAAACTCATTCACAACATGTTAAAAAAAATGAAAAAATGGGATCTCAAGGAAAGAAAAGCAATGGGTCTTCCATGAACAAGAAGCATGTCAGACAAAAGGTAACAAACAGGTCTTTTTCTCTCAGAAAATTCCTAACATTAAGAATTTATAGATACATTATCACATTTGGAAAAGATTTATGCTCATTCTTTTTAAGAAATCGCAGCAAAGAACAACTTACGGAGTTCTATTATGAGATTTGCATACTTTCCATTAAATTTGTACGAGTGTGGACAAGCTGGTGATCAAACAAGCTTGAATTCATACCACAACTTTGTGGGTCTTAATCTTACAAAGAATAAAGAAAAATAGTGAAAAACCCATCAATGGAAAACCCAACACCACTCGATCATACATGGGATCCATAAAGTAGGGCCCAACCTGAACACTCCCACTAATCTGAACTGGGTCTATTAGGTAAGAAAACTTGGGAATCCACAGACACTTCTTCCAATGAGACAATCTTCTGAGGTAAGTTACTGTGTTGACAAGATAAAAGTTACAACATGATCTAAAGAACAAGAAGGCTAACCTCAAAAAAGTCAGATGTATCAACCAATGATGTCAGAGAAAACACCAATCTCAGCATAGGTGTTATTATCATTCGTTGTCTGTCAATGTCCTTGCCCACCTCTCTTCGAAGCCTTGTATCAACCCGCCTCAAGCTACCCTGGTGGTTAACTTTAATTTGTGAAAAATGATTGAGAGGAATAAAAATATTACTTAAGTGCATAATTCCAAAAGTATCACCTGCAAACCCACAGCCCTGCATGAAGCAATATGCTCCAAAGCACCCATGGAAAATAGAACTTGGGCACCTGATTTTCCATATTTGTGACTGATTCTCAGGAGCAACGCAAATTCAGCCTCAAGAGTACATGCTTGCTGCAGTGAGTCTAGTGAATGCTTGCCATCCTAAATCAAAAGTTCATTTTACATTTAGATTTTTGACATATACACAAATAGGAGTAGTAAAGCTCCCAGGGAAAATAACCAGAAGGGGGCCTGAATATGCAAATCTTTTTAAGTTTCTTTCACAAGGATCAGATGGTTGGGAGTATCATCAATAACTGACTATCATATTGACGCGGTCTAGCCACATTCAGAATGATTATTGGTCTAAAGAAAAATAAAAAAAAGAAACATCAATATAAGGGCACCAAAAAGATGTATATTTAAGAAGACAGACATTTGTTTGAAACTAAAAAGGTTCATATAATGTAACAATTAGTAGTAAATCTTCCAAAAAGATATCTCTAAATAGTCATTATCGATTACAACAAACATATATGATCTCTTGTGCTGTGCAATATAACTCATGTTACTTGTGTAGGAAAATGATCTAACACAATACAGATATAATAGATACCTGGTAGGATACACTGCTGATGTTAATTAAGCAGGACCTCAGAAACCCTCTACTTTGAAGTTGACTTAAGAAATATTTCTCATGATCAATACAAATCAATGCATCCAAAACATAGAGTGATATTGTCTTCCCAGGTTCACTGCCTTGAGTTGCATCTTTTATAACCTGAAGCATTGAAATTAAACAAAAAGAATAGGAATTTTTTTTAAAAAAAAAAAAAGAACATGAAAATAGAACAATATATCCTTATAAACAATAAAGTCTTTTATTAACTGCCCCAAAAAGTATAAAGAAGACGTACAAATAAAGCAATCAACAACTGGACTCAAATGAACTTCTCATTCGATCAGTCTCACAAATTCAGCATGTCACAACATATGATAGAATGCATATTAACATATTATTCAGCTCAAAACGGGAAATAGAATTACCTTACATGCTACAATTTGAGGACACACTAGAAATACAATTCTTTAAGTTATGACAATGTACAAGCTTTCTGGAAAATTGGCAGTGGCAAATCACTTATAACTTTACAATACTAATTCTCTGCTCTGCCATTATATTGTGGACACAGATGAACAAGAGTGTCACATCAGAACTTCTTTGTTCATTGATATCCATCTAATCTTCATATTACTTATAAAACATAGTTATGTATTAAAGGAGTAAGATACCCACCAAATCCAAGATGGCTTGAGCCTCTTTCCTTATTATAGAGAAATTGGCGTGTGCTAGCTCAGCTTGTTCTTTATCTATCTGGAAGAAAATATAAAAGGATGATTGCTGATTGAAATCTTTCTTCCAACAAAAAGAATAGTAAAGAAAATGATGTCTAAACAATTTAGAAACTACATGCCTTCTGGAGATCCAGATCTTCACCGTCTTGTTCATCAGGCAACAAATACTGCAGAACTGTGGTTGGAACATCTGGAGCAAGCATATGTTGACAGTACTGAAAATAGCTCAGAAGCAAGGCATATTGGCTGAACAAAGCATGATAGATCAAGTTCAATCGACAACGACAAGAAACATAACAAGCAGAGATCAAAGCTTCCTAAATAGAACCATACCGTCTCCTTAAGGCTTCTGATGATTCATGTCTCAGAATTGCCATGATAAGCTTAAACAACAGGGAGTGACAAGCACCATTTGACAATTGTTTCACCATGATAACATCAAGAAATGTGACATTATCAGAATTTAAACCACCAGGGCATAAAAATCTTTCATCACGTAGTTTAGCCATGCATGTAAGCGCAACCTAACATCATTGAAAGTTAAGCAAAGATAATCAAAATAAAAGCAAGAAAGGCAATCTGCAGGAATGAATCAAACGCAGAAGGATGAACAGTACCTGACACAATATGAATGCCATCCTCAATGAACAGTCTGGAGAACCAGAAGCACCAAGGCTTGCATCAAGAATTCTGTGAATTACAATATAAACAGTTACATAAAGCCCACAAAAGTAAAAGAAAAGTAATAATGATAAGCAACCCACTGATAAAATATTTCAGATCGATTTCCAAGTGAAGAAATTTGTCTTGATGCAGAGACCTACAAAGCAATTAGTGGCAACAAATGGTACAAAGTCAGATAACAGTTATTAAAAATGTGTTTCAAATGTCTCTAAGAAGGCTAATCCAAGGATTTAAAAGAGCAATCAAAAGAAAGATAAGAACCTCAACAATCTGTGACCATCCTGTTAACATATGAAGTTGGGCAGCTTGTTCCTCAAGGTTCTTATTGTATTTCCATCCCCATCTTAACAATTGTTGAATGGTCTCTCTTACATCATTTAGCTCAGCTTCACTGCCCAAATTACTCAACTGGGGATAAACAGTATTGAATTTCTGAAACAAGAAAGTAAAATCAGCACCAGCATCCTCCTTCTGAAGTTAAAGGAAGAGAACATTTGCAATAAAACAAAAGAACAAAATCCCACTTTAAGGAACTTTGTAGTTAATAAGACAAACCTTCCAAAGTTTGTCACTGAAGGAGGCCAGGTCAATCAGACGGTCGCCCCTCTCTGAATAATAGTAAATACCACCCTTTCCAGAAGTTGTAGGATTCCCAAGTATGTCCTCAGCCTACAACACAGTGTTCATCAGAACATAGCATGTGAGGGGGGGAAAGGATCCCTGTTGGTGGCTAGAAGCTTACCAGCAAGTCATAGTTATCATTTGAAACAATCTGAGAAAGCTTCGTATCTGGAGATCTAAATTGGACAACTTCAAGCAACTCCAACACCTAAATATATCCTAAAATAAAATTAGCACGTTTCCAGTAGCAAAAAAATAAAAAACCAGGACTCATTTGAGTTCAACGGAAAATGATATTTATTATTCTCACCATGCCTTGAATAAAGCATAATACATGATTAGCTACCAACTTTGCATCATGTAGTAAATAGGATTGACACGATATCAGTTGGAAGTATCTTCAAAGCAGCATTTGAATCACCAATATGTTTGTTGTTGTTATGCTAGAGAGAGAGAGAGAGAGAGAGAGAGAGAGAGAGCCCAACCCCACTAACAATAAAAGTTTAAATAAACAAGTTCCTGTAGTAGAATGAGTTATGAAGAAAAGCAATGCTAATAACTAGTAACATGCAAGGCAAAACACCAGTACATCAGATCTAAACATGGATAGAAGATGGCAAAGCACGTCTACCACTTCTAATAACACACTGCTGATGCATCCAAAAAATAGTAAACATGAGAGGAAAAAACTAGCTAGTTCTCATTTTGCAAAAATATCAACCCGCATTCCAAAAGAACTCATCCTCACACGTGCATTGTATGCCTTTTCCCAAGCTACTCCTAGTTCTTTTAGCATCTTCATGCATTATGCTTAGCAACTTCTCTTCCAGTCTTTAGTTAAGCAACTTGATAATGCATTAAGTTCCAAAGCTTTTCAAGAAAATTGATCGTATAAGAACTTTTGTCAGGTTGAAGTAGGCTATGGGACTTGGGAAATCCACCAAAGAGCATTGCATTTAGGCCACTCAGCATATCAAAACTAGATAGTCTACAGGCCTGATAAGAAGCTTGTATCATACTAAATTATCAATGCATAAGGATATTAAACAAAAACTAAATGAAGCATGCACTGCACATACAGGCTTTTACAAAAACAAAGGTGTCAATGAAAATGACAAATCTGAAAGCAGCTAACAAATACCTTACTCTTACTGATAGTTCTGGTTCCAGCTTGTTCGGTGACATTTAGAACCGTGAAAGGGTGAGAAATGGTGCTATCAGTCTTATCTTCAATAAGATCCTGCCCAAAGAGATGAGCAAGGATGGTCTGACATGCCTCTTGGTGAGTGGAACTACTCCCACAACCAGCATGCAATTCAATGGTTAAAAGCTTCAATAGCCATGCTCTCTGGGGAAGATAATCCATAAAATGAATGAATTTTAGCAAAAGTAGGTCCATATAGCAACAATTAGCAAGCAACTTCTGAATATACACAACCAAATACTGTTTCTACTCAAAGGTACAAAATGGTGAGATGAACCAGAAGTCCAACATTAGATTTACACAATATTGCATCAAATGAAATCACTAACTCCAATATTCAATGTGTTTGAAGGGCTTCAATCATCACCAGTTAATAAAAATACAACAGAGTTTGTTTTTATTTATGATTAGTGTGCATCCTAATGTTTTATACAGAGAACATTACAACAAGTTTATGACAATTGCCTCTACTTGTTTGGTTTCTGACAAACAAGAAAAGCCACACATACTAGAAAATTAGCTGTACATTCTGACCAATAAACTGTATGTACAGAGAACGTATGAGCCATACAAACATAGAGAATACATGAGCAAAATCATAATAATGGAATAATTACAGAAAGATACCTGATGGAGAGAACTGATACGAAGTGCCTGGTTGCTATTTCGTTTAGGGAGTGGTGCTACACCGATAGTATCGAGGTGCTGTCATAGTCATGACAAATGGGTTTTAGAAACATTAGCAGCAACGACAAAAAGAGATTATTGAGATAAACTACCATATAAGCAGATTACATACAACCGAATTCCTTTAAATCTTCAAACCATGACACATGTTGTACCTTAACAAAGAATTGATACTTTTTATTACTCAACAGATCCATGGTAGGACCGCAAGTTAATGGATCCAAGCACAACTCATAAAGTAGCTGCGCAAAGCAAATAGTCAAAAATTATAAACAGAAATGGGAAAGAGACCCTAAAGAACAAGTAAGGAAGGAGGGTAAAAATATAGATACCGTTAACACTAGACTTGACATTTAAAAAAGAGGATGAAAAAAAAATGATCATATAATATATTACCTGAAAACCAAATTCATGAAGCAATGCATTTACATCTGCCTTTGAAAGCTTCTCCAAGATTTCAAGAATAATCTTCAAGCAACTGCCAATGACATAGTAGATACACAACCAAACATAAAAACATAGAGAAAATAAAAGTCAACAAAGGCAAGTTATAACCAACTAACCTGTAATGAAACTTTGGCTGTAAAACTGTCCGTTCAATAGGGGTATCAAGATCAAATTTTAGCAGTAAATGTGTGATATTTGGGGCAGGCCGACTAATATTATCAATAAGAAGCTGCAAAAATGTAAATAAAAGTATATATTAATGCCATAGATAACAGTTGAAATTCTTTTTACATCTTAAGGTAAGGATACTGAGACCAACCTGCATTATGAGAACCCCAGGATCATCATCACTGTTCTCTATAATATGAGACTCTTCTGATCGTAATTCAAGGCAGGCTGCATAATCCTCCACCAAGCTACTTGCAGCATTGTACTTAAGCAGTAACTGTACAAGCCCAACCATGCGAGCACTGTTGTCCCATTTGGAGTAGTATGAAGACCAAATTAAAGCACCTCAATCACAAAATGGGCAAAAAAAAAAAAAAGAAAATTGGCACAGAAGGAATACCTTAAAACACTCATGATTTTGATAGAGCTTTGCTGTATTTGTGGTAGAAAATCATATCTAACATACTCCAACATAGCAACAATTTGATTATGATCTTGAGAGAGTATAACATCCACAGGCTACACAGAAAATTAGCAAGTTATGAAAACTTCATCATAATTGTTTTGCCATGACCAGCAAAGCACAGAAATACCAAGAAAATAACTTCTCAGGCATTGTTGTGACACTTCCGTGCATGAATTTGAAGATTAAATTTCAGTAAAATGTTGATACTAGGAAAAGAAGGCATGGAACATGAAAAGTGCGGGAAAGCCTAGCTCTAGGGCCATCATGCAAATACAGAGACACATGAGTAAATATTTCTTTTGAGATTCTATTATTTAACCAATTACTCCTCCTCCTTCCGTTATCTGTCCTATCCATAGACCATCTTGGTATACATATAATAACAGATATAACACAAGTGCACTTATGAAAAGTTGGAAACAGTGCCACTGAGGAAAGAATGGAATAATTAGCTGAGATAATTGATCATTAGAAGGGAAGCACCTGAAAGCAGGATATCAGACAATGACCAACATAGAGCAATATGGCAAAAGCATAAATTAATGAAGCACAAACAGTTGAGAAAAATGCTGACCACCTAATACAAGTCCCCTGTCCCTGTCAGTTTCCCACTAGTTTCTTATGCGTCTGTACACTTACCACATCAATCTGTTATTCTTCCTAACATTTTTGTACATAGTTATGCAAAATTTAATTTATCAATTCAATGCAATACATTATCCCCAAATCAGAATGTCTATATTGACCACATAAATGAATTACACCTATAGTAATTAGACTGCTTACGAAATTGTTACACTTTTGATAATCATCCGAACATTGCATAAGAATCCAACATTCACCAAAGGAATCAGCACAAAAGCTTCAGAAAAATAAGGGGTTCAAAAACTCAACTTCCACTTTGTAATAAAATCCAACATTCTAGGGAGCAAACACCACAAGCATACAAGGAATAAAAGATTTTGCACACAAAAACTAACAGAAATGATCATATTGCTTTGGTATAGAATTAGGTTCCCTCTTTAGGGTGATGTTTTGGCTGTTTTTGCGGATTCCTGATCCACTTTTTAATTCTTCTTCTTTTTCTATCAGTTTCTTATCAAATCAAAAATAAAATAAAAATGAAACTCTCTGTGCACTTTGTCAATATTAAAAAAAGAGGAAGTCTATACATGACAAAGCTTACTAAAAGTTAATACTAGCTAATAGGAAAATGTTCAGCAAATATCCAACTAATAGAATTAATTACCTGGTATAAAGGACGCCAGAAATCAGAAAGAAGTAAATCCTTCTCCAAGACAAGGATTACAATTTCCAAAGATAGTTGCACAGCCTTTTCTAAAAGCGGTCCATATGTTTGACTGGTCCGTTCAGTGATGATAGAATTGACTCCAGGTTGAAGGATACCCATGATATTTCGCAAAACAGTCTTGCCACTCATGAAATCCTGCAAAATAATACTGAATACTATAAGAAAGAGGGCTCAATTATTAGCACTGAATTTGATGAAGCAGCTTCCACTAGTCAATAATTAGAGATACAGCTATATAAATAGAAGGCAATCAGCCAAAGCATCTCTTTGCAGAAAGAATATGAAGCATAATTGTCAAGCCATAAAACTAATTCTCCTATTGAGAACAAGAAAAAACAAATGGATTGACACAAATTCATAACCATTATTCATTTATCATTTTCTTTTGATCACTCAGCAATTGCCCAATCACAACCAAGAAACTTGAGGCTATCCACTAGACAGGAGGCTCTGGGAATCCAAATTGCAGACCTTGTGGAGCCAACCCATATGCCTTGACCAGTCAACTAACCCGTAGAATTTCATACCAAGAAATGTACCAAAGTTATAGTTAAAAACAAAACACATCCTCCAAATATAAAAACAATAAAAAAATGAAAAATTTGCAGAAATAATACAGACAAGATAATGACAATAATGAAATAGGAAGAGTTGATAAGCACAAACAAGAACAAACATGCTGAATACTGACTGACAAAATAACACAAATCACAAGATTTGAAAAAATTAAACAGGTGAGAATGAGCACGGTAAACATTCACAAATACACAAACCCAACACCAAAAAAACAAGTTTGAAACAATCAAATTATATACAATATTCCTAACTGTGGATTTCTCAATAGATTTTCATCTATATTTATAGCATGAAAGAAGAAACAAACCATCAGAATTATAAACACATACTTTTAGCAATTCTAGAACCGGGAGCTGCGTCAGAGTAGATGGTTGTGTTAACGTTGACGATTGCTCAACAACATTATCAATATCTTCGTCTTGGATGTCATACATGGTCAGTATCCTGCACAAATAATGATTGAATTGGCAAATTTCTTTACAATTTGTCAAATGTAAAGAGTAAACAAACAACGGTCATAGTTCAGAGTTTAACAAACTCACTGCCTTTTCAGAATTCAGCCATATGTTTAAGTGCATATGTTTGTGTGAACAAGAAAATTAGCACAGATGTAACTGTATAAAAAGGCATTAAAAATACAAGCAGATGATTGTAATTGAAGAAAGATTAATAAAAACAAGTTGGTTATAAATATAACCTAATGTTAAGCAAAATAAATAGTGCACAAGTAAGATGTGTAGAAGCTCAAAATCATAGAGAAGAGCATCCAGGACAAAACTAGTATATACTCACATGTGAAAATGCTTGAGACAAGCAACAACCAACTGCCATTTCTCACAAGGGTCTGCATAGGCTCTTTGCGGGAAAGGTCCAAACACATGATCATATATGAACCTAAAGATGCCAATAAATCTGCCAAAAAGACCCTCAATTTTAAGAAAGTGAAAAAGGGACAAGAAATCAAAATACCCAGAAAACACTAGAATGCCAAAAACCAATACCTACGCCCTCTGTCGCTTGCATCTTTTTCTTCAGCAATTAGACCATTTAAGAGGTTAAGAAAAGATATTGTTGAAGGGTATTGCTCCCTCCTTGCTTCTATTTCATTCAGTTCGAATTGCATATCATAAACCTGTCAATAATAGCACTTGACATGAGCTCTGGCCATTTATGAGTAAGACAAGCATCATTTCCTGTCAAAAGTCATGGTGGTACTCCAAGCATTTTGGCTAGGCTAGTCAAAGAACAACACAGTTAACACCTTGATATCCTTAAAAATTCTTAAACCGTAATCTTATACCACCTATTACTTTAGTTGACATCAAATGCCATAACATGATTTATGTGCATGATCATATATCTAATTCATGAGTATACACAGCGAAAAAAATTCATGAACATTTAGTGTCCTAAAGATGGCAGTGGAAACTACAAAAAGAAAACAAATATAAAGTATACCTGTGAACATGTTGAAATTTTCCCCTTTTTTTTATTTTGAAGGAGATGGGAAAAAAAGGATATTAATATTGTAAAGTACAAGAATGGGCTAAAAGTTCACTAAACCGTCCAAAAAACGTAATAGGGTTATCAAGCACTGTATAAAAACAACAAAGAAAATCATAAACTTTCTGTGCATTGTAATGAACAGACAGACAGTAAATAATGTATGATGAAGTTAAAATAACAATATTAAGCCAATAGACTACAGCACGAGGTTGATACCAAAAGAGTAAAGGGAGGTCAAAAGTAAACTATTGTAGACTTTGTCACCAAAAAAGAAAGAAATAGAATTACAATTCAATAATTTTGGACATGGAAAAGCCAGAGGGAAGGGTGAATCAATAATATAATACTTCTTAAGAATAGTCACAGTTCAGAGTTTAACAAGCCTACTTTTGAACAGTCATCAACCAAATACAAAATGTATATGCAGCATGAAAAACTAACCTGCCCTGCCATTGGTTGTGCGGTGCTGCCAACATGAGTCCCAACAACCACAGGTAGATCATACTGCTCAAGATAACGCCAAATGGTATCCTTCAAGACTGGGGAAACGTGAACGAAAGCAGCAATTGCATTTCGCAGGGCACCCTAAAAAAGGAAGCGGTATATTTGATTTTAAAATTAATTGCATAGTATTTTAGTGAACGCTTTCTTGAATGGAAAGTGGAAGCTGCAAAAGTTATACTAGATTATTCTCAGCATAAAAGACAGATGTCAACCTTCAGATATGGAGGCACATTTTCATAACTAAGAAGCTTAAATAATGGTTCAATGTCAGGAAACCAGTTCTTTCGTTCGATGGAATTTCCGTTTTCCATAACCTGCAGCACATGGCAAACCAGACAAAACTAATTATTCTTTCAATTGATGCTACAAAATCAATATTTCCATAATCTGCAACACATGGTAAACCAAAAAAAACTAATTATTCTTTTCAATTGAAGCTACAAAATCAATTTAATGTTTTGTTAAGAAGAAGCTGGGGGAAGAGGGGAAAAAATACTACACTACCTAATATTTGAAAATCAGAAACCCACAATAAAGAAAGATGGAGATACTCAGGAAACTTGTTCTGATGAGGAGTTTTCATTCCTAAACTCAAATTGTTTACTAATTTTGAGGGAAAAGGAGGAAAACAATGCCAAGCCATTCTATATAAGCAGACAAGACATTCACTGAAAGCAAAATGAAAATCCATGCATGCTCATTGGCTCAGGCATCTTGACATCCCTCAAATGTGAAAGCAATGGCAATGAAGAAACATGAAACAGCCACATGAAGAGCAATCAACAACATAAAAAATATCTTCTTAGAGAATCATTTTTTTTTTTTTAGGAAACAAGTAAAATATGATTGAAGGGAAAAAAAAAAAAAGAAAAAAATGATTTCAAAAGTGAACCAGAGGTCCATAACTCAATACCTCCCTACCATGAAGAAACCCCAAAACAATACAATTAATTCTCCATATCAAGTATAGCTTGTAAACAAGGGACATAATAAGAAAGAAAAAACCCCCCAAAAAGAAAATTTTAACCCTAGACTGTATCCCAATCAAGCCGGATGAAAAAGAATGAAGAATCCGGAAAACCCTTAGAAACCTAAGCCCATACAGATAGTAAGAAAAAATAGTTATAAAAGGGATAGTCAACTGCACAGACACGCAGGGAAAGACGTCAAACCTTCTGAAGAACATTCAAATATGCAACAAGAGCTTTTGCATCCCCCTCTTGAAACTCCGGTAGCATCGCCCCAGCAGTTTGAAGGGACTGTTTTAACTTCTCGTCGTAAATTGACAAGCAATCAAACAAAGTTCTCCACCCAATGGAGCGGAATGCTTTACCCTGGAGTAACTCATAAACCTTTGATGCACCTTCTTGACTAGAAGCCTGGAAAAAACACATTACATCAAGAAAATGGTTATGAGAAATCACATAGAGGGTAAAGAAGCTTGTCTCGCACATAAAATTACATAATTCTCCTACCAAGGTACTCAGCATTTTCAAGAAAGCCACTAGTGTTTGAAAATTTGTATGATCCTCTCCAGCAAAAATCACAAATGTCCACAGGACATCATTGCCAGACAACAGCTCAGGTTCCTTCTGAAATATATTTCAATTACAGGTCATCAAAACAGAATTAGCTAATGATGTAGAAAAATCAAATAAAATAAAAATATCAATGGTTGCAACAGAAATATTTGAGTGATATAAAATATACTAGAAGAATTGATAAAATATATACTAGGGGCTAATGATCATTGTCTGATGCAACTCATCATACCTGTTTCAAATCAAAAATTAAACTTACATCTAAAAGGCCGCTGCAGAGAATGCGATAGAGAAGCTCAGTTATGTGTTGATAACCCAACAAGATTGGAATGAGAGGTTAAAAATTCGGAAATAAAGGAGCAGCTTCTTTTGACAAATCAGTGTTATAAGCTCCATTTGACTAGTGAATTGAATATTAGGCTTACCAACAGGGGAAAATAAATCTCCATGATTTGAAGCTTTTATTGAAACAAGTTCAACCTAAAACTTCTAATTTTTCAACATTCAACCAGATTACCGATATACTAAACAAGAAGACACAAGACAACTGAGTTTTGTATTCGAAATTATTTCAATGATACACGTATTGTCAAACAAACCTGATAAATTTCACTGACAAATTCCAAGAGAGAGACAAAAGGCAAAGGGCCTGATTCAATAGCCTGTTGGGAAGGCAAATTGCTATCATGCAAAAAATCATGTGATCCTGCTATACGATACGAATTAAGCACACTCATAGCTTTATCCTTTGATTCTTTAACCTGCAACATAGTCAAAGTAACAATCATGATAATGCAAGATAAAATCTGTTTCAAGAACAACATACAGCAGAAGATTCAGGTATCCTTGTGTATGAAATTCTATAGTCAAACAGAAAGCAATGAGAAAAATCAAATTGAGCAGCCTGAGTTAATTTAATACATATAACTTGTAGGGATCTTAAATTCACTAGATGCTCCACATAATTTACTGAACCAAGTATTCTTTTGTGTTTCACAGCAAATTTCACAAGGTAACTGCTACCGTATAATAACTTGACAAAATAGAAAACCACAGAAGTACTGGGGCTAGAATGGAAAAAAAAATGGATTTGATGATGATAGAGATTCAGACTCCTAGAATTATTATAAAGAATTGTTGGATTATTCTGAAAATTAATAAATAACTTGTTAAATTGAAATGTAACTGCAATTTAAATCACATGTAAAAAGAGAAAATGAAAACTTCAAGCAATGGTCACAACTTCTCCCACTTATAACATACAAAACAAGTATCATCAACAACCAATTTAGCAATAAGTGGATTTAGGCTTCTTCCATGGTGCGTATTGTTTTGCTATTTCATGCAATCAGCTATTTATCAAACCAACACAATGAAGAAGAAAATAGAATACTTCCAAGAAGTCTGCAAAATGAAATTAACACAACAGCAGGCCAACATCAGCAAACATCCGGTACACTATTTTCATGTACACAAGCAAACCATTGCAGGATTTGTCTTCTGTTGTGTAAAGAAGGGAGCAAACATTGAAAACCAAAATGACATGGTAATATAAGCTTTCTATCGGCTGGCAAACACTAAGCATACACAATGTCATAAAGAAGAAGACAGCAAATACCTCTTGTCTTTTGTCAAAGAAACTATAACTGTCTTTGAATCAGTAAATAAGGAAACAAATATTATTAAAATGATATCATTTTTTACGAATGGAAAAGATGATACTAATAGCATTTGAAAGACACTAACTCAACATTTAGTAAAAAGAACTATCAGATATGCACCATAATTTAGTTGCAGATACATTAGGTAGACTTATAATAATTACTCTCTAAATGATACCTTCTAAAGTGCCATTTTAATTGACAAAAGAGTAGGAACCCAAAGCATTCAACTGACCTTGTCTCTAGCAAGTTGGTGAGATAGGAAGCAAGTAATCAACTTGTGCAAATAAGCATTAAACATGTAGACCATATCCTCGTCATCGTTCTGTACACATGACAAACAGACTGCAGCCTTAAAATACGCCAAAAACCAATCAAATGTTACAAGTACCACCATTTCCACCTTATCATAAACAAGAAACCCTTAAAATAAACATCATCCCAAATTGAGAAACTAAATCTCAAGATATACAAGACAAGAGTGCACATATGTTTAATGGAGAGGATAAATAAACAAAAGGTGCAACCAGACCAATCAACCAAACATACACTCAATGCAGAAAATTGGTTCCACAAAAAACAAGAGACGATTTAGCAGGAAATCGCTGAGGCAGAAGGATCAAGAAAGCACCTAGAACACCCCCCAAAGAGGGGAAAAAAATCAAAAATTGTGATAGCTGCATTCTCCAAAACTTCACAGCATCAGATCAAAGTCCCACCAGAAAAGTGCAAATGATTCTCTAAAGTATCCATTTAACAATTATTTAGAACAATTAACAGCAATAGTTATTTAGTAAATTTCAAGTTCTCAATTTCCTATCTCTTGTCACAACTTATACAACCAAATTCGATTAGAATTTGCTGAGTTATGAAAAAAAAAAATTGCCTTATAGGTATGCCGTCATTTAAAAAATGAAAATTTTCTATATAAATATATACAAAATATGAACACAGACCTGGTAGGCTGCAGTTCGCAGAACTTTATCAAGTAAAAACTGGAAAACATTATTCAAGAAAACTTTTTCCAGACATGAACATATATTAGTCAGATCATTAGATGATGAACTTGACACTATTTCTCTTGCTGCAATCTCATCATGTATCAACATCAAGTGTACAGCCCAAGCAAGCCTTACACCACCAACAAACCCCTCCACAATTGGATCACTTCCTGCATCCGTCACCTAAAGCATGAAAAATCATTAGAACCTAGCAAATCATTACCATCAAAGAAACGTTACCAAGAATGGGTAAGAAAACTTCCATAATTATTTATCTTACAATTTCATGAAATTCTTTCTGAAAAGTAGCATCACGTGATAGAACAGATGATTTATCAGGTACTGCACTCAGTGCATCTGATATGAAAGCGATGACAAGAGTAAAAAGAAGGCTAAAAGTAATCTGCATAAGGAGGATGAAAAAAAACAGATAAGATTAAGTGGTAAGGTGACAACTTTAAAACACAAAACAATGTTTGTAAACATACATGCATATGCAGTGTACTAGAAGATAACACTAAAGGAACTTTGAAGTAATACAAACAAGCAAGCAGCATAACTTCATTTAGTCAACCAAAAAAAAAAAAAAAAAGACAAGAGGCATGCCTGATGTTTCAAAGTGTCATTGCTCTCCCTAAGCTGTGCGGCACTGTCTTTTAAAGCAGAAAAGGCATCCTTTACATCTTTAGGACCTGCAACAAGCAAATCCTAAAAACTTATTCCACTGTACCATAATTTATTCTCCTTAAAGCATAAACAACCAAGTATTTACCCAAATATATTATTCAGTCTTGGCTTCGTTCATTAGACAGATGAGTCAATGAGAAACTTGAAAGCACAAGCTGTGATGACTGAAGTACTTTTTATCCAGCTAATTCAATCAAGCAATGTAAATTTCCATGTATGCCCCACCCTGCCACCTCCCCACGAAAAAAAAAATAATAATAATAATAATAAATGTATGGAAATCTCGCATGGTCTTGCTTTACTTTATCATCTTGGGAAGTTTGAGTATTCTAAAGAAGCATTTAGGTCACAATGACCATAGTGATAGACACATTATCTAAAAATCATGATGAGGGGCAGAAATACTGATAGAGAACCTACCAAAACCCAGAATCTTACAACACAAAAGTCACTTTTTTATATTGGAGGCACTGTAATCAAACATCAAATGGTCGATACTACAAACCATCATTATACATGATAGTAAACAAGTAATGCCAATAAAAGTTTATGCAACTTACTTGTCCGCACAACCAGAACAGAAAGGACAAGGCAGTGTCCAAGTATTAGTCTTTCCCTGCAAACAACAGCTCTCCGCTCAACGAGAGCACCTCTAGAATCAAGAACATAATGCTCACAGAGAGGACCTCCCAAACCAGCAGGTTCTTCCCTATTGAGTTCCTAGAACCAAAGAATCAGCAATTTTCTCAAAACAAAATGGAGAAGGGACTAAAGCTGCAAGAGGATTCTTATATCAAACATTTGATTCTTATGCTGAGGCAGGAACAAGATAGTATTTTATGTATATACATAATCAAAATGCACCTTAAAAGATAGTTCACAACATCAGACAATCAGAACATGGTAGCTTGCAAGTTAACAACTTGCTTCCAGAAGTTTAGATCTTCATCTTGTATTTGAAACTCACTGAAATGAAAACGTGATATAAATAACAAACTTTCAGCCAAGAGTAAGAACTCAGGACAGATGTTACACACTGACACCCATCGATTTGCTCCACGACCAAAATTTGAAAAAAATTTAAAACCAAGAAGAATAACAAAATCCAATTAAGCATCCAACATAAACAGGGTTGTGAATATACTGGCAGAAAGAGATGTTAAACAGTAAACCTGAAATCAAGTCAAAATCCAAGCTTTAACCAATATGAAAGCACAGAATTCCCCTTTTCAAGAATATGGATGCAGACATAACAATAAAGAAGGCAGAAATGGCCTATCAGAAAGACATATACAACATAAGCAGGTTTTTCCCCAATATCATGACATGGTACGTCCTAAACATCTCAGCACATGACAATCACCCAAAGACAACTCGGAAAAAAATACCTCTTACTTTCTTACTCTTTGCTAGGAAATGCCTCATGCTCAGAAGGCAAATGTAAAGAGAACATCATATAGGTTCAAACCTTGATAAGAGAAATTAGCCGCTGTCTAAGCCCTGTATTGACAAGATCTTCCAAATACTTCTGAATGTCAGCCACGATATCTTCTTCAAGTCCCTGATCAAGTACAACAGCCTGCAAAAGCATCACTGTAACAATTCTTGGTAGAGAATGATGAAGGGCCAGTTATTGCTGAAAAGAATATGGGTAATTGACAGGACAAGGGAAAGGCACTTACCCTTAGTAATACGTAGAGGGCTGTTATTAGATCTCGTCTTTCGGTATACCATAATCCTGATGCTAGACGTAGAATTTCTATAGGCTCGCGGCCCATTAAACCCCGCTAGAAATTAAAGAAAGTTAAAATTTAGATGTGATTAAATTAGCAACAATACGTTACATAAGTCAACTAAAAACTATGAAAACAAAGGGATCACAAACCTACCTCCTGATTGGCAGAAACAAGCAAACGAACGCAATCTATTTCATTGAGATGGAGGTCATCACTCAATTTCAATGCCTATAATTAATAATATCACAAGAATCAAAACAGAAAACAGCAATGTAAATAAGAAGGAAATAGAATCTTATACTGTAAATTCTACAAAACATGGCTAATGCAAATAATCCAAAATAGGATAATCAATTCAGATGTAGCAAATGGGGTTAATTAGAGAACAAAATTTTGTGAATATAGCTAGCACTAAATTAAGAAAAAAGTGATATTAGACATCAAGTAAAGGGAAATAACTGTAAAAACACTATTAGCTTCTGTGAGAAAACTATTTACATTTGACTAATTAATTAAATGGGTCATTCCAACCAGACAAAATATGTAAATCAAACTAAAGACCTATGCATTGAGCTTGTCATATGATTGTTAGGCGACTCCCAGTCGAACGAAGTACAATTTGCCCGTAACGAGCTCTTGAATAAAGAAATTCAATAAATTATGTACTGGCGATATAAAATGAAGCTAATGCAAATAAATTAATAATTCTAAAGTGGATTTTTTTCCCACAATAATGAGGTTCACGAAAATTTTTCCAGAACAAAGATGTCAAACAAATTATTCATTCAATGCTACTTGAGCTATGTGGATACTATGTGGGCAAATCCCTTATGTACTTTCACATTCATTCTTATAAAACACTAAAAGCAATATCTTTGCGTAAAAACACTCTTTTTAATACTTCAATAACGAATAAGCTATTGAAAAATATGCAATATGTAACTAGGAAATGATACACCAAAAGAATGTCATCACCAAATAAAAAGAAGAATCTATGAAGAAATAGCATAATTTTTGAAGAGACATAACAACTGGACCCCTTTCAATCAAGAAAACAATAGATTAGAGCAAGATTCAGTTGAATAGTGTATAATAAATCGATTAATAAAAGGGAGCAGCAAATCTAGCAAATCTTCTAATAATCATCTTCGGTTTCATGTTGTAGCAATCTGGCAGTAAATGTAGCATAATTGAGAGAAGAATTTAAGAAACGGTGTAAAATGACAACACAGAGCACTTGTCCTTGCAAGCAGAGTGTATTAGATTGCACAATAACAGAAAAAAAAATGCATTACTTAAGGAAGTATCACTCTTGTCAAACCACATCATTCGTGAAAAAAGAAAAAAATTCCAAAGAAATGGAAAAATCAGTCAAAAATTCAATAGTTTACGTTCTCAAATCATTCAAGAACTAAGCTTACAATCTGAACATCCTGATCATCAAGCGATATTGGCGGTGAATCTGGAAGCCTAACTTCTCGAGATTGTACTTGTGCTCGGTCGGACGGTTTTGGAGGCTACAGAAAAGAACACAATAATAACAATTATAGCAGTTGCACCTACATTCTCTCGGTGACGCAAAAGAACAAAGAAATAGTAGCAATAATAATAATAATAAAAAGCGTACCGGATAGGAGAGGAGGGACTGAAAAGATGTCCGAGAGTTTCGAATGGCGTAAATGAGCTCGACGCGTTGAGCTGGCGACGGAGGCGAAGGGCCGAGGAGTGCGGATTCGATAGTAGAGAGAAGTTGTTTTGGAGACACCATTTGCGGATTTCAGGTTTCGTTCTAAGCAAATTGAAACACCGGCTTTTGCAGTGATAATTTGCCAATAAATTGGGCGGGAATTAGGAGGTAAGTAGAGACTGATGTTAAACCCTATAAAAGCCCTAAAATTTGGTCAAACTCGCTCTAGTGGGCTCAAAATCAAGGGAAAGCAACGCCAGGGAAGAAAGAAACAAAGAAAGCGTACAAGCACTTGCCATTAGTAAATGTGTGAGCGGGGAACAGTGTTAAAACGCAGCGTCGGTCAACCAAGTTTGTTAGTAATTTCAAATTTATCGTTCTCGGTTATCATTTTTCATAATTTTTTTTAAATTTTATGAATTTAGAAACTAATAAAATATATTAGATATTATTTTAAAAAATAATTTTATTTGTTAAATATTTTTAAAAGGGTGAAATTGAATAAAAAATAATTAATTAATTAATAAAACATAGTAGAGCCTAAATATCAATTGCTTATTGGATTGGGTGAGGCCCAAGGGCCGAATACCCAGCCCAGCCCTGGAGCCCAACGAAATATAGAACCTGACCCACAAAGTCAGGGCACTAATCAACTTGTTTAACAAATGTAGTCATAGCAATTCAGTGCCCAAGATTTTCTCTAAATAAAGCGATCGCCCAAATATTTTTTATTGATGACGAGATCCGCTTTCTTCTTAAACATTAAGTTAATGCTAATCAACTAGATTATAACTTAATATTGTTGACTATGGATCAATTATTATTGTATACAGAGTAGAATGTAGTAGCCTTTGTCAACATTGAATTTATTTTCTTATCTTATTTTATAAATTTAAAATCCCCTTGTATTTTTATTTTTTCAAAAAATGATATAGGTAGCTAAGGAGTAATTATCACACCAAATATGCTCTCTCTTAAATTTGTGATTTTATTCTTGTCGCTTCTTTTTCTGTTATCGAAAAAGTTTTAAAAGAAACGATCATTCTACGCCAATATAGTTAGTATAGTAAAATATTTAATTAATAAAATAAAAAAAATCGTTTATAAATAATAAATAAGTTAAAAGGACTATTTAATAAATTTATTTTATTACATTAATTAAATAATAAAATTTTTTTGATTTTTTTTACTTCATACTGTGGGGTACTAAAGGGGTGTTTGTTTTTAAAAATATAAAGAAATAAACAAAGAAAAAAATGAAAGAAAAGGAAGGAGAAAGAAAAAAATGAGTTTTTTTTTATTTGTTTGCATAATAGAATCATTCATAAAAAATGATTCACTATTTTTTACTTTAATAAAAAAAATTTACTTTTAAATTTATTAATATTTATTAATATATTAATATTTTTAATTATTTTTATATTTAATATAAATTATTATATTTTTTGAAAATAATTATTATAATAGATACTTAATAAATATAGATTTTTTAATATTATTAAATATAAATGCATGTTATATTCATTAATTATTTTTATTTAAATAAAATTACTTATTTTTATTGAAATGCTTTGTGCATTTCATAATTAAAAAAATTAAATTAACTTCAAATTTTATTTTTAAATATAAAATAATTGAATCCTATAAATTTATTAGATAATTTAATAATAAATATTTAAATTTATATTTTGTAAATATATTTGTTGATTAAAAAATATTTTATATTTTAAATATGTCATTTTTTTAAATTTATAAATTCAATTGCTTATGAATATCAAATTTATTTATTAAGGTTATTTAATTTTTAATAATATTTATAAAATTATATTATGACTATGAATAATAATATTTTTATTTTATTTGATAGTCAATTTATTTTAAAAATAATTAAAAATTAAAATTAAAATTATCTAATAAATATAACTAATTACATGGATTATGATAAGTATGAGATTATAAAATAAAATTATAAATTAATATATTTACGAAACATATAAAAATATTTATATACAAAAATAATAATAACTATAGTTTATAAATAGTATTGAATTTTTATAATAAAAATAAATATTAATAATGATAAATTAATTTATAAATAAAATAAAATAATATTATATTAATAAAAATTTTAAAATAATTAATTAATTTAAAATATTCATAATAAATTAATTAAAATAAAAAATTAAATATAATATTAAAAATCTAAATATTTTGAAAAATGAAAAAGAATTCCTCACCTTCTGTTGGAGAAACAAGGATTTTTAAAGAATTTTTATTTCTCCCTCTGTTCTTCAAAACACACAAAGGAATCTTAAGGTATTTTTTTTCTTCCATGAATGGATAAAAACAAACACACTCTAATAAATAAAATTTTCATATTTTATTGATTGAATTGCTGATAAATAATTTTTTTATATTTTATTGATTGGATTGTTCTACATGGTATCCAAGACTTTATTCCATTGTCTTACCAAGCAAGAGAATCCAATGAAATAAACAACAGGTTTATTTAAGAAATTATCAAATAAATTAATGGATTGGGCGAGAGAAGAAGAAAGAATGTTCTAGTGAAAAATTTTGTTTATGGCATTATGTCATTGCACCAGTAGCATTAATAGAAAATGCTGTTCTATCTATTTTCTCACTTCACATCTTGGGTATAATTGGATTTAACAAGTAGTAAGATTACTGTTTAAGATGGAATCAGTGATCAACAGGTACATAACAATAAAGAATGAAGTTGAAGCTGAACCAAAAGAGCCCGATTTCGAGATTTAAGTCTGGGAGTCTGGCCCTGTCGGTTGAGCCTGGATCCAACGATGTTACTGTGAAAACTCTCTATGTTCCAATTAGTCGTGACAAGCAATTTAATTAATTAATTGCCTTGTTCTCTTAATTTCATAAGCGATATGATGCCTGAGCTCATGAATTCTCTTTCAGGCTATTGATGCTCAAGGTGTGGGGAAAGTTGTTGTTTCTAACAATCCTGAACTCAAAAAAGATGATTTGGTTGTGGGATTAATCAACTGGTGAGACTCAAATCCAACCGAACTAAATTGTGCCCACATCTAAGTATAAACTATTTGTTATTTCAAGATAAGCTCATATGACTCTACCTGTGTATGTAAATTCTCTTTTACAGGAGTTGGTGGACTTCCAGCATATGGTAGGTTTTTTGAAATATGTAAACCCGAAAAGGGGGGGAGACTGCATGGTTGCAATGTAGTTGGCAGCACCGGAACCAATGAAAAGGTACCTCTAGTACATTCTGATGGAATAACACTGTTGCTTGTCTTAAATTTGACGACGAATTGCGAAGTTTGAATCTTAGTATCTTGGAACGAAGCTAGCAGTAAAATTTTCTGTCCATATCTGCTTAAAATTATGGGTCGCACTTCTAAAGGAGAAGCTTGGTTTTGATGAAGCCTACAAAGAAGAAACTGACTTAAAGGCAACTCTGAGAAGGTGTTCAGAATCCCTATTCAAAGCATTTTACAGATGACAACGAAACTAATGCATGGATTTCTTTTATCCATGCAGGTATATTCCTGACGGGATTGGTATATGTTTTGACAGCGCGGGAACAGAGATGCTAGAAGCAGTTGCTGCCAACATGAATTTATTCGGTAGAGTGGCTGCTTGCGGAGCAATCGCCACGTACACAGATGCCAGCAGACAATCTGCACTAGATATGATAGACATTGTGTACAAGAGAATCAAAATCCAGGGGTTTCTAGCCCCAGATCACATGAATGTATACCCAGATTTCATTACAACGATTTGCGATCACCATCGTCCTGGAAAAATTTAGCCACTTGAAGACATTTCAAACGGCCTGGAGAGCATCCCTGCTGCTTTCGTAGGACTCTTTCGGGGTAATAACATTGGCAGGAAGATTGTTCGAATTGCACTAGAGTGAAAAATTAATTTGCTTCTGTAATTTATCCAGAAATAAATAAAACATCACATCAGTTGTACTTGATATGTTCTTCTCTTCTAAGTGTTCACCTATCATATTTTCAGACATGTTTTTACCCCTCAATTATAAAACTAATCAGGAGTTTTAACTTCAAACTCCTGGTAATGGAGTTCTTTTTATAAATTGTAGCCGCCTAACTATTCTTACTGATGATGAGATCGCTTTCTTCTAGCTATAGACATAAGTTAATACTAATCAACGATTATGATTTAATTAATTGATCAGTTATTGTTGTACACTCTTAATCATCAAGCTAGTGACATAACAGCCGAGTTTCCAGTAACAGGTCTAACCGGATGGATCTCGACATACGCAAAACTAAAATTAGTATACAACAGCACCAGGACGGCAACATTTAATTTCTTTTCTTATTTTATTTATAAATTTATTTTTTAAAAACAATAATGTAATTTTCATACCAAATATGCTCTCACTAAGCTCTTCTTAAACACGGGATTCCACGGTTGTCATCTTCTATTCTCGTTGTCTTACCAACTAGGAGAATCGAATTATTCACCCAACCCCGTCAGCTCAGCTCCTCTTCTTTATAAATTCGGACCGCTGAGATTGGAAAGCACAAGTACACGGGGGAGAAAGTTACAAATGGAAGTAAACAACAGGTTCGTTACGACAAAGACTTCCATAGACGGTGAACCCAAAGAGTCTGACTTTCAGATTAAGGCGGGCACTGTTTCTCTAAAACTCGAGTCTGGATCGGAAGACATTATTCTGAAAAATATTTATGTGTCAATTGATCCTTACCAGATAAACCGCATAAAGAGTCACAGCCCTACTCAGATTGCATCAATTTATGCAGTTCGTGTCACTCCTGGTGAGGTATGTCTTCCTTATTTGGCATGCTTATCTGTATTATGAGAGAGATAAGAGGTCACGTGATCCCTTAATTAGTGCCCGAGTTCTCGTTTTGTTATTTTTTGGCAGGCTTTCGATGCTTATGGTGTTGCCAAAGTTGTTGTTTCTGGGAATCCAGAATATGAGAAGGATGACTTGGTTGTCGGGATTATCACTTGGGGGGAATACGCTGTTGTGAAACCAGGTGGAATGATAAGGAAGTTTGATCCCATGGGATTTCCATTGTCTTACCAGCTTGGCGTTCTTGGTAATATTGTCTATTTTCAACTCATATCATCATCTCTGCCGGTACTATGTCATACAATAACGGGCTGCATAACATGCATGATTGATTAATTGTTTGTGCTTGTTCATGCAGGATTTAGTGGGCTGACAGCCTATGCTGGATTTTTTGGATTATGTAAGCCCAAGAAGGGAGAGAAAGTGTTTGTATCTGCCGCTTCTGGATCGGTTGGACATTTGGTCGGACAATATGCAAAAGCGTTTGGTTGCTATGTGGTTGGCTCCGCCGGAAGCAAGGAAAAGGTTTGCTAATTTCCAAGGGGATTCATGCTTGCTTGATTGTATGGCTGAGATAGAAAACTGTTCTAATTACCTGCTTCAATCACATCATAGGTAGCATTGCTAAAAGAGAAGCTTGGTTTTGACGATGCATTCAACTACAAGGAAGAAACTGACTTGAAGGCAATCCTGAAGAGGTAAAATTTTCTATTAACATCCCAAGGATCGATGAATTTAACAGGTAAAGAAATCTGAATTATGTATTGGTTACTTCCATTTGTGTAGGTACTTCCCTAATGGGATTGACATATATTTTGACAACGTGGGAGCAGATATGCTAGAAGCTGCGGTCACTAACATGAACATTTTTGGTAGAGTAGCTGTTTGTGGGGTAATCTCTGAATATACAGACGGAAAAAAACGAGCTGCTCCATCAATGATAGATGTTATCTACAAGAGAATTAAGATGCAAGGGTTCTTAGCCGCTGATCACATGAATGTGTACGAAGATTTTATTTCAACAACCTGTGATCACCTGCGGACTGGCAAACTTCAGCCGCTTGAAGACATTTCCGATGATGTAGAGAGCATTCCCTCCGCTTTCATTGGACTATTTCGGGGTGATAACATCGGAAAGAAGGTTGTTCGAATTGCTAAAGAGTAAAATGAGGAAAAATTACCACGGTTCAAGTTCTTTTCTTTTACTGAAATAGAAATCAAAACTGTTCTCAAGAAATATGTAACCTCTACTCTAGAGTTTATGGAAGTATGAAAACTAAAGGCCTCATCAAACCGAAGGGCGATGCTAGCTTTTGATATTGGCATGACCATCAAATTTTCAAGAAAGGTACAACGGTTAGGCTATAATACTCAAAAAGGGTATCGGTGGTTTTATTTTTTCAAATTTTTTAAAAGAGGATTTAAATTTTTATACATATTTTAAATATTATTTACTGTATATTTAATATTATTTTTATTTATTTTAAATTTTATAAAAAAAAATACTTCAAATTTCATTCGTATAAAATAAAAAAAAAAAAAAACAAGGGAGCTAAAGGTACCGTAGCCAAGGTCAAGTATGGGATAGCAACAAATACCAGTCAATAATTATTAATTGCCTATATTATTGGCAAAAAGAGGATCATGGGTATGTGGTTAGTCAACTAGCTTTATTAATTTCCATTGTTTTATCAAGTATTTAATAATGAAAAATTAACCAAAAACAAGGCAAAAATAACATGCTACAACTTCTCTGCCAAAAAGAGGGGTAAAGTTGAGTGTAATTATCTTTATTTTAATTAAAGATTTTAATAACATAATTATTTTTAACAAAATTTTATAAAACTGTTTGTTGAGATAAATGCATTTACAATTATTATTGGGCAATTAAATAATTAATGAAAAGCAATAGAGAAAGGAAAGAGAAAAGAAAATGCAAGAAGAAAAAAAGGAATGAGTTTTTTTATTTATTTATGTGTACTATAGAATCATTCATGAAAACAAATTCATTATTTTTTATTTTAACAAAAATATCCTATAGTTTTAAATTTATTGATATTAATTAAAATATTGATATTTTTAATTATTTTTATTTTAAATTTAAATTATTATATTTATTAAAAATAATTATTATAATAAATATTTAACAAATATATATTAATATTTTTTAAATATAAATATACGTTATATTTATTAATTATTTTTATTTAGATAAAAATACTTATTTTTATTAAAACATTTTATGTATTTCATAATTAAAAAATATGAATTAACTTCAAATTTTATTTTTAAATATAAAATAATTAAATCATATAAATTTGTTTAAATTTATACTTTATAAATATATTTGTTAATTAAAAAATTTTATATTTTAAATGCATCACTTATTTTTTTAAAATTTATAAATTTAATTACATACAAATATCAAATATGTTAAAAGTGTATTTAATTTTTAATAATATTTATAAAATTATATTATAACTATAAATAATAATAATTTTTTTATTTTATTTGATTGTAGTTTGTCTTTAAAAAAATTAAAAAATTAAAATTATTTAATAAATATGACTAGTTATATGAATTATGATAAATATAAAGTTATAAAATAAAATTACAAATTAATATACCTATGAAACATATGAAAAGTATTTATAATTAGAATGATAACAAAAATAACAATAATTATAGTTTATAAAATGTTGTTGAATTTTAATAACAAAAATAAATATTAATAATAATAAATTAATTTATAATAATGTTTGTATATAATTTTTTAAAATAAATAATTAAGTAAAAATAATTATATAAATAAAATAAAATAAAATAAAAATTATATTAAAATATATAAATAAAATAAAATTAAAATTTTAATTATTTTAGAAGATGACTCAAAGAGATTAAAGATTTCCAAAGGATAGAGTGATAGGATTCATGTCAACTTCCGATTATGTTGTCTACAATCAACAGCAATAAACAGACAACTAGTCATCCCCCTGTGCGCCAGTTTTTCATCCTTTCCCTAACAGATTCAAACCGCTGAGCTTTTACTGTACAGTAACAATGGAAGTGACTAACAGGTACATTACCATAAAGAATCCTGTTGATTGTGAACCCAAACAGTCCGATTTTGAGATTAAGCATGCTGCTCTTCCTCTAGAACTTGAGCCTGGATCGAATCACATTATTCTGAAAAATCTCTATGTATCAATTGATCCTTACCAGATAAACCGCATAAAGAGTTTCAGCTCTTCTCAGCTTGCAACAAGTTTTGGAGTTCGCATTACTCCTGGCGAGGTATGCATTCTTATTTAGCATGCTCAATTGAATTCAGAGAAAGAGATCAGAGGTTGTACAATTCCTTAATTAGTGCCTGAGTTCTTTTTTGGTAGGCTTTCGATGCTTGGGGTGTGGCCAAAGTTGTTGCTTCTGGGAATCCAGAATTTGAGAAGGGTGACTTGGTTGTGGGGCTTATCACTTGGGGAGAATACACTGTGGTGAAACCAGGTGAAATGATAAGGAAGTTAGACCCCATGGGATTTCCATTGTCTTACCATGTTGGAATTCTAGGTAATGAATTGGGCATTTGTTCTGTAGTGAATTCGGTGGATTTTTTTTTTCACCTTAGAACAAGTAATGATATCAAAAATTTGCATTTATCCTTTTGTTCTTGCAGGGTTTAGTGGCTTGACAGCCTATGCTGGATTTTTCGAGATAGGTAAACCCAAGAAGGGAGAGAAAGTTTTTGTGTCTGCTGCTTCTGGATCCGTTGGACATTTGGTCGGGCAATATGCAAAACTGTTTGGCTGCTATGTGGTTGGCTCTGCAGGAAGCAAGGAAAAGGTTAATATCGTTGTTGTTTTAATTACGCCATTCCTGCATGATTTCACGGTTCTAACCATATGTCCACTCCCAAATACAGGTAGCATTGCTAAAAGAGAAGCTTGGTTTTGATGATGCATTCAACTACAAGGAAGAAACTGACTTGAAGACAACCCTGAAGAGGTAAAATTTTCTATTAACAACATACCAAGGATCGATGAATTTAACATCTAAAGACAACTGAAATATGTATTGATTACTTCCATTTTTGTAGGTACTTCCCTGATGGGATTGATTTGTACTTTGACAACGTGGGAGCAGAAATGCTAGAAGCTGCAGTCGCTAACATGAACATTTTCGGTAGAGTAGCTCTTTGTGGGGCAATCTCAGAATATACAGATGGCAAAAAACGAGCTGCTCCATCAATGATGGATGTTATCTACAAGAGAATCAAGATGCAAGGGTTCTTAGCCGCTGATCACATGAATGTGTACGAAGATTTTATTTCAACAACCTGTGATCACCTGCGGACTGGCAAACTTCAGCCGCTTGAAGACATTTCCGATGATGTTGAGAGCATTCCCTCCGCTTTCATTGGACTATTTCGTGGTGATAACATCGGAAAGAAGGTTGTTCGAATTTCAGATCAGTAAAATGTTGAGTTGTTCATGCATTAAATTTCACAGATAATTTTATCCTGAAATAAACACCCCGTTAGTAGTTGCTAAGAGTGTTGAATGTTTGTGCTTAAAGCACTACCATTTACCGACGGTATTCCTGCTCCCTGATAAAATTTTTTTTTGGCTCTGGCAGTGGTGGCTCCACTGAAGAAGAAGAATATACTGGGATATTGGTGTACATTTATTTAGAGCTGGGAAGTGAAATTTATAAATAATTGACACGTAAATAATAAGCTTAATTTTTTACAGTTAAATAATTTTATTTATCGTACAATGTAATAATAAAAATATTATAATATAAATAAAAAATTTAATTTTTAATAATAATTAAATAATTTTATCCGATTATATTATCATAATAAAAATAAAAATAAATAACACATAAATTTATATAAAAACCCCCGAGTTATACAAGAGAGCAGAAATGCTAGAAGCTGCAGTTGGTAGCATGGTAAATTTTTGATTGAGTGGCTGTTTGTGGCTGTGGGGTAATCTTTGAATGTACAGTTGGTTAAAATTTAAATTGTTCTAAAATTATTAATTTTAATTTGAGTTAATATGATTTAATTTGATAATAAAATTTAAATTAAATAGAATAAACAATTATTATAATTATAAATTATAATTATTTTATTAAATTATATTATTTTTAAATTCAAAATAAGAATTTAATTATAAGATTTATATTAAATTATATTTATTATTAAATTGAAAACTAATCTTATTAAAAGATTTACCTATAAAATTATTTAAAATAAAATTTTAATTTCTTTTATAGCGTTAAATAATCAATAAAAAATTACTATATATAAAATTTTAAATTTTTACATTTATTAAATTGAATTAGACCAATTTTAATTTAAAAATTAATTTAATTATTATAATTTAATTTTTAAAAATTAAAATTAAAATTTTAATTCAGTTCGCACAGAATCCTACTCGTGTATCAGATGTGAAAATTAAAAAGAAATTTAATATTAATTTCTGAAAAATGAGTTTTGTATTGGGAAAGTTAATCTTTTGGTTAAAGCCCTGAAACAAACAACCTCCATCTCCTTCTTCTTCTGCTCTTTCCTTCAAAATCTGAACCACAGGCAGGAACATTACAATGGAAGTAATGAACAGATTCGTAATCATAAAGAATCACATAGAAGGTGCACCGAAAGAGTCAGATTTCGAGATTAAAGCCGAAACTCTTAGCCTATCAGTTGAGCCTGGATCTAATGACGTTATTCTGAAAAATCTATATGTAACCATTGATCCTTACCAGATAAACCGCATGAAGAGTTACAGCTCCTCGCAGAAAGCATTTAGTTCTGCAACACGTATCACTCCTGGTGAAGTAAGTCATCGTAACATTTATACGGCCGCTTATATACTTAATTCTGCTGCCTGAGTTTAATTAATTAATTACTTTGTGGTCATCACAGGCTATCTATGCAAAAGGTGTTGCGAAAGTAGTTGTTTCCGGGAATCCTGAATTCAGAAAAGGTGATCTGGTTGAGGGATTTATCAGCTGGGGAGAGTATGTAGTTGTGAAAGGAGCTGCCACTGCCACTGCATTTGTTAAGGAAATTGGATCCACTGGGATTTCCCTTATCTTACCATGCTGGAATTCTAGGTGAATTATCACTCTTTCTTCACTAGCTATTAACCATTAACATCTTCTGATTCATCATTAATTAATTAATGAACGCGTCATCTCTCTGTTGACTGGAATTTTTTTCATCGATATTCAGGTACGTGCACATCTCCTGTCATTTACACAATGCATCAATGATTTTGTTTTTGCAGGAACGAGTGGATTTACAGCCTATGCCGGATTCTTTCAAATATGTCGGCCCAAAAAAGGTGAGAAAGTATTTGTTTCTGGTGCATGTGGATCGATTGGGAACGTAGTCGGACAGTACGCAAAACTGTTTGGTTGCTACGTAGTTGGTAGCACCGGAACCGAGGAAAAGGTCATTTCCATTTCACACGGTTGCTTAATTTTTGTTCGTAATTAATTTAAGGTTAATTTTTGATGATGCATTCAACTACAAAGAAGAAACTGACCTGAAGGCTGCTCTTAGAAGGCTAGTTTGAATTATGCTCACACTGGAATTAGGGAAGGGGTTGATTTAAATTCATAAACTATTAAAGGATACAATTCATCTTTGCTTGCAGGTATTTCCCTGATGGGATTGACATATATTTTGACAACGTGGGAGGAGAGATGCTAGAAGCAGCAGTTGCTAACATGAATTTATTCGGTAGAGTGGCTGCTTGCGGAGGATATCTAAATATACGAATCCTGGCAGGCGAGCTGGACCGAATATGATTGATGTTGGTATAAAAGAATCAAAATCCAGGGGTTTATAATTCGGGATCACATGAATTTGTACGAAGATTTCATTTCAACCACTTGTGATCATCTTCGTGCTGGCAAAATTCATCCACTAGAAGACATCTCAGACGGTGTGGAGAGCATTCCCTCTGCTTTCGTAGGACTCTTTCATGGTTATAACATTGGAAAGAAGATGGTTCGAATTGCTGGAGAGTGAATGGAAAGAGAAATTAAATCTACTGATGAAATGATAATCTGAAAAGATTTTCAGTTTTTTGCTAACTCCAGATTTGAAGAGTATCCATCTCTTTGAAAGGATAATGAATAAATCTAAAGAAAGCTGACTGAATCTAATACCCTTTTAAGCAAGTTATTTGTTATCTAATTCTTATTGTAATCATATTCACTCTTTATCACATTAACATCCTCAACTTAAAGATCTGTCAATGCATTAACGCAAGCTATTCTTCCTCAAAGAGGTCTAAGACTGGAATTATCTCCTTGCCGCTCATATTATTTGTGCTGAAATATTTTGTTTTCTTATTAGCAATGCAATCCATTT
The DNA here is from genome assembly GCA_032401905.1 of Swietenia macrophylla. NCBI lineage: Eukaryota > Viridiplantae > Streptophyta > Magnoliopsida > Sapindales > Meliaceae > Swietenia > Swietenia macrophylla. The sequence continues at coordinate 7,038,999 of CP135562.1, read as the reverse complement.
TAGGGCATTAAGTATGGTCATAAAGGGCCGCTGATTTCTTACCTGTTGTTTGTTGATGATATCTTGGTTTTCTCTCTAGCTAAAACTCAAGATCGCAGAATTTTTGTCTTAAGTAGATGTTTTATATATATTCTCAGGCATCAGGCAAACTTTCATTTTCGAAAAATCTCCCGTACTTTTCATCTTGCCCACCATGAGCAGTTATTTGGGTCTTCAGTTAACGTTAAGAGCAGGAATAAAATAAAGTCTTTTAAGTAGAATCAAGGAACGAAGTAGAAGCAAACTCTCAAGCTGGAGTGCTGCTAAGTCCTCTAGTGGCAGGAAGGAATTACATATAGAAGCGGTGGCCCATGAAAACATCCAAAATTTGGTGGCCATATGCTGATGGAATCATTCTAAATCCTCAAAAAGCATTCATTGGCTGCCTTGGCGGAAGCTTTGTTATCCTAAAAGTGTGGGAGGTCTTGGCTTTAGATATTTTAAATGCTTTTTAGTCGGGCTTTGCTGGAAAATATATGGTGCTAGAGATATCTTAAAAAACCCTGATAATCTTGTGGCCAAGATATTATAGCTAAGTTATTTTCCAAATGGGAACTTTTTGAGTAGCAGAATTGGCATTAATTCGTCCTTTGTATAAAGAAATTTGATCTGAGGCAGGATAGTAATCAAACATGGTGCTCAATGGAGGCTTGGCGATGGGAAGAAAATATGAATCTACCAGAGCAACTGGATCCTTACGCCATTGCCATTCACACCAGTTTTAATCTCAAGTATTACTTGCAGTTGAAGATGGGAGGTTGATTTAGTAGAGGACAGGGGTACTGGGAATAAACTAAAAACGGAAGAACGCTGCTTCAAGCAAGCGAAAAACTACTTCTCAACATAAACAGAAGCCAATAAAAGAGTGTTTATATGGGAAAATGGCAGGCAGGTTGAGATATTATTTGAAATAGCAGAATGCTCCTTCATCCACGTCAATCTTTCCCTTGTCTTACCCTGTTCGACTTCTTGGTGAATCAATCTTTCCTTTTCGACATCTTCAGATTCATCACTTTCATTTGTGCCAACTGTTGTGTGCCACAGAATCTTTTCTTGGCTACACCTACCTGATTTTGTTAACAGAAATTATTTAGATCCTCCCGTTATGCCTGATTTCAAACAGTATAAAGTCTCAGACATCCTCCAATCAAGCAGCTACAGGCATTCTGATCAACTCACCCTAATAACATCACACGTCAAGACCTCTATGGGATGCTTACAAAGGTCCCGCCGATTCAAATGATTCAAACAGGGGTTGCTGTAAACAGAACCAAAGCCCTGATTTCCTTCACACGAAAATGCAAAACCATAAACCAACTCAAGCAAATCCATGCCCACCTTCTCAAAACCGACCTAGCCGAGAACCCATTCGCAATCGGACCCCTCCTTTCGGTTGCCGCAACTGCCAAAAATCCCTCTTTCTTTTCCTATGCTCGCTTGATTTTCAATCATTCTAGTCACAGAAACACTTTTATGTACAATTCTATGATTAGAGGTTATATGCAGGCTAATTTATTAAAATTTTCAGTTCTGTGCTACTGGGAAATGTTAAAAATTGACCTCGAGGCTAATCATTATACCTTCACACCATTGATTAAAGCTTGTACACTTCTCGGTCCTTCTTTTGAAACATATGGGCTTCTTATTCATGCCCATGTTGTAAAATTTGGATTTAGTGATGACCCTTTCGTCGTTAGCTCGTTATTGGAGTTTTACTCTTCGGTGCACAAAATGGAAACCGCACGAATTTTGTTTGATAAAAGTCCTGAAAGAGACGTAGTTTTGTGGACGGTTATGATTGATGGGTATGGTAAAATGGGGGATGTAGAGCACGCAAGAGATCTTTTTGAGAAAATGCCAGAAAGAAATGCAATATCATGGAGTGCGATGATGGCTGCTTATTCAAGGGTTAATGACTTTAAGGAGGTGCTTTCTTTATTCAGACAAATGCAAGAAGCAGGCACAAAGCCTAATGAATCAAGTCTTGTTAATGTTCTTACAGCTTGTGCTCATCTTGGTGCAGTCACTCAAGGTTTGTGGGTTCACTCGTATGCTAAGCGATACAATCTTGATAAAAACTTGATCTTGGCCACTGCATTAGTTGATATGTACTCGAAATGCGGTCATGTGGATTCAGCTTTATCAGTTTTTGAGGGGATTTCTAATAAGGATGCCGGAGCATGGAATGCTATGATTTCAGGTTTTTCAATGAATGGAGATGCCACAAAACCACTTGAACTATTTAATGGAATGGTTATGAATGGGATACAGCCCACGGAGACAACATTTGTTGCAGTGCTCACAGCTTGTACGCATGCAAGGTTGGTTAAAGAGGGCCTTAAATTGTTTGAACAAATGAGTACCATCTATGGGGTTGAACCTCAACTTGAGCATTATGCATGTGTTGTTGATCTCTTAGCTAGAACAGGTATGGTAGAAGACGCCGAGAAGTTCATAGAGGACAAAATGGGAGGGCTAGGAGGAGGGGATGCTAATGTGTGGGGGGCTCTATTGAGTGCATGCAGGATTTATGGGAATGTTGAAGTTGGAAACAGAGTTTGGAGAAAGCTTGCTAAAGTGGGAGTAGTTGATTGTGGTACTCATGTTCTTTCATACAATATGTACAAGGAAGCTGGTTGGGATATGGAAGCAACTAAAGTCAGAAAATTGATCTCGGAGACAGGAATGAAGAAGAAACCCGGCTGCAGTGTGATAGAGGTAGATGGTGAAGTTAAGGAGTTCCTTGCAGGTGATAATCGCCATCCACAGGCAGTAGAAATACACACGATGATTGATGATCTTTGGAAAATGTCAAATTTGGAGGAATTTTTGTGAAATAGGCCTCTTCTTTTTCTGTTTAGGAGTTTCAACAAGGAATAGGCTTTTTCATTTTCCTTCTTGGTGAAATAAATTATAAGAAATTTTAAATGCAGTAAGCTACCCATTTTCGTAACATATTTTTTCATTCTTTAAGTTACATTTTTTACTCCTTTGAAAAGAAAATATTGTGACAGAAAAATGCAACTTCTTTTTCATATGTAAAAGAGATATGATACATGAATTCAAATGATACACTGGATATCGTTGATTCTTAAATTTGGATCCATATTTGTCGATGCTGGAATAGCACACAATTAAGTTATGTTATGTAAGTGCATTGTGATGATGGGTAAGTTGCAGTGATATCTAATCTAGAGAGAGCAAATTTTCTTCGTATAATGAGGATTAATGGCATTCATTGATCTTTTAATTCTTTAATGACTGTTGAAAGTACTTTCTCTCTTCCCTCTTTGAAATCTTATTGCTTCTAAATAAATCTTAGGCTTAAAAATTGAGCCTAACAGAAAAGTCATCCAATGATTTCGAAATGGAGGTGCCGTTGGATTATCTGGAAAGGAAAAGTAGAAAATAGTGTTGGTTTGATGGAAATAATCATTAAGGTCACTCACCGCTTACCTCTTCTCACCAAAATATGAATCTAGAAGGATGAAATATGCAGTGCCCTACCATGCAGTACATATGGTTAAGTCTACGGACATCCTGATCCTGCAAGTTGTGTGATTTAATGGGAAATCAAACGAATCATGTAAGACAAGTTGTTGAGACACAACGCATCAACGGAATTACTGAAGCATGATTGCATGAAATTTCTTAACCATGTGAACCATCAATACATTTAATGAAGCATCATCGTTTACCTACTGAGATCCGGTATACTTAAGTAATATGGTAAAAAGGTATACAGCATATACTCTTGTATGGGAAGTGATTTTATCTTCCCCTCCAGTTCCTATAATTACTTGTCCCAGTACTAACCTATAATTAACCGAACAGAGCAGCCTTTATTTGCTGAACAGCTCGTCTCCCAATAAAGTTGTTTCACCGGATTTCAGGTGTCAAATACAATGTTTTGCATGAAAATCCTCAGCCAATAGTAGACCAGAGACGAGGCGTTTGAGCCTTTCAGCACCAGGTCCAGGCCTCAGCTCGCTGGTGTTTGACACTGCATGATGTGGGACAGTAAATTTAGCATTACTTTTGTTGTTGAACCATCCACCAGGCACAAATCCATCAGCATTGCGGCCCAGCAGCTCAGAGTCAATCTTATCAAGAACTGGCTCATTCCTGCCAAATTTCCTTGCAAAGGGGGCATTGCTCTCAACCATCCTCTGGTAGTCATCAACAGTGAGGAAATGTGGGTGTTGTTTCGGAGGGTTGTCCCAAGAGATGAAGTGGAGGTCATGATTTACAGTAGTGTTGCGGAACTCCTGAGCATTGCAGATAACTGTATGAAAATAACCTTCTGGTGAAGACAGAAAGTTGGCATAATACATAAGAACTATTCTTGGGAGATTGTCCCATCCCCACAAACAAAATTCTATGAAGGGGCGAGAAAGCATCATCCAAGCAGAGCCTGAAGAAATTGGAAAAGAAAATGCATCAGTTAAAATAGAAGTGTGCCGGGATTTTGCTTCAAAAGTCCAGTACCCAAGTCCTTGCAATAAAGTGACTAGAAAAGAAAACAATATAAGAGTTTGGGGCATACTTAGTTGATCTAATATATTGCAAGATATTTTAATCAAATCTTCACCTAGTTTGGAGGTTCCAAACCCAATCTAGTCATGTCAATCAAAACGTCATCTATGAATTGAGATTTTTACAGAATCACCACAAGATCAATAAAAATTTTATCTGTTTTAATGCCTCAGTCTTGCGCAAAAATGACAGCAAAATATGTATTCTAGCACCACATTGCTAGCAGAATCTCAAGGAAAATTGATCATAACATCCAATTTCTGTACAATGAGAAGCACAAGAAACAAAAGTTCTCACCTGTAAATAGCTTGTATGCAGTTGGCACACCCCTTTTCTCAGGAACCCAAAACACATCAGATTTTTGCACCGTATAAAGTCCTGGATCAATTATAACAGGCTTGGCTCTCTGGTACCTAAAGAATTTTTGGACAAATACATTTGATAAGTGGTCTATGAATAACATTGCAGATGCCTCATGAAAAAAAAAAATCAAGAAAAAGGACTATGCACATACTCCTTCCAACCAATGTCACTGGTATGCTCAATAAAATTAAGGTCTCTTGGGACAGTTGACATTATATGGAGCAAATCTGTTGCCAAAAAAAAAAAAAATACACAACAACGATTAGAGGATGCTGAAAGTGACTTGGAGAATGAACAGTTAATCAATGCTTTTTTTCCCCGATACATTGTCCTAATTAGTGATAAGGATTGTATCAGGAGTCATAACATAATACTTGCCCTTGTTTCAGACCTGTAACTTGAAAAAACACCAAATATCAAGGCCATTGGTGTTGTCACTATCTAGTAACATAAGAAACAATATGGTTGGTCAAATCAGAGAAAGTTTTGGAATCATTCAATGAAATTATTTACTAACAAAAATAGCAACAATAAAATTATTAGAAATGGCTCATGAGATTTATTATTGAGATCAAATTTGAAGCGCTTAATAAGCAAAATAAATAAATAAATGCATCAACGAAATGGGTAACAACTAAAATTGGTATTTACACTAAATCGGTTATGCCCCAAGCAAAACTGGTAACAATATAGTTGGTTGGTGATTAGCTATAATATTTACTAAGACAAAATAGACACGATTCCAACTTCCACAAAAAACTAAATCAAAAAATCAATGCAAAGGCAATTAAAATTTTCATTTAAACCTATCATCAACAAACAACCTCCAATTAATTCCTTAACTTACCATCTTGTGTGACCAGAGGATAATCGGAAGCACTTAAATTAATGAACCAATCCCAATCCCCTCCTTCCTTGAACAAAATCGCCGCAGCATGAAGAGTGTTAGTAACCATAGTTGGCCCTCTGTAAGTGACCAAATTAGCCTTCGAAACCATCCTCACATTACCCACTTGCTTAAAAAGCGGCTCCCTTTCAACAAAACTCGCCAGTTCCATTCTCTCCTCAACAGACGCCTCTAAATCCAAATGAACTGCGTACTGATTCCTCGGATGGTACAATGCCTTCAACGTCCTCTTCAAGCTCTCCCCATCTCCCTTTGAACCAGAGATCAAGTACGCCAATCTTGGAATCTTCTCAGTCGACGTAGATAACACGTGCAGCTCTTGTTCGACGAATTTAGGACGTGGGTTGTGAACGTCGGGGCGGTTGTAGAATCTTGTTGAGGTAGAAGAGATGGAAATGCTGATGATTATCAAAAGGGTAGAGAGCAAAAGAGAGAATACTAACGACAAGAACCATTTCTTCTTCTTCTGTGGCTGCTGCTTGCTATTGCTGTTACTATTCATGTTGTTGTTAGTATTCTCCATGTCCGAGTGTTTCTCAGATCAGTGAAGTGACGACCGAGACAGGCGGACAAAGCTATTCAATCGAAGGAAAGTTGAATCAATCCAAAGTGCATTGATAATGTGGTTTCACTTTTGTTGTTAGTGGGACTGACTGTAGTCAATTAAAGTGGGAACGATTTAAGATTCCATTTCTATCCTACTATCATGGACAAAGGTCAAATCTCTCTTCTTCTTTTTTTTTAACCTAATAAAGATTAAAGATGAAAGAGTTTGATTAAGTATAAATATGTTCATTTTTTTAAAATTAATTATATGAGCTGTCCAGATGTGATTGGTCGGCAGATGAATTAATTAGCTGGGACTACTGGGTCATCACATCCTGCAGGAATTCTTTCCGGAATCAAGTTCTTTTATTAGTAATTAATTATATATTAAAATTTTTTTTTAAAAAATAACATTTATTCTAAATCAACACAAAAATCTACAAATTAAAAAATATTATTTATATTTTAAAATTTAAAAAATTATTTAAAAATTTATAAATTATTTAAAATTTTAAATATTATTATTTAGATGTCTAATATAAATATAAAAATAACTAAAACAAATGACAATCAGAAATTCACATGATTTTGAGGAAAAGATTTAGACATGTACAATCACTTACAAGACAAATCCTTGAAGTCAATTTGCAACCACATTCACGGGATTAACAAGAGAAGAGGCACCAACCCACCATAACCACGGCTCCGTCGAGGAACGGACATGGGTGGCTGGTGTGACTGAATGCGACTGTTGCTGTCACTTAATTATTGTGAGTTGTGTATGGTTATTGGTTAGGTGACGCACACTCTTTTCCTGTCCACCGAAATAACCATGATGAATGCTGCTGCTTGCTAATAATAATGCCCGTTTTTTGGCTGTGAAATGTTTGTTGGGTTTCTACTCAAAATGGTCCTAATTTTAGGCCTATTTATGTTTATGACTTTAGTTTCAATTTATATATCTATATATATATATATATATATATATATTTAGAACCAAATATTTGATAAAAATATAAAATAAAGAATCAAGGGCAATTTCGATCAAATATTAAATTTTGATATTAAATATAATAAATTTTTAAAATAAACTATTTAAAAATTAGGCTATTTTAGTAAAAAAAAAATATATGTTTATGGGCTCCCGAGGAGGATAACCTTGGGCCACAAGCGAGGGCAGCAGCCCCTAAGTATTGCTTTATGGGCCGAATTGATCACTTGAATGACAACGTAATTAGGATTTGGACACTATTTGATTCTTCAATTTAGACGATAAATGATGATGAGCACGAAAGAGTTTCAACTCAACCAGTTACGTTCTGTTGATTGGTCGATGTTCATTCTCTTGCCCATCAAACTCCATATCCCACTCAACTACAACTACATCTACGAACTGCAATTTGCAAATACGACATACAATCAAATTCTTTCCTCCATTAAAACTCATGTCTCATATGCAGATCACATCATAATCACAGGGTGGTGAGGGATCAGAGCTCGTATTTTAATTTTCCGATCAATGGCGAAAGACAGAGAATCCTCCATGGCCACAGCCGCAAAAACGCACTCCAATGGCGTACTCAAACACATCATTCTCTCTTACACTTACGTGGCCATCTGGATTTTCCTCTCTTTCACGGTTATCGTCTACAATAAATATATTCTCGACCGGAAGATGTACAACTGGCCTTACCCGATATCTTTGACGATGATCCACATGGGTTTTTGTTCAACTCTCGCCTTCGTTATCGTTCGCGTTCTAAAACTCGTCGACGTCGAGTCTCTTTCCATGACTCGCCAGCTCTACTACAAGTCAGTTGTCCCGATTGGAGCGCTCTATTCTCTTTCTCTCTGGTTCTCCAACTCTGCATACATGTTTTTATCCGTTTCGTTTATCCAAATGCTCAAAGCCCTAATGCCAGTCGCAGTTTACTCTATTGGGGTTCTCTTCAAAAAGGAAGACTTTAAAACCAATACTATGATTAACATGTTCTCTATATCCTTCAGCGTCGCCATTGCTGCTTACGGTGAAGCTAGGTTCGACACATGGGGCGTATTTCTACAGTTAGCAGCAGTTACTTTTGAAGCTACAAGATTGGTTTTGATTCAGGTTTTGCTTACTTCAAAGGGTATCAAATTAAACCCTATTACTTCGCTATATTACGTGGCACCTTGTTGCTTCGCGTTCTTGCTGATACCATGGACGCTCGTGGAGTTGCCGCTGTTGAGACAGACATCCAAATTTCATTTTGATTATTTGACATTTGGGTCGAATTCATTCTTCGCATTTGCGTTGAATCTGGCTGTTTTCTTATTGGTGGGTAAGACTTCGGCGTTGACCATGAATGTTGCCGGTGTAGTTAAGGACTGGTTGTTGATTGCTTTTTCGTGGTCGGTTATTAAGGATAAGGTAACGCCTATTAATTTGTTTGGCTACGGACTTGCATTTCTGGGAGTTGCGTACTATAACCATTGCAAATTGCGAGCTCTTAAAGAGACGGAGGCGCAGAGAAAGAATCAGGCAGCTGATGAGGAAGCCGCCTCTAATTTGTTTGCAGACAAAAGCAAAGAGGAAACAGCATAGAGGAGCGGCTGAGTTTCTTTCTTTCTTTTTTTTTTTTTAATTTATTTGTTTAATTTTATTCACTTTGTGTCTTTTTTTTTTTTAATTTTATTTATTTTTCTGTGCTTTTGTGACTGGGGATAAGGAGCCTTTCAAAAACACTGGCCAATTTATAGGTAATCTAAGATTCAGAAACGATAACCATTGAATTGAGCTGCAGTTTAACCATTGTTTTCAGAGCAAAGCTCTTGCTTCTTTTACGATAAAAGTAAGTGATTCAGAAACGTTTAATCGCACCCAAGCGATGTAGAAAAAGATTAGACCTTTAAGGTATCTGACCCCGAAAAGACGTGGGCGGCAGGATTCGAACCTGCGCGGGCAAAGCCCACATGATTTCTAGTCATGCCCGATAACCACTCCGGCACGCCCACTTGTTGCTTTCCGTCTCCTACTATATTTATTGACCAAAACAAATATTAACATCCTTCATAACACACCCTTTAACAGCCCAAACCCATTGTAAATTCCTAGTGGTCATCACACTGAGCGACCAAAAATTTGCCCCGATAGCTCATAAACTCCCATGCACAAATTCGGATTGGTGACTTAGTTTTCCACTCCAAAGTCTAGAAGAGATTTTCGCGTTCATTATATGAATTCAGGAATATTATTCATAATAATCTTTAACTAGCAAACATGAAGCCTAGGGAAGGAAAAAGAAATTACAAAAAAAAAGATATAACAAGTTATCACAACAATTGATAGCATCACACATTCATCAAGTGCTGATAAATATAATTTCAAAAGTTCTCTCACGGTGCAAGACAAGGAAACATGAAAGATAAAAGAACAAAAGTTAATACTAGAAAATTTTCTTGTCGCACAGCTAATTCGTCAGTCAAAGCCTCCAGAGGAGTGACCACTATCCAAGAGGCCCATCACACCGAATGTGAACTCCATTGTAATTCATATCAAGAGCTTCTCAATGGCATCCTGCATTTGACACAAGAAGAAAGATTGCAGGATCAAAACCAAAATTAAAGGCTGCAGACAATGAAAACACAAAGTTATTGCCAAATTTAAAAGCATGATTACCTTGAGTTGTTGAATTTGGGATTTCAATTGGCTTGCCTCGTTTGTTGTCACAGAGCATGCAATGACGGGTCTTGTGACACCACATGCTCGGCCAAGAGCCTGCTTTGAAGGGACAAAAACGTAGGGTACATTCTGCAAATTCAAATACAACAGTCATTTCTATACTTCATAGTAAACCATCAACAAAGGAACACATTAAAAACAAGAAGTACAGACTAGCTATAAAATCCTAAAACCCAACTCTTCAAAATTTTTGATCTTCAACTTGTAAGTACGAGGAGTCATTGATCTCCATTAGGACCCTATGTCTTCTCCTGCTGAAAACATTACACTCAAAGCACACATAACCGTAACTCTTATAAGAATCTTTAATTTTAACTTTCATACGAGTTTCAGCAGCAACTTTCAACAGAATTAGTATTGTGTGACTGATAATAATAATGATCCAGCAAGCAATAGTCAGAAATACTTCCAATTATTTTTTCCTATGAACAAAAGATGACTAATCTTACTGTATATTGTAATTCTTTCACCACGAGATTGTAATTATAATAGTCATGCACCAAAATAAATTAATATCCAACTTATCAAAGTAATCAACATATACATATACAAAGGCATAACTTTAGTCTCTCTTGTCTAAAATTCAATATTTATAAGCAAAATGCCTCAGGTCCATCTTTACTCTGCCCTCTAGACGATGCCATTTGCCGAAATGAAGCCTTGACAAAATATCAAGTAACAGACAAGCATTCAAAGCAACGCTCACACAAAGGTAAGGCATAGATACACAAGATACAATTATAGCATTCAACTTTCGCAAGTTTCTTTTAAACAAACCAGATACAAGTTAGAAAGATTCTAATGATGTAAAGACCAAGCATTCAACAGTAAAGGAATATCCCGCCATTATTTTTCTCCATAATAGATGATAGCCATTTTAACAATATGAGCTGAAGTAAAACAATATTCACCTGGTTGACTAATACTATTCAATATAAAATCTTAATAACAAGGAGCCAATTGACTATGTTAAAACCATGAACATAAAACAACAGAATGCATCAAATGCTTTTCACCAAACACCCTGCAAAACAACTTCCAATTAACACTTCCGCAAGAAATTGAGCACAAAATCAACGACATTATTCAATAAATCTGCATCCCTTAACATCCCAATAAACTACAAATTGAAAATCGAAACTACCTTGTCTTCGGCAAGAAGGGGAAGATGAAGAAGAATCTCAAGAGGCTCAGTATCAGCAGCCATCACAATAAACTCAGAGATACCCCTGTTGAGGGTCTTAGTAGCTGAAATTCCAGTAATAAACGAAAAACGAGACTGTAATAAAATTTAGAAAGAAAATGTACAAACGCGAGCGTGTGAGTATGTGAGAATAAGAGGAAGAAAGAAAACCTTCATTGGCGCCTTTCTTCAGCTGTTTGTAGTTGGCTGCTTGTTGAACAAGATCCAATATTGTTATTGTCAGATTAGAGTCTGCCAGCGGGTACGCTTTGGGGTTCACTGCTTCTCCTGTCTGAAAATTAAATCCCAACACATCAGTAAACATAATCACTGCACAGATCGCATCTCAAAATAATCAATCAAAGAATCGTATGCAGCGACTGAGAGAGAAACAGTACCATTTTCGTTGTCGGGGGAGCAATGTGGCGGAGGAGGCTAGGGTTTTTGAGGGAGCAATTGAAGAGAATTAAGGTTTCTGGGTTTAAGCGAAGAGTCTTTGTAATCATCGGGGAGAGAATTTACAACGGTTTAACTGAAGTAGCAAAACTAATACGGTGCCGTTTTACTTTAGCAGAAAAATAAATAAACAAATAGTAGGTGGTGTATCCAAGTATAAATTGATCTTTCTTATTTAAAAAGCAATTAAATTTATAATAAATTTTTGTCATTTTTTCTAATTTTAATATTTATAATAAATTTTTGTCATTTTTTCTAATTTTAATTTAAATAAGATAAAAAGATAACAAATAGACTAAATCAACATGATAAAAAATCTATGTCAGTTCGATTCGAACTCACATTTTAAACACAAAAATTCAATAAATTAGGATACGAAAAAAAATACGAATAATTAATTAAAATATATAAAAATTATAAAAAAAGACATTACTCATGTTAATAGTCATATAAAAGCTAAATTTATTAATATTTTGATAATTTTAATTTATTAATTTTTTAAAATATTAAAAAATAAAAATTAACAAATCAACGTTTTGTAATACAAATTTAATAAATTTATGAGTCAAGTTGAATCAATTATTTAAATTTAAAAATGACACTAAATATCAATAGACTTGAAATTTATGAATTAGATGTCATTTTAACCTCTACCTCTAGAATTTCTCAAGTTAAAGGATAAAAGAACTATTTATATTAGTCAACTTTGTTTACATCTTTATTATTATTATTTTTTTGCAATAAATAAAATTCGAGAACCTAACATATGAATCTCTAAATATTTATCTTTTATTGAATAAATATAATAATTTATCCACTTATATTGATAAAACTTATATCCTTTATTCGTTATATTTTACGGTTATAATATAAATTATTATTTCAATCATAACTCATAATTTATGAGTCATAAATACAAGTGACAATTTAGATTATTGTATTGTATATAATTCAATTTGAATCCCATATAATTAATACATGATTAAATGAACTGTAATTATGTCGCTCATTTAATATATACTTTTTATGTATAGTAATATATCTTTATAATATTTACGATATTATATATATTAATATTAATTAATTTTATTCTAAATATAACTAAATATTTTTAAATTATGATAAATAAAATTAAATAATTTAAAATATATAAAAATAAAATAAAGTTATAAATTATAAATAAATTAATATATTATAATTACTCAAATAATTAATTATTTTATAAGTGAATTTATATGTTAAGAATTTTAAACCTAAATTTGATATAATTATTAATTATATATATTATTTTTATTTATTTAATAATATATAAACTTATAAATTTATGTTAAATTTGTGCTAGTTTGATAAATTATGTCAAAAATTGCAAATCTTGGTCACGAAGGGATTGTAACTGATATTTTTAAAATTATAAGAACCAAACGGTTGTTATATGCAAGAAAGGTTACTTGGATGTAATTTTCCCACGCAGGGACACGTGTGTACATATCTGCACATCCCGTGGAGGCCGACGAGGACACATGGCACAATCCTATTCAGTGTGCTATGCAAACGGGACCCGCAGATTGAGTCCAAACGCTCAAACAGTCAAAACGGAAACCATTGCTCAGTCTATATATAACGCAAACAAAAATTCCAGTTGGTAGTGCAGTCGATAGACGTAGCCCGGTTTAGGCTTTCAATGTCGGAGAGTTATCAACGAAAATGGCTGGATCGGAGAGAGCATCGAACCCGTCAAATCCATGAAGATCAGGCAATCTCTCTTTCAGATTGTAACTCTTGGCTCGTATTTTTTTTCTACTTCGTTTTCTTTGCTTCGTTGTCACAATTGATGTATAGCCAGGTTTTGTGCTCTTGAAACGGTTTGGTTTCTTCGTACTTTTTGTCTTCTCTTATCTTGCATTTGACCGTATAAAATTTTGTCGCCATTGCTGTGCATCTCTTTGCATTTGAAGAGAATTTCTCTGTTTTCCTCTCGAAATCGTTCTCGTCATTTGTCAACGCCTGGTGTTGCAGATAAATCATCTTCACCGTCAAAAGAGTTATTGCCAATGCCTAGAACTACGCATTAAGTAAGAAACGGACGGCATTGATGAGAATTCTTCGTTCTTGCCATGATTTTTGGCCACCAAGTTGCGGCCGGGTGATTACTGATTCTAATGATGTACTTGTGTTTTTTTATCGAAGTTCATTACGAGGCATGCTAATTTTTCAGCATTTATTTTTACTTTAAAAGAAGTCTTATATAAGATTTTGTGTTAGGAGTTTAATGCTTACAAGTGAAAATTTTGCTCGGTAACCAAATTTATTTTGAGAAATTTGCAGCAACAATTTTGCTCTTTGTTTTCGATATTTGTACAACTCAATATTTTCAAACTTTCATTGGAGCTTAATTCCATAAGTGGCTTGTTTGGTTTACTCTAACTTTACAGGCATCATTATGTCATCGGCATTGATCATATGGAAGGGGTTACTGTGTATAACTGGAATTGAATCAGTTGTAGTGGTGCTCTCTGAAAGCAATGAACCTGGCTTTCAACGGGTGAGTTCATTATTTAATTAGCTGAACAACTACTGATTTAGTTACCGAAGGTCTGCAAAATATTAGAAGTGTCTCAATATCTTGGTTCGGATCCAAACTAGTGGAAATTACTAGCAGCCATCTGATGCAGTTCTCTCTCTTTTTCTGCCTTTGGTTGTATGGACTGCGCTAATGAAAATTCTTTTCAAATAATCGGGTTTACATTTCATTTGGTAATTGCGCTATTGTTAATCCCCATGAACTTCTTATTACATATTGCCAAAGTGTTATCCCTTTTTACCTTCATTTTCATTTTCTTTTGGATATCCAGTTTAAAGCAGCTTAATGCCGGAAACAGCTTGAAGTAGCTGAAACTTCTGATTCTTCCACAGGGTGACATTTTGTTTCTGCAGATCCGTGCGGGAGAAATTGTTGTGTTTAATGTACAAGTAAGTTATTTGTTCAGACATCACCCGTTATACAATTGTTATCAACAATCTTTATTTGCTCATGAAGATCATTAAGTTTTAGATTTTGTGACAGGGTTATGTTTTTTCTATGTTTTTCTTTAATATTTGACCATGCAATTTGATGATTTCTTTGTATTGTTGAAAATAAACTTCTTTCCTATGTCACTTTCTGACTGCTAGGAACTGTAGGTTTTTCCTTTTTTTCATTTTATATTTTCTTGATTAAAAATGACTATTGGGGGATAATTTACTGCAAAATTCTGTTCTTCATTTCATGCTCTATTATAAACAATATCATTTGATGAGAATTATACCTTTGAGGGCCAGGATTTTTATTCATAGCTAAAATAGAAAAGTGAACCATTTCTTTTGATAGTTTAACTGGCCAAATTACTCTTGACAGCTTTCCAAAAGAAAAAAAGCTTTACAATTGTATTTCTTATAACATTGCCTACTCAAATTCACATAGTACGCGGGGGCTCTTGTGAATTTCTCTTACATTTTACATTGATAGTATGCTTTTTAAATACCTGTACCTGTTTCTTCAGTTCCATTCCATACAGTTTGCATGTACTACTGACTTTTATGTATTGAATGTGTACTGAACATTTATGCCACACCTACATATTTTTCTAACACATCTTTTCCATATAATTTAGGGACATGATGTTCCAATTGTCCATCAGGTGACTGAGGTAAGAATAATCAAAACTGCATATTTCCATAGTTTCTCATGCCTAACAAACAAAAGAGGTAAAATTAGGAAACTTTTGACTAATAGGAAGAAATCTCATGTACATTTAAGGATATTTTGAATCACATCTCTTTTAGTTTATAGTCTCTCTAATCTCAACAAATGACGACAGAACTGTGTTGTTCCCCTCCACAAAAGAATATGGCAAATAATTCATGTAGTGTCTGTAAACCATTCAAGTCAGCATGGTGGGTCAGAGGAGGTGGAAGAGAGAGAGATTAGGAGAAGTTTATGTACAATCAGCTTATGCCTTCAATAACTTTTGCTCTGATAGTGTTTAACGTTGATATTTGTTCTTGAAACAATTGGAATGAGTTACAGTGTATTGTCTGATGTATTTTAAACAACAAAATTATATCTTATATGTTCCATTACTCCTTGGTAGGTTCATGAACTGCAACAGACTGGTGAAGTTGATGTCCTCACAAAAGGTACCGTATTTTTCATTTCTATGTAGTTACTTGTTGCCATTATGGACTTTCTACTTGATTGTCAAGCACTAAAAGCTTTTCTAAACATGAATATTTCATACATAAATACATTTATTGTTTGATGTTTGAACAATATCTTCTTATATATAAAGCAAACATAGTTTGCTGGATGTCATCACAGAGTTGCATAAAGCCTCACATGAAATATTCCCAAATATTTTATGAATTCTCATTCTCTTTTGCTTGTTTATGTATGTGTGATTAATTATTCATTCAGTGCACTAATTGTATCATCTTTATTGGTTGCTTTGAGCAGGAGATAATAATCATGTCAATGATAGGATGTTGTATGCTCAAGGCCAACTTTGGTTGAAACGAGAACATATCATGGGGAGAGCTGCTGGGTAAATTGGCATTCATGAAGCTCCATCATATCTAAGCTTTACTTTTTTGAACCAGTAGAACAACTCATACATTCTCCAGCAATTAACTCATGTTGTCCAAGTTGTGATTTAGTTATATGATGCACTGCTTATGAACTCATTAGAGACACCTTTTAGCCAATTTTGCCTTGGTGACATAAGTTGGAATCTGTGTATTTTACTGCATGCTGTTGTTGTCTACTGATGAACTCATATTGTCTACTTGAGTTGGTGGACATACAGACATTGTAAACTTTCTAAAAATGTCTCACTCCTTGAATAGCTGTCAGTCAAATGAATGATTTTGTCCTGGATTGTTGGGTTTGTATGACTTAACCAATTTACCTCGTCACAGCACATTAAAATTTTTGTAGCAGTTTCTTACATTCGTGTGGTCATTTTCTTTCCAGTGAGCCCTTCTGTTCTTCTGATAAGCTTGATCTTCATAATATTCAATTATTCTCTTTCCTCTGCAGGTTCCTGCCTTTATGCTGGCTGGGCAACAATTATCATGACCCAAAAGCCTATTATCAAGGTTCGGTTTGTTGGACTTTTAGAGTGCTTTCAACAACATTTTGATGTTTGTGTGCTTCCAATCATACATTTTCCCTGCGACAAAATCATTTACCAAACATTTTAGTGTCTTACTGAGCATGTGCATTAAGTTATTATGTTTTTGTTCTTGCAATACATACTCATAGGCGTGCTGGGGTTGCTGGCCATAACCTCGAAGGATTAGGGATACAATACAGGTTCTCGAGTCACAAGATATAATTTAGACAACACAAAACTTTCTTTTTAAAGCAAGGAAAATGATCAATACAAGCACAGTATCTGGAGATTTTCTTTTACTACAAAAAGAATTAGGCATCCTGTACCATTTTATAAACTAACAATGAACATCAATACAACAAATATACTTTATCCATATTTGTCCGTTGATTCAGTTGATGGGTTTGCTACTGCTTTTGGTTAGATAATCCTTGCTGTGCTGCAAACAATCTCCTTGTTAAGGTTATGGCCTTATGCCTCTGACTGTAGAAAGAGCAATAGATAGCGTCCTTAGTAGTTTCTATCCATAGCTTTTGTTAAAAGCGTTGAAATTCATGCCATTGTCGTCTCCCTAATTGCAAAGCTCTGTTTTCAAGTTTGTAGTTTTCTTTCAAACAATATAAGTCCGATGGGTTGAACATTTAAAGGAGACTTCATTGTAGATGTTAAAACTTTATTTAAAAATAACAGAGGGCTCCATTCTGATTCATACAGCTACCCACGTCACATGAGAATCCAATTGTGAAAATACTATTATCAGCAAACACAACACAAGCCGATACAATGTGGAAAACTGAATCATCTCAAGCTTAGCAAAAAGCTTCACTCGATGTGTGAAGGCATCCAATAAGACCAACATGAGCATATAAATGTGAACGAATCATTGGGCACTGAGTAAATTCAAAAACATGATTGGTTCATATACATAAAAGCTGAGGATATTAAAGATATTATTCTACATAATTAATATGTAATGTAAATATCAATCTTGCAACTTTTGCATCCACACTTGTGCATACTGCAGCCGCCACTCAAAGCCAGAGTTAGACACAAGCCTCTCTATGGAAAAGGTCATGGTGCAGGTACAAGACACCAATAGTTTGTGAACTAAAGGCGTGCAGCGTATAGACACGAGCCAGACTGAATAAAACATAACTCTAAAAGTCACAATTACTATCATCCTCAATCTCGGGTGTATCCCAAATTATTGCTCCAAGTGAACTTCAAAATGAGGAATGCTTTTAAATGGTGGACTAGAAACACCAAATAAGCAATCTGCAAAAGAAGAAAATTACAAAAACATAATGCAATCCTTCATACATTTAAATTAGTCTCATCAAAAGTATCTACGCAAATCATCTCATTAAAATTTTGCAGCCATATTTACATATTCACTCCAGTCCAATAAGAGCCAACCAATAGCAGCCCTACACCTAAGTCATCATCCAACAACTAGTTGAAGTTCATATTCTGTAACTTGATATGCAGAGACTACAATAAAACAGATTTATCCAAGAAATTACAGTGCTACTCTGATAAAATCAATAATTTCTCCAAATAAAGACTGCAGAATGATGGACAAACTTCATCGTGCGGAAAGAAGCACGATTTCGCCATGAGTAACCTTAAAAAAGTTTTGTGGAATATAATTAATTGGCGAAGAACATTTCTTCACATTGGGGAGTTTGAACTGACATCAGAAAACTCTACCCGAGTTAAGTTTTGCTTCAGTTTTTCAGCTAACCAGATACAGAGACATGCAGTACTTCTCCAATTTAACTAATAAATATGTCACTGCAGCACGCTTAAGGTTGGTTCGTGCAAATCACTCCAATAATTGTCAGATTATACAAAAACAGAACATAGCAACATACAAGCGTACAAGCACACAGAAGAAGATCCCAAACATACAAAAATGCACGTATCTTCATGTATAAAACCAGCTGCTTCAAAGTCAAAGAAACATCCAAGTTCGAATTTGCATGCTTACACTCATACACACATACAGTCAAAAGGAAATAACAATTAATCAAAGCTCAATTAACATTCCCAATCCAACGCAAAATTTTACACACAAAATCAAGGATGATAATTTATACCTCCATTGCTTGAATCAAGCTGGTGCATCCTGAAACTTCCGCCACATATCACAATGGGGAGTCTCCTTTATAAAACCCCACTGCTGACGCTGAATCTCTAACCGACAATTCTGTGCAAGAATAGTAAAGTAATCCTTTTCAACCTGCTTCTCAAGCCTTACTCTCTCCACACCATCTACCGGATAATCCTGCTCAAACCTGCTAGACTTAACGTAATAATTCACCCCTCTCTGCGTCGTGAACTTGTACTCATATGGGTACGACCTCGACAGGGAATAAATTGGCTCAGAAGATGGCAGAAACTGGAACAGAATGATCAAAATCACCGGCAATAATTGAACCAACGCGCGTAAATTAAACCCTTCAGATCCATGATGGTCCGCCGTTCTCGTGCCCGTGCCCGTGCCCGGCGCGAAGTTAAAATGTCTAAACTGAGTTCTCGTGCCTGGTTGCATTCCCCCAAAGAAAAAGTTCCTAAATATCTCATCTGCATCAATATCCACATCGTAATATCCGCCAAACCCGTGGGCAGCCCGAGTATGGGCGCGTGGATGATAAACGGGCTCGTCTGATCCAACAACATCGTATTTTCTTCGGTTCTCTTCATTGCTCAAACACTGAAACGCCTTGGAGACCGCTTTAAACGCTTCTTCAGCGCCCGGAGCTTTGTTCTTATCAGGATGAACTTTCAGCGACAGTTTTCGATATGCTTTCCGTACATCTTCGACCGAACAAGATTTTTCTACCCCTAAAATTTCGTAATAATCTTTCTTTTTCTTAATCTGTCTGACGATGGAGATTTGCTCTTCGGTGTATGAGGCAGAAGATGATGCTGATGTGGGCGCGCCAGCGGATGAACCGCGCTGACGGACTGTTGATTGATCGGACGGCTTGGAATTGGGCTGTGCGGACGGGCCGTTAGGTTTTGTATTGGGTTCCGATTCGATGGATGAGATAATGTCGTCCACCGGGAGAGATGGGTCGAGGCGTTGAGCTTTCGTTAGAAATTTGAGCGCACGCGCTCGATCTCCCGATTCCACGGCATTTTTGCCGATTTTGAAACATTTCAAGGCGTCGTCCTTATTCCCATCCATGCTGAAAATTGGAAAACCACAAACACAAAAACACAAACCCAAACCCAAACCTGAACCCTAATTTAGTGTCGATGATCCGATCATAGTAGAGTGTTAGTAACAGATCTATTATAGCGATTTGGTTTCGAGTGGTTCAGAGATCTGAGGATTGATTTTGAAGTTGGAAGAAATGGGGAAGAAGTATCTATGGAGATGCCTTCCTGTCCTACCCACAATACCTGATTTATTGGGGTGTGTTTGGATACAAATATGGTTTTGTTCATCCTTGGGCGTCAATATCTGTAGGAGTTGAAGCTGACGGAGTAGCCAAACATAGCTTTGAAGAAATGTCTCTTTAGCCCAGTTATTTCACGTATTATCACAAACATTCTTAATATTTCTCATGAATTTTAGTCCTTAAAAATTTAAAAATATTACATTAATTCAGTTATTTCGTGCATTAGTCAAAAACATCCTTAACATTTCTCGTATTTGTTATTTTTATTCTTAATTTATTGAATAAAATTCATATTTATCACTTTTGATCGAATCATTACCACCCATCTCCGATGAATCAAAATATATATCATCATCATTAAAACAATTAAATCATAATAGTTTACAAATTAAACAAAAAAATTTTTATAAATAAAAAAATTATCGCATCTAATCGTAAAATTTCTACGAAGATTATGTGTGGTTATAATTTATATAAAAAAAATTAAAGTTATAATTAACGTAATAATTATTATGAGTAGTGGTTAATCTTTTTAATAAATAAAATATATAATATTATTTTTGAGATTTATGAGTTAATAAGTTATTGTACATTCATAATAAAACATTTGAGGATAAAATTATACGTCTTTGCTCAACTCTCAATCAAGAAAATGTCATGGGGTTTGATCAAAGATAAATTGATTTTTTTTTTAAAATTTAAGGAGTAAAGTAACGAATATGAGTGACATTAATTAAGGATGTTTGTGATTAAAACGTGAAATAATTTGATTAAATTGATATTTTGTAAAACACTAATGACTACAGTGTAATTAATTAGAGAATTGGGAACCAAAAAGAAAAAGTCCCAACGTAGAAACGACGCCGTCGATTTAAAGACTCTTGTCGGGCAGGGCACCATCGTTTATATAGTGCTTGTACATAAACCCTGAGAGCTTTAAACTGCTCGAGTTATGGAGACGCAAAATCAGTACGAAGTAGACCTCGGTAACCTCTTGGCTTGCAACGCTTCTCACCACTTCCCATCTTTACCATCTTCAAGGTTTGTCTTCTTTATCTCTCTTTTCTTGTTCTTTTCAATGTGCATATATATATATATATATTTGTATTATGATTGTGATTTTTCCGTACTGCGTGCGGCTATGTTTGCTCTTTTTTTTGTAGTTTGTTCTTTTCATTTTTTGTCAGTTCACTAATACAGGTTTTTTTTTTTTTTTTTCTATTTTCTGTCTCCATGGCGTTTGATTCATGCTTCCTTTGCTGAAGTAATACTTCTATAATTTTCTGCTTCAAGGGCCTTCTTATGTGTTGCTAAAATATAATCAGGGTGCTTAGAATGTTTCACGAAGCTTGCGTAACCTCAAATTAGTCCCCTCTAGCTACTCGTGTCAGTGATTGAGATTTCTATTTTTTTGAGGATAACACTCCATTAACAAGAAATTGACCTGATGACAACTAGCAACTTGATGATGGGATTTTGCTTTCTTCTTCAGTTTAGTCGTGCTTTGTGATGTTTTGATATATTTGTGATTACGTTTTTTTTTACATTTGAGGATATTTGATTTTGTATTTAATGTAAAAATCTTGATATGTTTAGGGAGGTACTGGTAAAGGAATGTCTACAGGAGGGCACAAAGTTGGTTCAAGCAATTGCTGATTGCCTTTTTAACTTGCCTTCAACTGAAGATGTAGATGGACCAATTGTTCAGTTGCCTCCACCTACTACAAAATTGCCTAGATCGAAGCATGTAAACTGTTCTCTCTATTCGTTATTTCCCAATTGTATATTTTTTAATCTAGTTAGCTAAACAAATTTTTCATCCTTTCATACTTGGGTTTTGGTGAAAGTGGAAACTTTTAACACAATTGCTATGAAGATGGCTTATAATGGGTTATAAATATCAGTAGCTTGTAATGGGTTATAAATATCAGTAGCAGGCATGTGCACACATTAAATGCTAGTGCTGAA
This sequence comes from Swietenia macrophylla, assembly GCA_032401905.1. Lineage (NCBI taxonomy): Eukaryota > Viridiplantae > Streptophyta > Magnoliopsida > Sapindales > Meliaceae > Swietenia > Swietenia macrophylla. The sequence continues at coordinate 7,016,720 of CP135562.1, read as the reverse complement.
AATTACTGATTTGCATCTGTTTTGCTTTTCTTTTCTTATTTGGCTTGCCATATGACTTACTTAGTTATGCTTTTTTCTTTCTCATGTACTATTATCTTCTGCTGAAATGAGTTTTTCTAAAAGGAGTTAGCATGATTAATGGGAACAAAGGTGGCAGGAAATTGGAGACTCAATTGTGCTTTCATAGGAAAACAGTTTTGAGCACTGTCACCTTATTACTTGGCTGCCATTGTTTGGAGGACAAATCTGTTTGGCTGTTGGTCCTTTCAAACAAAAATTATTCTTAATATGTGGTAACCTGTTAAAAAAATTATTTATCATATAATTCATGGTGCTTCTTGCTACTTGATGGAACACATATCTACCATTGGTTAAGATAATACTATACTGGGGATGCGATGAAAACTGTTCAACTATCCCTGCAGAGACACCAATCTGACACTTAAAAATTGAACATCTTTAGAACCAAGATTCCAACTATTTTGCAATGAAAATGGTATGAAGAATATTCTCTCATTGTTATGTTTTGTTAATTAGTTTAATGGTATACGAAAGTGCATTCCTTTCTCCAGCAATGGTGATATCTTTTGGATTTGTACAAATGTATTCATTGCAAGTTAATTCATATCAATCTACATCTTTGCGAGCTTAATTTTCAAGGTGATGTTTTCTGATTCTGTATGTTCAATATGTAAACTCAACTATTGTTTCTTTTTCAGCTACCAAAGCCTAAACCTCCTACCAAGTGGGAATTGTTCGCCAAGAAGAAAGGTAAGTTTTCTTTAGCTTATATGGGCCTTACTGTTATGAAAATGTTGTATCTGGTTAATGACAAACTAAATTAAATGAGATCTATATTTGTGGCCTTGGGATGGTCAATCTAATTGATTTTGAGTTTTGGATGGTATCTTGATTTCTCATGATTTATGTCTGATGTATTTAATTGTATTTTTGAGTTAGAAATTACCAATAAAAAGTTTGAAATACCTTGCAGGAATAAAGAAGCGTAAGAAAGACAAGGTTGTATGGGATGAGCAAACTGGTACTTGGAAACGTCGCTTTGGATATGATCGTGTCAATGATGATAATAACATACCCATAATTGAGGCCAAGATGACTGATGGTGAGTGATTAGGCATGCCCATGTTGAATAATATGTTTTGTATATATGAAACAAAGGTAGCAAAATGCTGTAAATGTGAAATAACTATGCTTCTGTTTTAGGAATTGTAAATTCCTGAAAATCATATCACATCAATTCATTCTGTTATGAAATGAGTTATGTCTGTTTGGACTTTTACTTTTCAGAGCCAGGGGAGGATGCTTTTGCCAAGAGAAAGGAAGAAAAGAAAAAACGAGTTGAAAAGCAAGCGAAGAATCGATTGGAGAACTTGAAACAAGCTGCCAAAGTTGGTGCTTTGCCAAGGTTTTGCTCTTCCATTTCTTGTTAGTGTTTCTTATGAGTTATGGCATACAAATACATGCACATATTTTTACATTGCAATGCATGCAGCTTTCCTGTATAGATGTTTCTAGGCACAACATCTGTTATTAACCTTGGATCTTGGAAAATGTCTTGAGATTGAGATGGTTTTAGATAGTGGATGAGTGATTCTTGGGTTAAATGAACTAGCAGGTTGAGATGTGTGTTTTTATTTGGTGTTCCTCTAAAAAATCGCTGGAAGCTTGCATGTGGCAGGAAGTTCATGCACTCTATTCTGCAGGCCCTAAAACTTTGGCCAGTTTTCTTATATTTTTTTCTAGTTTTTGGTTTTCTTTTTCTTCTTTCCTTCTCCTTCTGCTTTTTGAACGCAGGGTAACAAAGACAATCTCTAAACTGTTTTCAGTAGCTGTTTCTTTATACATTTCACTAGTATTGTAAACATAACCTGAATAAACTCTTCTCTGCAGCCACGTTCAACTAGCTGCCACAGCTTTGCCCATAACAGGAACCCAGGCGGCACCTAAAAAGATTAGCAAATATGAACTAGGGGATGTTGCTGGAATAGCTGCAACTTCAACGGCTAGTAGTGGTAAATTCGATCGGAAGTTACCTGGAGAGAAGGCTCCCAAAAACCAAGGAAAGCATCGCAAGGTTTGTGCTTTTCCGCCTTCCAGTGCAATGCTTCAATGTGATCATTTCATAAATGTCATGGAGGAATGTATGAATTGTTTATTTTTCTGTTTTGTTTTCAATCAGTTCCTACCGGTGGTGGAAGGATCAGGGATAGGCTCGCGAGAGAAGGAGCAGACTGATAAAGTTCTGAACAAGCTAATCTCTAAGCATTCACATGATATTCTAAATGTTGATAAGGTATATTCAGGCATTTTGAAATGTTTTTTCTGGTGTTTGATCTGGACTTAATTTTTTTGGACTCAAAATGGAAATTTGCTCATGATTTGAACTCATGTTGACTGGAAAATAGGCTGTTACAATGTACAACGTGAAGAGAGAAAAGAAATACAGGCAGAAACTGAAGAAAAATGAGCCGGACAAATCTTCAACTTCAACCAAGTTGAAACCCAAGAAGAAACCTAACAAGAAGTCTGCAATGAAGGGACCCTCTAAGAAGGGAAGGGCAAAAGGAAATTAATTATGACTTATCACTGTTGTAAGCTTGTAGGAGTTTTTGGTTACATTCTACAAGTTAGAAAAAAAGGTATTCTGTGTGAAGTTTATTATGTAATTTGAGGCAGTGCTTATAATTTGCTTTATTCATTATCGTATTAACTTCAATTTGTTTTACTTGAAAAAGAGAGAAATTGGCGACATGACAGATGCTGCTATCATATTCAGAAGAGCTTGCTAAGCGAACATTACTGCATTTTAAATGTGGCCCAAAATTAAATATAATCCGTGTCTGGACAATCTGACATTAAAGCTTTCAAAATGGGAAATATCAATTCTATCCCAATCTTGTGGTACGAGCTGCAAGTCCTTTCATTTGTTGGAGAATCAAACACTGTTGCAGACGCCGCATTCGTTCTTTACTGGGTTTCTGTTTTAATGTTAGGTCTGTTTGTTTCCTAGCATATGGTGAAAGAAAGTTAAACCGTCCAGAGAAATTTGCTCTCTCTCCCCCGCAAAGAGACACACCTTTTGCAGAGTGAAGCAAACACATCCTTTCCTTCTCTTCTCTGCCCCACTGTGAAGAGGAGGGAGAGAGTGGAGTCTCTCTTTTTGGTGTTCATGGAGGTCATCTGCTAACCCTTTTTAGAATATCTCTTATACTTTTATGCTCTATTTGTTAAAGTTCTCATATTCCTCAAAGATAAGTTGTTTAACCAATTTTTCCATACCTATTAACCAAATTCCTGTTTTTTAGTGCCCATTTGCGTTAAAACAACTCTTTCCTTAATCAAACATCAAAGTATACAAAGTTTATACGCACTGGTGGTTCTGTTAATACCAGAAACCAGAGGAAATGGTAGCGCTTCGTTATGCTATTACTAGGTCGGTGATGGGGGGAAATAAGTTTACAAGTTGATCAACGCAGGAACAGAGTTGTTTTGTTCTGTAGTTCTGGTATTAAGCTTCAATGCAGTTCTCAAAAGAGTATCAGTCACCAAATAGCTTCTTTGCAAGTTTTGGAAAAGCTGGAATGGGCGTTGGGATTTCTCCAAATCCCGCTAGTTGTTTAGAGAATAGTATAAAACTTCCAGGCTTCCATATACTAATTTCCTTACAAAGTCATTGCCTGAACCTAGCTTTAGGATTGATAGGATCCCTCAATTGGTGTTAGATGAGGCATTGGAGGCTGGCGAGAAGGTTTTGAAAAAGAAGGGTGACTTTAAATTGAGAACTAAGATTCGAAATTTATCATTGCGGAAGCTGATCAGTGGAGCAGTAGCAGGTGCGGTATCTCTCACAGCAGTTGTTCCATTGGAGACTATAAGAACACATTTGCTGGTGAGCAGTAGTGGGAATTCTACAGGTGAAGTAATCGATGCTATCCTCAAAACTGATGGTTGGAAAGGCTTGTTAAGAGGCAATTTTGTTAACGTAATCGGGGTTGCGCGGAGTAAGGCTATTGAAGTGCGTGATAAAGAATTCTGTGTTCAGATTTGGATCCTTTGACTATTAGCTAAAGATCAGTGTATATTTCTGTCTGTCTAGTTGATTGGTTTTACTGTTATTTAGCTCTAAATTATGTGTAGGAAAGGATGATTTAGACTACTATTATTGTTATTTATTTATTATTTATTCTGTTTTTGGTAAGGAGACATTGATCCTGAAACCACTGATTCAACCAATGAAATTATTTCAGTCTGTTTGAATTATTGACTTCCCTGTTAACAGTTTCCTTTTACTAATTTGTCTTCCTTTCCTTTGTTAGTTATTAGAGTACTGGTTTGCTGTTAATCTGATCAAGTTTTAGCTAAGTTACTATTTATGTTGGCAAAAATAATTGCTGGTGAACTTCTCTGCAGTTATTTGCTTATGATATGGTTAAGAAGCTCTTGATGCCTGAATCTCGGGGGAGTAATCTTAAATGTTGGGGGAATAGTCTGTCATATTTCACTTCGTATAAAATATAAATCAATCTTAAATTTATAAGAATAAGTAGACAGTATTATCAAATATGTTAATTTTAAATTGATTACATATATAGTTCTGTAATAAATAGTATTAGAATAAATTCGAGTTTTTATTCATATACGAGTTTTCAAATACTTGTACCTCGTATCCTAATAAGAAATTGTCTAAGTAAAATATAAATTTTTTAAAAAATTAAAAAATAGACAACGGAATTAAGTGGAGTTACGATAAATTATATAAAATATAATGAGAGTACCAATATTTGGGTGAGTGACCATACACATCACTTAGTTTTTGGATTAATGGCAAGTGTTCTGTCTGTGCCACTAAACTCCAATTCCTGCTTCGTCAAATGCAGGTGCTGTTGCTGGACTTAGCTCCAATTGTTACACGTCCCGTCTTGAGTTACTAAAACCCGACTAACCGTTAAGGTAAAATCAAGCCTTGAACATGATTAATGGAGTCACTAGCATGTCTTATTTCGTTACTAATGAGTTTAATCTGATTGCAGAGAGGAGTATACAAGAATGTCTCAGATGCATTCTAAACAATTGCGCGGGAGGAGGGACCTGCCTAGCTATATAGAGGCCTCACTCCTTGTCTAATAGGAGTTGTTCCATAAGCTGCCACCAACTATTACGCTTACGATACTGCAAGAAAAGCTTATAAAAAGGCCTTCAAGAAGGAGTAAATTGGAAATATAATGACTCTTCTATGGGTCAGCGGCTGGTGCAATCTCAAGTAGTGCAACATTCCCCTTGAGGTGGCTCCGAAGCACATGCAAGCGGGAGCTCTCAATGGAAGACAGTACCACAACCTGCTTCATGCTCTAGCAAGCATCCTTGGTCTGTACAAAGGCTTGGGAACAAGCTGCGTGAAATTGGTCCCTGCAGCTGGGATTTCTTTCATGTGCTATGGGGCATGCAAGAGGATTTTGATTGAGAAAGAAGAGAAAACCTTATAATTCCCTGAAAGTGGATGACCCGTTTAAGTTTTCAAATGAGAATAGGTAGTTGAGTTATGGTCAATTTTCAGAAGAAAACAGAAATTATGGTAATAGCAAAGTAGCTTACCATATTCTTCTAGTGATTTTTCTTTATTAATTTAGGATTTCCATGACGATTCTCTTTCAAAAGATATTTTGGTAATATGGCATGAATATATCTGGTGACCATGTTGGGATTGAATGTTGCACTCATTGAAGGTTTTTCCAATTCTGCAATGGCTGTCAGTCCAAACTGCGGGCATTAAGCAAGATCTTAGCACTGTCTCTGTTTCAAATTGTAGTATGTTGCCCCACAATCTGAATTAAGTAGGAGCTACAAAGTAAGAATCCCGATTTTGAAATTGGTGAAATAGTAATTATGATTATTGTCACCCTTGGTTGCTTTTGCATCCAAGGTTTACCTGGATTGCCAACTCAGAACAAACCTAATTTAGGAACAATCATGCTGTCAAGCGAGTCCTCAAAACTTGCAATCGGGGTCCACGGGCAGACTAGAATCATTGTCGAATATTTGCAAGGGCCAGAAATTAATTTGGTTCAACTGCGGTCAAGGCACCAAGTGTTGATAAAACCAATGACATGGATCTCCATATAAGCTTAAAACACTACCAAGGAATATCAATTAACCTCGGGATGTAGATGAAAACTTTTTAGAAAAAAAAAACAAAAAAGCATGTGAAAACTCAAGAAAGCATGGCTCACCAATTCATCATCAACGAGCCAAAAAAGAAAAAGGTTCTGGCTAAGCAATCATATTCAGGTGTCAAGAGCCCAACAGTCCAACACCATATCAACAGTTGAAGTTCTCAAAAATAAAAGTACAACAATAGTCTCCCATTCATAATACCAAACCAACATAAACCAAGAAGGATAAGTTCATAATGAGTAAACAAATGCACGATGATTGTAACAAGTTGGTGTCATTCATTGTTGCAGATACCATAAAACCACCATCAGGTTGAATGTGCTTGGCAAAATTAGCAACCCAAAAAGTTAATAATAATAATAATAATAATAATAATAATGATTAAAAATAAGTTAATAAAACTGAATTTGAACAGTAAACATATGGTCATTTTACATTAATAAAATTGAATTTTGAACACTAAATATATCGTCATTTTACATTCTCAGCATAAAATTCCCAGTTACCAAACAAATTCAGGACTACAAAACCTTAGATGCCCCCACAATCAAAGAAACTGCCTAATTAAGTACCTTCACCACTGCCAAAGCATTAAAGCCAAATCAAACCAGATACTAATAAATAAACAATTTCAACTCTGCGCTTCACCATCAGCAGCATCCCTCTCCTCCTCCGCAGCAGCCATCAGTTCATCAAAGTTTGCAGTCTTCTCCAGCCATATTTCAATCTGAAATGGAACATTTCAACCACATAATATCAGCTTCTCAAGGTGATATTAAAAAGAGAAATTAGTATTACGTATATTCCCATCACTTAAACAGCAACTTGGAACACGAATAGAATGACAAGGAAACTGGCATTAACATGACACCACAATTACTATCCAAGGTAAAAAAATCTAACATTCTATGGAGATGTATTGTATCAGCTATCTTCTGGGTAATTGGGTTGGAGAGGAACAACATATTAATGAGGATGCTTTAGAAGAGGAAATCAATCATGAGTGTGGTAGAATTGGTTTTTTGGCACCTTTACAGGCTTCAGTCACTAAAGAATTTCAACACACTTCTTTAGTTTTTCATTTCAAGAACTGAGATGCTGCTTTGCACTAAGGCTTACTGTAGCTTATATTTTGTCTACTGTTATGCTGCAAATTTTGTCTAATAGATCTTCTGTGAAGCTGGTGCTGGACCTCTACTCTATCTCTTGTTTTCTCTCTTTTCACAGTATTAGTAAAGTTTGTTTCTTGGTTTTAAGGAAAAAGAAGAAAAAGAAGAAGAAGAAGACAACCACAAGTGCCAAACATAAAACATAAAATTATCCCAACCTGTGTTCCTCCATATCACTAACCAAAGATGACTAGTCTGGTAGGAGAAAAAGTAGCAAAGAAGAGAAGGGAAGAGTCCTTTTCTCACAAGATGCAAAAATGAAGAAACATAAAGAGGAGTTTTCGCTGTAGGTTTTAACCTAGCATGTACATTGTGTGGTAAATGGTAAACAGAGATTACATTCATTTACCTTGGCTTTCTGGACAGGTCGGCCTCTAGATTCATCCTTTATATCAACTGTTGAGGTCATGATCTCTGCAGAGAGTGCACGTTCATTAAAACAGAAATCAAGACTTGGTTTGTGTGCTAAAAGACGTATAATAAGGAAACAGAATCCTTACTCCTCTCAACAGCCAAACCATTGTTTTTCAGAATTTCTGCAACTGTGACAACAGTGGCAATAGCTGCATATTATGGGGAAAAGGAAGAAGCTCAGGCACGTAATAGTATGTCAGAACAGTGTGGAATACAAAATAAAGAATAATTTGAGCTCATCAATGACACTGGCATAGAATCAACAAAACAATATGCATTTCAATAAACTTCAATATTTTTTTCTAAGAATCCAACAAACAAAATTTCAGCAAGAAAAACGATATCAGTGTAGTTTGTCAAGAATTTAAATGATAAGACATCATATAACATTGAAGAATGCAAGAGGGAGCATAAAATCTTCAAACGAACATAGCCGGAGAGTAAAAGGGTAATGAACAGAGCAGACAGGATGATGGAGGAATTCAGTAAATAGAGTGATGAACAAGGTAGCTTTAAGAACATGAAGGAAGAAATACCCATTCCAAGGGCAGAGAGCTCCACTTCATTATGCTGCTGCATATACCTCTGCAACCAAAAATTAGACAGAACAAAAGCCTTATGAACTGAATATAAAGTCAAAACATTTCTAGTTAAGCACACAAACCTAAACCCGTAAAAACTAGAATAGAAGCGCAACTTATTAAAAAGGCCAATCAAACGAAGCTAAACTGTAATCTTATTAACAAGTATAGAAATGAGGTTATAAACGTAAAAACAAAAACCCAGATCCCAAAAAGAAGTAAAACCCTAAACCTATATTAGGCCTCAAGAGAAAACTCTAGAAATACAGAAATTTTAATTTCGATTCTTTTTTTTTTTTTAAACATTTGCAGCTTGTATTTCCAGAATAAGAAGACAATAGCAATTTTTTTCAACAAGAACAAGCAAACGAATTGAGTAAGAATATCCAAAATCCAAAGAATGCAAAGATTTGCTCATCTTTCCTTTCCTACCTATCCTGAGCGACCAAACACGTAAATAGGGAAATTGAAATCATACCTTAGCAAGATTAACGTAGAAAAACAGCGGTTTCTTGGTGTTAGAGACCTGAATCCGATTCTTCTTGTTTGCATCTCCAACCAAGTTCATATTGTTTACTCCCTCTGTAATTTCTTCCATTTTACACTTAACCCAAAACCCAAAATATTAACTTTCTATCGTGGGTGAAGATAATATCAGCGAGCTGAACACGCAGGGGTTGTTGGGTTTCGGTCTTTGATTTCTAATTTTATATATAAAAGAAGCTCGAGAATTATGACGGATGCCTTGCTTTTACTGTTGCTTTTTCCTTATTCTATTTGCTGAGCTAGGGTTTCGTTTTTGTTAAATGGATAATTAGGACGTAATTTAAACAATCGGTCTTCTTTTTAATATATTTATTAAATTACGCAAACCAAATCACAGAATAATGAAAGTATTACTGTCATTCCTTCGAAAATTTCAGGGGTTTGATTGAAAATACATATTTTAGCATCAGGGAAAAGGGAAATCTCTTTAATTCCTAGTATTTTACAATGCATTGTTTAATTTAAGTGACAAAACCTTCCTAATCTAACCGCGCCCGCACATTGAAGGAAGGAATTTCGGCCCACGATGCACAGTTGACTGTAGAAACAGTGGCATATTGCTGAAACAAAGTCACAAACTGCAATGCAATTGGAGCCTTTTAGTATATCGGAGAGAGTATGACGACAAAAAGCTAGTAGCAGAAGAATTAACATTCAACAAAGCAAGTTTCAAAATGCATCACTGGCAAGAACAAAAGAAAAAGAGAGTTTCGAACATCCCAACAAAAAAGCCAGTAGAACCTGCTAGTATTTCCAAAAAACATTCTAAATGTGATGACTGGTCCATTCTATTTCCAACTTGTACTCAGTCTGCAGCAGCCATTTCTATTTCTAAGTCTTGCAAAACAATATTTATATACCACTCAGTACAAAGGAGTGGGATGTGGATTCATGTCTAATCCCAACCGTTAGCCAATATGGATTCGTGACCATATTCATGAGATCCGGTAGCATAAGAATCCACCTCAACAGGAGCACAATTACCAGAATAAGAATCAGCAGCAGCATCATAAGATTCAAGAACAGAATTTTTGTAACCAGTAGTGCTTGAATGGTGATAATTATGACCCCAAGATTGCAAACTCGTTCGGAAGTCAGAGCCACCAAACTTGCTACTTCCATACCCGCTTCTGGCCCGGCCACTAGCAGCAAAAGAATACTCAGCATATTGGCTAAGCCAAGAAGGAACTTCCTGTTTTGACTCCTGCATTAGATCAAGAAGTGGCTTTGCTAGTGGAAGGTTCTTGTCACTGAAGAAAGCAGTAGCAAGGCCAGGATTACCAGCACGGCCAGTGCGGCCTATCCTATGAACATAGTCATCTATGCCTTTTGGCATGTCAAAGTTGATGACATGAGCAACATTTGGAATGTCAAGGCCTCGTGAAGCAACATCTGTTGCCACCAAAATCGGAGTGATACCAACTTTAAAAGACCTCAGAGCTCGTTCCCTTTCCTTCAAATTTAACAAGTAAATTTACATCATATTAGAAAAGAAACAAGCAAATTTGCTGAAACTTGCCCAACAGAATATGGCAAACTACTATAAATGATAAGAATAAAGGTTGCATTTTCCAAAAACATGATGTAGATGCTTAATATATCTGCTACCAAAATGAAATTACTAAAATTAATAACTTAATCAATAGTAAGAACTTCAGGCACGGTCCAAAATGGTTTTCTTTAGGTGCAGTACTACACCACCCATATCAGGATGAAGGAACTTTAAACACTACAGCATTACGGGCCACTCCAAGGAAAAGAAAACGTGCACAATGGTATTGCACTCGAACGGACAGACTGTAAGCACACTTTCTCGGAACCATATTTTATAGAAAAGCAAAGTGCCAAAGGTAATCAAACAGATAAGAGGAGCTAACCCTTTGCATTTTGTCACCATGTATTGCAATTGCCGGTAAACCATTCATGCACAACCAGTGTTCTAATGCATCTGCTCCTCTCTTTGTTTCAACAAAAACTAGAGTCAAGGCAGGCTGCAACATATACAATCAGTAAGAATTTAGCATTAAGCAAATTGATAAGATTAAGCTTTAATTTCTTATACAAGAAATTTTAATATACTATTAACTACACATGAAGTGTAAGAAGCCTAAATAACATTATTACAATTGCCATAACACAAAGCCCTGTCCTTACAATAAGCAGATCGGCAAAAATACCTTGCCACGCACTCCATTTGCCTTTTGGGCGGAAAGAATATGCATGAGATGGCTTCTTTTGTCCATATCCTGAACTAATTCAACTCTTTGAGCAATTAAATTGGTGCTTGAACCAACTTTTCCAACAGTCAGAAATATGTAATTCGAAAGAAAATCAGATGCAAGTCTCTGCAAAGCACAAACCAAAACTTATGTGAGGCATTCCAATGGGATGTAATACGAACGTTCCTAACCACTAACTTCAGTCTTTATAAGAGAAATTAGTTTCGCAATTTATATAATCCGTATCACAAATCTCAACACAGAGCCGAACTCTGCTTGCTTGAACTAGACCAATATAAAACTGCTCTCTTTATGCACACCACATCTCATTATTTACCTCCCTACAAAAGAAAAGTGAGAAGCCAGAATATGATACATCTCAAAAGATATCGAGTGGCCAGTGGCATTGCACAACAAGAGCAGGAGTTAAATAACCTGTATCTCATCAGGAAAAGTAGCGCTGAAAAGCACAGTCTGCCTTGATCCTGGGGGAGGCATGCCCATTTGCTCAACAATCTTTCTAATCTGCTGCTCAAATCCCATGTCCAACATTCTATCAGCCTCATCTAAAGCCAAATACTTAATCATTTTAAGAGAAACTCTGGCTCTCTCAATCATATCCACCAAGCGCCCGGGAGTAGCAACTAAGATGTCAACACCTTTCTCCAAATTGCGGAACTGCAATATATGAGAAGTTCAAGGAACATTAGCAACAATTTGACCAAAGCATATATTTTATTTTGTAATCTCAGAAGTCAGGACTCGTGAGATCATTCAAAACGCTATAAGGAATGAACAGCAAAGTGCAATACGAAGAACTCAGCTTAAACAATAGACTCGAAAGAGGATACGTATAATTCCAGAATAACCATAGCTTAAATAGAAGGAAACATCTGGACCACAACCAAGAAACACACTCAATAGTCTACAGTATATTATCTAAAAATAAAAATTGAGACCATCGAACCATCTCTGCTACAAACAATCATTTGGATCAAACGAAGTAAGATCTCCTCCTTTGGAATGCGAAACACATCATCATAAACATACCATTAATACTCCACAACCAAGCATGACAGCAAGTTAAGAGAAATATACCAAGACAAAACTAATTAAGTACATAATCTTCCCTTGGCAATGTCAACACGATACAAACAAGACAACGAAAAAAAAAGAAGAAGTAAAATGTACAGAGAAACCGTAAACCTGTTGAGTAATGGGTGTCCCTCCATATGCAACCACAACTTTAAGCCCGGTCTTGTAAGCAAACTTCGTGGCCTCCTCGTGTATCTAGAAACCCAAGAGAAGATGAAGAAAAGAAATTATATGAAAATAAAAAATAAATAAAAACAATACAAAACTCATGACCAAACCAAAAACAAAACAACCTGACAAGACAACTCTCTGGTAGGGGACAAGATAAGAGCAGTAGGGTACGCAACCCTGAACCCACCACGACCCGACCCCACCAGCTTAAAACGGTCCCTCAAAAGCCCAGAAATGATCGGAAAACAAAACGCAGCCGTCTTCCCCGACCCCGTCTGTGCACATGCCATCAAGTCACGCCCAGCAACAGCTATCGGTATCGCATGGCGCTGCACAGGCGTTGGTTTCACGTACTTGCACCTCCTGATGTTTTGCTTCAATGCTTCACCCAAATCAATCTCATCAAAACTCGACACTGGTTGAGGTATTTCTGAACCACTTGCCTCTACTGGAATGTTGTCATATGCATCAAAGTTGATAGCGTTAATTTTATCGTTATCGGCACTATCATCAGCTTCTTTCAGCTCTAGTTGCTCAAACTTGTTAGTGATGTTATACGAAGTTCGGCTCTGGTCGGCGCCAAACGAATTGCGACCAAGGCCACGGCCACAACCGAGAGTGGGAGGGGAGCGACCCCGTTGGGGTGAGTCGAAACTGTTGGTGAAAGGGAGATGAGGTGGATTTGATTCAGTAGAGACGTTAAACGAGGGAGTGTGAGTGCTATTGAGATTAGAAGCATCACTGTCGTTGTAAGTCTGCCCGAGAAAAGGTAGCAGGTACTTTGGTCGAGTCCAGCGAGACGGGTGAGTCGGGTTATGGCTTGATTCAGTAGCTTCTTCAGCCCAAGTCATGGTTAATGTCTGCAACACAATGAGATTATATTAAAAAAAAAAAGGGAACTAAGAACTTGAATAAAAATATCAGAAAAACAAAAGAAGCGCACAGAAACCCTAAAAGTTTTTGTACGGCGAGATAGGTGTGCGTCGGAGAAGATAGGGTTATGGGTTTTCGGTTTTGAAAAAGACGAAAGGCTGTTTTACGCATCCCACAGAGAGAGTTGTACGGACAAAAATTCCATAAAGGAAAAGAAGAAGATGACAATGGTAGACATTACATAGTATGAGAATATGAAAAGGCAGTGAGAGATGGCGAAATGCTACTGGTGAAGACTGAAGAGTGTGCAGCAGAAAGACCTATCTCGCTTTCCCTATGAAACAAACAGAAACAGCTATTTAGAGAGAGGGAAAGAGAAACAGACAATTCACGAGGAAGGATTAGGAGAGAAACGCATTTCCGAGAGAGCAGGAAGCTTGTTGGGGGTCGGAAGAAAATGAGAACTTCCGCCTGCGTTCTATTCATGCACGTGTGGGAGGCTCTACTTTTCTTTGGACGTAGTTACCTCTCATTTTGATTTTGATGACATGGAGTATGCTGTCGGGGTGACATGGAGCTCATCTAGTTGGAGTTTAGGTAGAGGTAGGGAGAGATTGTTTGCAGGTGATTATATTCATGGTTGGGTCTCTACCGTGGGACCGTATTGGCAGCTGCGTTGGGCGGCTAGTGGGTGCAGTTCCCTACGCACAATAAAAGCGAGCGGGGGTTTAATATGGTCAGTATGGAGAAGCTCAAACGTCCAATTAAAAGTGGTGGGTAGACTAGAACATGCGGCGAATTGAATTGGCTAATTCGTTTACTTACCTTAAACAGGAAATAATGAGTTAATTAATTGAACATGTAGCATTGCATGGTCTGCTTGCTACAATGGCTTAATTACTTAACCATATAAGAGGGTCGTTTCACTCCATAACATCCCTTTTTGATGCCATCGTTTACTCTTTGCTTGCTTCTCTTACACCACCACCATTTGAGACTTAGAGCTTGCATGCAATCTGTACATAAGTGCATATGGTGCGAGGTCATTTTTGTCATCATAATTCAAAACAAGCAAACCTGTAAGCATACTTCATATCATAATAACTTGATCACAATTCACAAATCAAGAACTTTAACACTGATCTTATTATATGCTTTCTTAATTTGGAATGAAGGTTTCGACATATACTTTTCAATCTCCTTCAAAATAGCTTTTTGAGTAATACTTTGTCAACAAACTCCTTTGTACAAACATATGAAATTCGGTGTATATTTAGAATATGAATCTTTACTCCTCCAAAAATACCATGACAAACTAGTTAATATTGATTAGCATGTACGGAGAGTATGAATATATAGTGTTAGTCAACTTCCATATAGCAAACCAAATATGAAAAAGAAAAAAAGGAGGGAAAAAAAGGAGAAACTTGAAAGCGCTGCAGTCTTCCAAAAGTCAGCTAAGTTTTGGAGAAAAGAATAATTGTAACATCCTATGCATGTTACTTCTGACAAGTATGTAAATCAAATTACTTTCTGATGCATAACCAGTTTAGTGTGTTGGCCCGACAATTTGTGATAACTGCTCCAACAAGATGTATGGCCTGTTTTTTTGCTCAACCAGTCTACCCTATGATGGATGTCCTTCGCATCTCATACTAAGTAGATGCTACATACTACTTTCAGCTTTATCAGAGAGTTTACATGGAGCTATTCTCAGTCAGCAGACGTTTCTCTTCCTCTTCAAGTCTGTGCAACCATTTTAATCCAAGATCACATCCTGCTCTTGCTGCAACCTCGAACTGTTCTCTTGCCTTCTCTACCGGATTCATCAAATTGCTTTCTGTTTTCATCCTTGCTTTTTTGGCTGCAGAACCCTTCTTTGAGTTCAATTTTGTCAAAGATTCTGGCACTTGTTCACCTAAGGTAAACCAGTTCAGGGGTTGCCCAAACTATGTAAGTAAACTAGACAGATCATTCATGTTCTATGATATACTGGACAACCAAAATTCCCATTATCTATCTAAATGGTGCTGCAAGAGGAAACTTACAGCCATCCCAGACAGGCCATATCCATTAACTGTGCCAGGCAATCAATTGGTCATGGTAACAAGATGTGGTGCACATAAATTAAGTACGTGCTACTCACATATGTATTTCTCATGGGGTGATAAAATTCTAGGTTGTCTCGAATATAAGAAATGGAATGTAAAAGCAGTCCATGAGATAAAAAAAATATTAAAATCATATGAACCTGGGAACAGCTAACCTCTAAGAAGGAGAGATCCATATGCTATAGCTGCACCTGCATGTCCCTGCATGCAGTTGAAGCCTAGAGGTTAGATCTGTACAAAACATGCCAGTAGAGCATTCTTCAACATCAATTAAAAGGTTCTTTACTATTTTGCATTCTTATATTCTATCAACATTCAGAAGAGCATCTAATGGATCAAGCACAAAGTTATTGCCCTTTGTGATACCTAATAACTCTAATAGTTTAAATAATACAAATGATATTTTGGAAAATTACAACATCACAGGCAAAACTGTACTTCTATCCATAGCCAAAGATACATTTATTTCATACTTATTAACTTTGAACCGGGCTTTACTTGGCTAGACAAAAATTCAAATTGAACTTAATATGATTGCTTTTGTCAGCAGCTAAATGACGAGTTCCGCAATTGCAATCCCACCCACACTAAAGCTACCTGTTCTTTCCCAAGAAGTGCACTCAAGCTTCCTTGACATTCAAATAGTTAACTGCATCCAAAGAACTAACTGTTTGATCCAACCCCATTAAAATTTCACTAGGTTTGCCAAGAACTATCTGACAGGCAATTTGTCAACTACTACAACGTATCGCAATTATGAAAAGATAATTGCCAACCACAAACATTTCTTCAATAATAATTAATAATTGCAGTGTGTTAAGCACTAAGAACAACTTACCTTCTCCGATGCCCTGTGGAAACACCATAATGCTGAGGCCATATCCTTCTTCACACAATCCCCTGTCAAATATACAGCACCCAGAAGGTAAAGAGCACCTGGATGCAACTAAAAGAAAAAAAAAAGGACCGATAAGATTTTGAGAGAGTCTGGAAGCATCATCAATATGTGGCTGCTTCAGTGAACATACCTGGTCAACAGCCTTCTCTATGTAGTAGAAAGCTTGTTGATCTGATTGGACATAATCATTCTATCCAAAAATAAACCAACCAAACAAAAAAATAAATTGGCAAGAATTACTTCTTAAGAAATGAAATCTGACATAAATACATGAACAATATGGTAACGGCTGATTGTGTTAACCATACCTATTAGAGGCATTAAGCTTGATGACTTGCTAAAATATATCAGATTAAGTTCCTAGAATAAGAATAACTCAAAACACTAGGTATAGAACAAGAGAGTTCAGCGAGGCTTATGACTAATATTTGAAATCTGCTACTAAGATTAGCAGCTATACATCGTCATGGTCATAAACTTTTCATAGGAACTAGCAGAGTGTCGCACTTGTGCAAGTTGTAACTCATTCATTAGATGTTAAGTTGTTATGCAAAGCCATAAATTAATTCCTTAAGATACTAAGTTAGATATAGAAGCAGCAATATGATGATTGGGGTCTAACCTCAACTCTCAAACGACAACCTAATTCGTACTGTGCATCTGGATCACCCATATTAGCAGCTTCTACCAATAACGCAGCTCCTCTATCATGACAAAAGGACAAAAAGTATCAATGACGTGCTTCAATCCATGCAAACTAGCAGTGATTATTTTCGTTGAGGCGCTGACCATTATGGCAACAGGTACACTAAAAATTAAGAAATGGGTCATTTAGGAGAAGTAAAAGGATTACTTACACAGCTTTGCATGCCCCAGGAACATGGTATTTCAAATGCAATTTGGATAGCCAGTACCTCGCATGGGTATTTGAATTGTCAGCCTCTAGAGCCAACTCAAAGTTCTCCTTTGCTGTCTGATATAAAGAGGAAAAGAAAAAAAGAATGCATAAAATTAAATAACAGAAAATTTTCACAACAAAAAATTAAACATTTCAATGTGGTAGGACCTCCGACTAGCAGTCCAGCATCCTTCACCATTGTCAGCTCCCACGACTTAAAATTCAGTTTTAAGTAATTCTTCTAATTACCTTCTCTAACACCTAAACAATTGAATCATACCAAAATAATATAAAATGAGCTGAACCATATTTTGAGTTAAAACCCTGCTTAGATAAGCTAACTAGCTGTTATACAGTTCAATTAACCACAAATTGAAAAATTAAAACCGCTTTATCTGCCAATATAAAATGTTCAGCTCTCCATACTAGACAAAAACCAGGCTCCAATCGTAACATACACAAGTGCATCATTAAAAAATATATAATTTATAAAAATATTATGTCTATAACAGACCTTGAGGAGAGGGTTGAGGCGTCGATCATTGAGTTCGCAGTAATCGATGACTCTATCAACTTCTTTCAAAGCGCTCCACCCTTTTGCTATAAGTTCCATTGCTTTCTTGTTTCGCGTGTGCAGCCATCGCTATAATTTGTAGACCACAGAGAGTAAATAATCAATTGGGAGGAAAGTATTTTAAGAAATTAGGAATGGGATTACCTTTTTTTGTTGTTGATTAGACTGAAAAAGACCAAGAGTGGCGGATTTCAGGGTAGTATATTTGAAGACTTGTCTATGCATTTCTGCTGCGAGTACGCTGGAGCGGCTTGAGAGAGACGGGTCCGGTTTGTCAGGTTCAGTAATTGAATGAGCCAGTAAGATCTCGTTCTAAAACCGGGAAGGAAAAGAGGGTTTAACTCGGTCGCTGTGTGACTTGGGGTATCCATGCTAAACTACCGGCGCATCGTATAATTAACCCTTGATTATTTTGAGTACCAACCTTGAGTAACCGCAAAATCTGACCCGCTCACACCCAAGCGTTCGCACAATTGTATCTGCAGGTGATTTTATCCTTAATCTTTGATGATCTTCTCTTGGTTCATCATTCTCAGATTTAATACTATTTAATAAAGTTTTATTTATTAACATAATTATTAATAAATAAATAAATTTTAATTAATATTTTTTAATATAAATTCAATACGATATAAATATGATAGGATAAATTAAATTTTTATTTTTATTTTTAATACAATTATTAATAAATTGAGTTCCGATTATTCTCTTTTATTACGAATTTAATATAATACTGCTAAATAAATAAATGAACCATATTTAGGAAATTATAATGCCCAGGGCAAACCAGTTCTTTGTCATTAATTTTGTTGGGCACTATTCTTTAGATGCTTGGCCTGTCATAAAAGCCCACAACCTCCTGACTAGAGTAATGTGAAATTCCCCCAATTTCTATGTAATTATCTTTCTTTTCATTAAGAACAATAATATAATTAAAAAATTATGATCAATCCATGCTACATTCGAATTTTTTTTTTATGTAAATTTTATTTTTTCATTATAATTTTCAAATTTAATTTTTATTTAAGTCATAAATTATAATAAAAATATTTAAAATTACAATGAAAAAAAATAAATATTACAATAAAAAAGCTTGATAAAATTTTTTAAAAAAATCTATAATTGAACGTAACATAACCTTAATGGTAAAATAATTTTACTCGTAAATTATTTATAATATAATTTTAAATTAATTATAAAATCGTAATTTATTATCAGTCCTTCGTATACGCTTCTTAGTGTATATTTTGAAAGTAATGGCTTCCGTGGATCCACTCCAATGCACAACCCAAACATCCTTCCCGAAGAAATAGCCTTTGTCAACTTTGACCAGCCATCCTTTTTTTTCGACTGCAAAAAAATCGTATAAGGTTTTTGGCCATGAGGATGTTGGTCAACTTTGACACGTGGTGATTCAAGCCTAATCTCCTTGAGATTAATGAAAAGCACGTTTGATTTTTGCTTAGATCTCACATGAAAATTAGCAAACCTTTGTCATAGGCACGTGGTCGTACACGTGTTTTACTTCTTTGACCGAGTGCCCGAAGTAAATTTAACACATAAAAGGGAATCAGTTGATTGGACAAATACAATAAAGACAACGAACGATACAGATTTTCAATTATCTTTCCCTATTAATCGGCGATCATGTCAAAGTTGGAAAAGTGCACGTCTGCTTTGTCATGCCTTGAGAAAGTCTTGTTCATTTGGTTGGCGGCACTGAAAAAAAAAAAGAAAAAGTTAAATCTTGAGAAAGTCTTACTCGTTTGGTTGGTTTCGGTTAAAAAAATTTAAGTATAATTTTATTATTTAATTAATATAATAAAAAATTATAATTTTATTTATTTTATTAATAAAATAATTTTATTATATTAATTACACTTATTTTACTTAAAATTTTTTAAGAAAATTTTTAAATTTAAATTTAACTGTAGACTTAGTTTGTTTAACATAATTAAATTGTATTATTAATAATTTAATTATTAAATAAATATATTCACATAAAAATATATTTATAAGTGTAACGGGACACATTGGGCATAATAAAAAAACTAAAGGCTAAAACTGTCTTTTGAAATTAATCCGATGTCTTCTACCAGAAATTTGCTGATTACTAATTAGAACTAACCTCCGATTTCGCTGAAACCGAAAAAGGGGTTCTTTTTTTTTTTTTTTTAACAAAATTAGTCTAAATTTTAAACTATTTTATATTTATAACTTAATTAAATGGTGTATTATATTTAAGATTAAATATTTATTGTAACAATTATTTTATCTCTGTATTTTTTTATCTTTTTGCAGAAATTTTTGTTTTAGTAATTTTTATGAAAATTTTGATAAACATTTAAAATTTTAATAAATATTAAAAAATATAAAAACAAGATAGATTATTAAATAAGTATAATTTTAAATATAAGATATTATTTATATAAATATAAAATAATTTAAAAATTAGGCTATTTTTATAAAAACCCAACCGCAATTGTCTCGGTTTTGAATTTGTGCGATAGATAGAATAACTGAAAAAGAGCGAGTCCCTGAATATGGGAGCAGTGAAAAAGATCTGGAACGGAATGGAAGTTGCAGCGGAAGCTCGTCAGAACGGTGACATTGAATTCCAATCGTCTCCTCTCACCGTCGACACTTCTCTCTCCCTGCCTCAAATGACCCCTCGCGTCATGTTAGTTTCGTCTCTACGCTCCGTTTTGCTTGAAACTGAAACTTCTGGATCTTATGTTTTTGCTCTGCGTGTCTGTTTCTTTTAAAATCTTTTCAGCTCAGCTAAATTTAATGTAGTTCGCAATTATGATTGATATTTTGGCAGACAGTTGTGCAAGGATCTGTTCAACAAGTGGTCGGAATTGGACTATTCTCGCTTCTCCGTCCAGACAGTATCCGGCGGCATCACAAATTTGCGTGAGTGTTTGTTTTACGTTTTTAAAAGATTGATTTTATCAGATTGCTTCTGGTGCAATATGCACGAGTAATTACGGTGGTTCATTTAAACAATGGTTCTCTGAACAACAAACTTGCATTAAATCATGCAGTTTTAAAGGTTACAGTGAAGGAAGAGAGTGGAAGTGATGTTTCTGTTACAGTTAGATTGTACGGGCCTAACACTGATTATGTCATCAATCGAGAACGGGAATTGCAGGTGATTGATTATGTTGGTCTCTTTGGTTTTAACACGTGATTTTGTATACAGGCACATGTGTTCTTATGTTGACAGAGAAATTGGTTCTTATGAAAATTTTATTAGTCAGTTTCTTATGTTTAAAGCGAAGTTCATCCAAATTAAATTATGCTGCTTGTAGTTGCTATCAACTTAAAAACAGTTGTATTTAGGTATATTTGATTGCCTTTTAGTTGCATCAATTTTACTTTGTAAATTGCTCACCATCTCTTGCATTTAGGCTATCAAATACCTCTCAACCGCAGGATTTGGTGCAAAGTTGCTTGGAGTCTTTGGAAATGGCATGGTGCAATCCTTTATCAATGCACGTACTTTAAATCCATCAGGTAAGCACAGAAATATCATATGCCACAAACTTGAATAGAGTGATAACCTTGTCCTTAACCTTTCTCAATTGCTTGGCAGACATGAGAAATCCGAAGCTGGCTTCTGAAATTGCCAAACAACTGAACAGATTCCATCAAGTTGAAATTCCTGGTTGTAAAGAACCTCAGCTATGGAATGATGTCTCCAAGTTTTTCGAGAAAGGTTTTGCTTCTTATATATGCTTGGTCTGCCGTCATAAATAAATTATTATAGTCTACAAGTTTGAATATTTTAACTGTTCCATGTTATTATTCTGCTAAATCAACTCCCCTTCAGTACCTGATATTCATATCATGTTTGAATTCGCTTCTCTTCTTGCAGCGTCGGCTCTTCAATTTGATGATATTGAGAAGCATAGGATTTATGAGACAATTTCCTTTAAGGAAGTTCAAAAAGAAGTTGTTGAGCTCAAGGTAGTCCCTCTTCATTTGTGCTCTTGCTTGGATCCGTGCTTTCTTGTGGGTAATGTTAGGATGAGAAGAAGCTGGCATATCTTTGTGCCTCCAAACTGGCTTCTGCCTGAAGTTCAGTATTTTAACATATTTAGTGTACCTCACATACCCCTATCCACAGACACTTGTTTAAATCTAGTATTACTTGTCATTTATACTATGGATAACTAAGCCTAAAAAGTGCTCGATGTTCCTGTAATATGGGTGAGTGATGCTGTGTGATAGCTTCCAGGTCCTCAATATCATGCACATGGTAAAATAAATGCAAGGAGCTGGCAATCACATTGCATATAATTATGCATAAATGCACACATGTTGATATTGCATCTTTTTTTTTTTATTGCCAACCAATTTGGATAGTCTGGTCCCCTCAAGGGTCTAACTTGAATCGTCTCCAAGTAATGATCTTGTTTGGGCAGATGCTGCATTGGAACGAAGAAGCACAAGGCATAAGACACTATGACCTGAGAATCATAGTTGGAATCCCTTTTTACCACTGCTTGTCTTGTTTTCACCCTATTATGGTTCATGGTATGAGGCAACCATGAGAAGATTTTAGAAGATTGATTTGTGCTAATGGATGATACCAGTTTATGTTTATTAAACCAATAGCTCTTGTTGATTTACAGTTGTCATATGCTGATTTTGCTCTTCTTATTCATAAAATTAAGGTGTTTTATTCTAGTTATGTGATGAGTCCTGTAATGGAGCAGGAATTGACAGGCCATCTAAATGCTCCAGTGGTGTTTGCTCATAATGACTTGCTTTCTGGGAATATAATGGTTAATGATGAACAGGGTAAGACTGACTTTTGACTTTTAGTTCATATGCTTCTTTAGGCAGGAGAATTGTTCTATTGTCTGTTATTGTGTTTGTTGGAATCTCTCACCGTACGTGTTTATCATTTTCTCGGTATTGCCAGTTGAATATCAAATATGAACAACCTCAAACTAAATGCCGATGTACCTTGAAAGTCAATACATATGCAACCCAATCCATCTTATGTATTTCTGATAATTACTCTTATTCTACATCAGAAAAGAGGTTATATCGTTAGGAATTATGATTGAGATATGTTAATGTGTATTTAAGGGTGCTTAGAAAGTGTCCAAAATACTTTGGGAAATGAAGTTTTGTTTTCAAATTTTGGGTTAAGAAGTAATGGATACCTATTGGAGAGTATTTAAGAATTAAAAGTGCTGGTTACCTATTTTTCTTCTGCTTCCATTTTAATTTCAGAAACTGATAAACTTCTCTTTCATTCCAATTTCTCTCAGAAACCCTATTGTGGCTCATAATTAATGGATTGGAAAGCAAGGCTTTATCATCATCTGGAATTATGGATTTGCAGTAAAAAAAATATTCACAAAACAGTGGGTGGTGGCTGGCTAATGATACTGATTTTACTTTTACCAATTTGATAAACATTTTTTAATCAATTTTCTACATTACATTAAATTTATTAAACAAAGATATTTACATACTTTAATATCCATTGTGGTTATGACTTATGAGATACCAAAGATGGTTGCCTCCAAACAGGATGAAAATGTAATGTGGGTGTCAATGCTTGTTGTGGTATCTCGCATGCTTATAGGGAAGAACATGCAAAAAAGGTTCATTTTCTTCTGGTTATCTTGCATTGTTTTGCATTTTTCCTCTTATTGACTTTGTTACTTATTTGATGAATTTCCAGAGAAACTCTACTTCATCGATTTTGAGTATGGGTCATACAATTACAGAGGCTTTGACATTGGAAATCACTTCAATGAATATGCTGGCTATGATTGTGACTATAGCTTGTACGTCTCTCTGTCCTCTTCTTTACAATCATGGTGATAACATAGATAGATCACATTTATTAATCTCTTGAACTGATGTTCTGTAGATACCCAAATAAAGTTGAGCAATATCATTTCTTCAGGTATTATTTACGACCTGACAAACCAGAGGAGGTATGTGAAGATGGTAAACTTTTAGTTTTTGCTGCCTCATATATTTATTGTTGAATACTTTAAAATGCTTTGATGCTTGGAATATTGCCCCAACAGAAAGCGTATTGTACATTCATGATCTAAATAGAAAAATGTTTATTGGCCCATAAACACTGCACCATATAGGTGTTGCTCATGAAATGGTCATCTTGACATGGTTTGCTATCATGTCGAGCATCTGAGTTACCGTGCACGTGCACAGTAACTGTTCAATGGGATGCTTAGCTCTGAATCTGTGAGATATAATAGAAATAAAAAAGAAAAAGGCAATATCATCGGCAGTAACTACACGACTTTTTACATCTTTTGTAGTTTGCCAAGTTCTGTCTGAGGCTGTTGTTTATCTACTCAGGTATCTGACCAAGATCTTGAAGCTCTGTATGTTGAGACAAATACATATATGTTAGCTTCACATATATTTTGGGCTTTGTGGGCGCTAATCCAGGTATCTTTATTGCTCAAGCTATGTGATTGTCAACCGCAAGAAACACTAGTGTCTTACTTTTAATTTGTTTCTGTTGTTTATAGGCAAAAATGTCTCCAATAGATTTTGATTATCTTGGTTATTTCTTCCTACGATACAACGAATACAAAAAGCAGAAAGAGATGTGCTTCTCACTTGCACAATCTTTCCTCTCAAAATCAGGAAGTGGCTGAAACCGCTGTTACCCACCATTGAAAGCTCGTGTACGTTATGAAAATGTAGAAGAGCTACTTGATTCCTCTACTAAACATTCTTGTAAAATATGTTCTTAGCCGTTGAAAAGAATGAAATTTGATAGCGAAGATGAACAAATAATGCAGTTTACTGGCATGGTGAGTTGTTCTGTTGTATTTTAAAAACTGTATAATTGATTGTTCGTCGGATTCTTGTTCCTCACAATCAGCTCAACATTTGTTATTGCCTCAATATTTCTGGTCCATTTTTATTTGTGCTTTGTGACAAATTTGGATTCAGTTTCTCTGTGGAGAGGTAGCACGTCTGGAAATTGTGCTGCCAAAACGAGACATATTGGTTCTTCGTGCATCCATTATATCAGACAATAACAAAACCTAATTACCAAATGAGCAAGAAGAAATCCACATCTGTTGGACAAAAGGCTCTTTAATTTGACTTGTAATTAACTGTTGTATCATATAGATATTTGTAACACTAGACAACTAGCAAAACATTACATCTTCGTCCATCCATCATTACCTGTTAAAAGCGCGTATGAATCCTTATATCTTATCGACCTACAACAATGGTCTATTTTTAACTCATCAGTCTGGCAAGATATTGGGTTTTCGACCACATCAAGGCAAAGAGACATTGAAGAGCACAAATCCAGAGAACCCAACACTGAATGCTACATAATTTACGGTCTTTACGCTTGGAGAACCTGGCAGTGAACAATGTGACTCTTCAGGCGGTTCCTGCCAGCAATACTTAACCATAGGTTTGTAACTAAAGTCTTGAATTGCCCTTTCCATGATATAGTTTCCCACAGATGTTCGGCTGAATCTCCCCTCTGACCATCGGATTTTGAAACATCAACCAGAGAGATGCTCATATTATTACGGATAATGCATAGTTTTCCATTCAGTGGAACCAGAGCTGCTGCCTCCAAAGCTCGCGTATTCCCCAAATGCATCTTACTGTCAATATGTTTGCTCCAAGAATCAGTAACTTCATCGTAGACCCTGATTTTGCAGCCGTCCTTACAGTCCAAAGCATAGAGCCGTCCATTTAAGGAAGCACATGGGTTCCTCCAGCCAGCAACCATTCCATCATATACAGGGTACCAGATGTCAGTTTCTGGTTGGTATGCCTCACTAAGAACCTGACGGTGAGATCCAAGCCCCTTCAAGAACCACTTTCCCCTGTAAACAACCCCAATGAAGGGCACCATTGCCGTGCTCATATCTGAAATGAAAAACCATCTATTCTTGTTGGGATCATAAACTTCAGCTGATCTCAAGGACCGATGCACCCCTCCATTCTCCCCACCAGCAACATATAAGCAGTTGTTTATGACACACGAACCAAAGAAATGTCGCCTACGAAGCATGTCTGGGGCACGGTGCCATTTATTAGTCCTGGCACTATAGAAAATAACTCGTCTCATTGAACCTTTTAGTGGGTCTTTACCACCAAACAAGTACAGGTGACAACCACTAAGAACGGCGCAACCAAACCCAAGGGCTTCAGAATATTCCTTAGGGACGGGAGGTAGTGGCTGCCAGAGCTGGTATATGGGATCAAAGGCATGCCATGAAATTTTACCTTCTCGATCTCTCTTAATGACATATATCCATTCTTCTGCAATCCCAAGGCTTTTCCGGAGTGAGTAAAAGAAGTTACCAGACAAAAGTCGGTACCATCTTTTGCATACTAGACGGAGCTTACAATGCTCAACCCTTGGGACCCGAATCAAGCAAGCAATAGCAAGATCATCAGGGAGTCCTGGGAGCAAAGGAGATTGGTTTTGGCTCCTGCTGCGACTTCCGGGCTTGTTCCTAGTTGGATGAATAGATGGTTTAATGTGAGGTTGAAGACAAAGCTTTGCACCAGGAACATATTTTTTGGCTCCAGCAACAGTTTTGAGACCAGCATCTACTCTGCAAAAACAAGCTGTCGTATCAACCTGCAAAGGTACAAGTGTGATAATTAATAACATCTGTCATCTACTTCTTGACTGCCAATCTAGGAACTCTAAATGGTGAAAAATGCTGTGGTCAGAATCAGAACCAAGTGTAAATATACAAGTGCGCATGTTCATTCATTTGCTCTCAGAGAACAGAAAAATAGATTCATCAACAGATTGTGTCATCTATAGCACATGGACTGGAAGCATAAAATAAAAGACCATTTATCACCCAACAATAATATTATGAGCAGAATAGCAAACCAAAATTCCCTAAATTTACAGTGTGCTTTCCTTAAAAATATACTCTAAAGAATAAAATTGAAAAAACAGCTATCTGTGTAAACAGATAAAAACTATTTATTTCTTGTGTGTGAAATGGAT
Organism: Swietenia macrophylla; assembly: GCA_032401905.1. NCBI lineage: Eukaryota > Viridiplantae > Streptophyta > Magnoliopsida > Sapindales > Meliaceae > Swietenia > Swietenia macrophylla. The sequence goes on along the minus strand of CP135562.1, from coordinate 6,989,963 downwards.
GAACAATCAATATGATCAATGAGAGAAAATTTTATGACATACAAAAGGTATAAGCTGAGCAGCATAGAAAAGGAGTTTGGAGCTAGTGTGATGATGCCCTTTATTAAGGCAAATGAACAGAGAATATATTACTCAGAATCTGAGATGAGAAACTTAAACAGCAGAGAGGAAGGAGCAAATTAGTGGATACAATTATCAATGATTCTTTTATTTATGAACAATATATCCTTAATGATAAAGCAATCTTGACATGCACACAAACAGAAAGCAGAAAAACCAATAAGATAGGAATTAATGGACAGAAAAATCTATGATAATAAACTGGCCAAAAAGTTAAATCTAAGAGTTCAGCAACCATAACAAAATTCCTCTTCTATATCCTAGATGTGGGATTTTCTTCCTAACAGAGCTCAAAAGAACTCCTTTGACTTGTTCAGCGTCCTGCTTCAAAATTTCAAATGCCTACCGTTGTCAAGATTTCGGGATAGAAAAGCTTTGTCTAAACAAAGTCACCTTGGCCAAAGATATCAATGATGTTTGGATTGCTTAAGATAAGAAAAACAGTGGAATGGAGATTAAATTTGCAGTTTTAATAAATCAGACACGCTGTTTCCTTGTTATTGTGAATGAAGAATGGCCTATTTCTCTAACTCTATTATGTTGATTATAGAAAAACTTTGCATTCGAAACTGACAGCATGACCAACCGAGGTTCAAGGACAGTTGGGGCAGCTCATCTTGATCAACTGTTCGTTAATTCTTAAGAAGATTTTGAATAAGAATCTTTAGACAGGTAAACAAACCATAGCATACAACTACATATAAGGGTCTAGCAGCTCCCAAAGGTAAAAAAACAAATGACTGATAATTTAAATAAGCATTACACTGTATCAATAAGTGTCTCTGTGTGTGAGATAAAATTCAAGGCAGCAAATTATCAGAAAGCATAGACAAACAATTTACCAGAGGAGGTTGAATCATTCTGTCCATTTCTCTTCTTTGAAGAACCTGCCAAAACCAAATTTATCACAAACCCACCTCCAAAATGAAGATCCTATCTTCCAATCACCGTGTATACACAAAACAGTCAGAAATAACAGATACGCATCTCCACATCCAAATTTCGCCTTCCAGTGCAAAGAATAGATGATACGGAGATTCAAAAATACAAGTGATCTTTTCACCTTCAAACTTTCTAAAATTCTGAATCAAATGGGCTCACGGTTAACAACAAACCGGTTCAGATCACAAATGTTGGTAATAAATAGCAGAGTCAAAACCCAAGAAGTACGGTCAACCAAGGTTGATCACAACACAAACCCAACATCATTACCATATTATAGGCAAAACCCGTCTTCAAAATCACAAACCCACACAGAAAAACCTCATAAGATAACCTGCCACGGTTTCCATAGCTAGAAAACCGGAAGCCCAAAACTTTATCTTATTATCAAAACTGAATGAAGAATAACAACCAAAATGTGAAACAGCGACGAAATGGGGGCAAATAGAGCACTGCAAGAGAAGATAAAGTCCTCTCTCACCGTAAATCTTCAGTGGAGTTCAGGGCCCATCACTTCAATGGCACAGCCTACCAAGCACAAGAGCGTGTAATTCAAGAAGAAAGAGACAGAGAGGAAAAGCAAACCTAAACCATTAAAGGAGAAGAAGATAGAGAAGTTATGAAAAATGACACATTTGCTGGTCGTCTTATTTGGAGAAATGAAGAACAAGTCACAAGAAGATTGGAAGATAGCTATTGTTTGAGATTGAGACTTGAACATAGGAACAAGTGTGAGAAGAAAAGAAACGAAAATTAAGCATAAAAATCTATTGAAGGATTTGAGTGTAATTTCATTTTCCAATTGATCCCATTATAAAAATTCAAAACTTTAAAAAAAAAAAAAGAAATAGACAAAGATTCAAACACAAGTACTGGGGTCCCACAACTCCACTAAATGTCTTTCTGTTCACCCACCACGTCTCGTATATGCTCATTCATGCATAGTTCTCCACAGAAGGGTAATTTCGTCATTTAAAAAAGAGTTCAACGTTATGTTTCTTTGCTTGCTGCTGATGTTGGTGATGATGCTAAGAACATACCACTGGCAATGGTAATAGATCTTCATAGGCAAAGTGACCAACATTTTACAGTGTTGATTGGACCATGGTAACCCCCTGCGTACCACATCTATCCGCTCACTCTATTCTTAGAGTATTTTTATTCCCAATTATTGGGTATATGGATGATTCAAGGAATGTTTATTTTAATTTTTACGTTAATTTTTAAATTTTTTTTATATTTTTATTATATATTTTAAATTTTTTTATTTAATATTATTTATTATTTATTTTATATATTTTAATATTTTTTATTATAAATTTTACAAAAATAATTAAAAATTATAAAATTAAAAAAAAAAAATTAGACCAAGAATGCATGCATATATCATAGCCAATTGCTAACTTATGACTTACTATAATATGGGTATATTTTTTTACTTTAAAGATTCATATTACTATAAATCATAAGTCTAATGATACACATCTTGAGACACTCGTGTTACAAATCATATTCATTCAATCACGTGCGGGTTTAAATTGAAAGATGCCATTGCCATTTTGTGGGCAGCCAAAACAGCAAGAGTGAGCATCATTCGAGATGCTCATGTTCCTTCTGCAATTGTGATGGCATGGCATGGCATGCTAAACTCACACAACTACTCATTTTAATCATTGATCTCTCTCTCCAAGATGGCCAGGGATTCCTTTTTGAAGATGTGTGCTGAGAGAACATGCCAAGTATGTATGAAGCTTTGTGAATCTGAAAATTAAATATTAAGCAATATTTGATGTATTGGGTCCAAAGATTTCTCCTTCTTGGGTGTGAAGCTTTCTTTCTCGATTAGATAACTTGCAAATTTTTTTTTATTCTTATTTGCATTTAAGCAATAATTGAGATGAAAATGCGCATCAAATAGGCATTTCAATTGTTATTCAAAGGGTACAGAAGTATTGGTTAGATGACCGAGTAATGCAGTATGCATGTCAATTGACTTGAATTGATCATATCATACGTTGCTTTTACAGAGACCATTGAACATCATATAGCCAAGCATATTGGCAAGACTTTTAGTCTGTCCACACGAAGTTAAAACCCTTCTCGACTTTACCACAAAAAGAAAATAAATGAAGTATGAGAAAAATTGGTGATTGAAAATTACAAAGCGTCTCTTTTTCTTGAAGAAAATTACATAAAATTAAAGTGTACAATTGATTGATGTTCAATCATAGCAACCAAGTTTGTCGATTTCAGTTGAACTTAGCTTGCACACAGAGCCATGGATTAGAAAGAAAGCTATGCAAAACCAGCCCACGTAAGAGCATTTGCACCATTGAAAATCAAGCTACACAGACACAATCTTTTGACGATCTTATCGTTTTCTTTTAAAAGTACTGTGCCTTTTGCCATCATCAACTTATAAACTACTGTGCATTAGACAAATGAGAGGTTTGTGATGAGCAAGCAGAGAAAGCAAAGCATTAAACATGGTTCAAATGGGCATGCATATCTCAATTAGTCAGTCATAATATTCCCTTTTCTGCTTTACAAAGTAGTGTTTAAAAAGAGATGGATGATGCCTGCCTTCTTTTCGGCGCGCCTCTCATTCTCAAATATGAGAATTTCAGTGTGTGTTGTCATGAAATGATGTAAAACCCACAAATTATTCTTACCACTATCAATATGGTTGGAATTATCAAGGCCACAGCCACTTTTCCTTTTGAGATTAGAGGTGTTGAAAATGAAGCATGTGTCTCCTTCTCTTTCTTAATTTGGGGGACAAGACATGGTTGAGGTCTTTGTGGGGTTCTTAAGATAAACAAATAAATTAATAAAGTCATTGATGTGGGGTTCACATTCAAATTCTACTTTCTCTGTGCACAACATTGTTAATACCTCATTATTACGAACCCAGAAATTGAAGCAGCAGACATAAATCCAGGATTAACCATAATAATCTTGTTGGGTTTTGCTTTGCAATCTGTTTATGTAATGGACTACATTGCAACTGAAATTATCTTCTAGTTTAACTCAAGCCTTTCCCAGAAAGATTTTTAAGTATTGATAATACGGCCAGTCCACCACCAACTCCATATCTTACAACAAAATCAAACTCTTGTTAATTACTAGCAAAACAATGTCTTTAGTGCTTGTCTTTTGCTGCTGTTCTGCTCACAGAATAGAATTTCACAGTACACCAAAGAAAATGAAATGTGGAGTTGGTACGCTATCTATTCAGTGCTTATATGACATGATATCATCGGCTTCAAATTCTCAAACTAATCATCATCGATTGTCTGCTACAAATGAGCAGTTGTATACATGCATCTTTGAGTGAAATTAGAGTGAAAGAGTGTTAAGGTGATATATTATTAATAAATATATTTTTTATTTTATTAATTAAATAATTTCGTTATACTAACAATAATAATAAAATAAAATTATTTTTTATTTGTTTACTCTCTCTTATTTTAAAGCCAAATGTAAAATTTATACCAGTACATTACCAATGGCTGATGTGACTGGGAATATCTATTATATTTCATTTTGGTATTCCTGGCTGGCATGGCATTTTGACAAGCTGTCTCCACGTTTTGCATGAAAAACAATTTTAGTTCTTCGTGCCATAAAGGAAAATAAGGAATTATTCTGCAAAAAATAGTTCTCAGTGCTAGTGCTTTGGTGAAGCAACTCAACCCCTTTGAAGAGAGGGCTCACAATATTAGACCAAGTTACTTAAAAACTGGGAATTGAATTGTACCTAGTCTAGCTAGCTGGATATGATTGGTTTTTCCAAGCAATGAATGTAATTGAACAGGTCCACAGTATCTGTCAAGTTTTCAATATGACTTAAAAATAATCGGACGCGTTGCCTGTTTTCAACAGTGGAATACATTTGGATGCGAATGGTGATGAAAATGCATTGAGTTGTTGTACAATCCCAAACAAATAACAGAAGAAACAGAAATTGGAGATGAAAAGGGAGTTTTAATAAGGGAAGATACCATCAAAAATTAGATTTCACCACTATAAATGACATCCTAATCTCACAACTATCAACTCCAGTGCCAGCAGCATACTGTATGACTTTTTAAGGGGTAGCAAAACACCATAGAATATATCATCCAAACTCAACGTTTCTACAACTAAATTGATTCCTGTTGACACCTGACTACCGAAAAAAGGGGGAGGGGGGGGGTATTGGAGAAAAGAGAAAGAAAAGACCTTGTTTTCAGTTTTGGTTATAGCAGCTACGGAAATTCCAAGGTCATGTTCAAGTGTGCCATCATCAAAAAAAGATATACAAAAACCGACTGATTAAAAGGCAATCAGCTTTTGTTGCGTTGACTATGGTATGGCAGTCGTCAATGGCCTGGACTCTTCACAAAGGGAAACAAATGTTCATTGTGGAACTAGTGCCATCAACCATCAGTGTTATAAGATAGCATGTCTTCGTCTAAGTCAGTATCATTTCTTACACTAATAGCAGGGAAGTCTAATCTATGCGGAATGCATCACTCTGTGGTCTGACTGTCCCAATCATCGTATGGGGAATATAACCATGTCAGCAATAAACAAAGTGAACTGCAGTAAAATAAACAGAATTAGGAAGTCTTCCAATTTAAAAATTTTGCACCATAAAAATTGAAAAAACTGGTAAAGAGCATTGGTACATACCAACAGAGGAAGGGTCAAAAAACTCCAAATTGGCCACAGAGCAAAAGAGAGCCTAATGGGAATCTGCAGTAGATAGAGCATTCTTACAAATACCACATGATACACTTTAAAAGAAGATCAATATTATGATTCCTCTTACAAGCAAAAGGAGACGACCCCAAGCAGGTTAACAGATGGTAAAGCAGAGATACTGAATAATTCCTACTTCTCATCAAATCTCCTGACACTCCACACTAATAAACTTGTATAAAAGAAGAAGGCAACATTCAACCCAACACAGAGAATTCCAAGGTGTAAAGGCAATCTGCAGCAGCAATAGAAAATGCTCATCAATGAACACACAATTTCTCAAACTTAGGCAGTTAACATATATAGAACAGTTTTATCATTCTTTTCAATGCAGCTAGAAGAATCCTCTAACACATAGTTACAGCCACCATAAGAATTATCAATGTAGTTGCTGGATGATGAAATTGACAAAAAAAGAATGATTTGGTTAAAATGCAATCCTCCACTTTATGCAGTTAAAAAGGCACTAAATAACGAAATCCACATCATATGCGATACTCTAACTAATGAAAATCACATCATATGCAATATACTTTAGAGTTGGTTAAGGGATCCGCTACTTTATAGGGTTAAAATTGAAACTATTAAGATAATTTTAACTAGACTGAAGCTCAGATGCCTAATTGAAAGAGTTGTATATCATATAAAAGATTATGATAATTCCATGAAATCCTATAGAAGAATGAGGAATAAAAATAGTATGAGACTTAACATTGATGAAACATTCAACTCCATCATTAGAAATCAGCAAAGACTAAAAAATATATCTGATACCTAGGGGGCAAGGTGTTACCATAAATATTCTGACATATAATCGAAGTAAAACAATATAATAACCATATGATGGGACGAATCGATAAAAGAGACATACATGAATCACATGCACTAAATAATGTTTGAGTCAGTTCCCCAAGAAGCACCATTAGTTTTCTTACTAATTGCATACTTCAAGTGCCACAAGACTCAAGCCCTAAGTTGTTTACAGAAAAAGTTCACTTTTTTAATATCAAAACTTCAAGATGGGACTGGGAAACCCCAATGATCTGAGATTATTCCTTAATATTCTGATCAGATGCCCCTGGAGTATAATCTTAACTTGGTTAGTGACTGGTTCAAGCAATTCTATTTTGTGCAATTGCAATCATATGTTTTCATAAGAATCTTCACAAGCATTTGAAATTTAAACCCAGGTTTTAAGCAAGCAAATCAATGCAAAGTCTGTCACATTTGACAAAAGTGGAAAAAAAGTGGTAAGCCATGTTCCTCTGGTGCTAAATATAACATTCACGTAATGATGAAATCATACAAGTTCAATATAATGTAGCCCTTACTTGAGGATGCACATTTTGACTATAATCTTTTCAAACTATTAACCAGTCTAACATTTCTATTTATGCTTTGTAGATCAAGGGTCTACCTATCAAAGAAGATTATCTTCATAGAATGAAGCAAGCCTCTCTCTCAGGTTTAGCAGGTCATTCACTTGCTAATAATTGATACTGTCTTTATCCACGCTTACTCAACCTTCCTCTTGTCCACTTACCAACAAAGCTCAAATCACTTTGACCAGGCGCTTGACAGTTCTTTGCACATGGATAAATCAACTTCACTATATTCAATCATTTTCACAAGAAAGCAAAATTACATGCCACATCTCAAATTGTAAAATACAAACAATGCGTAATGTTTTAGAAATGCACCATGTCAACTGTTAGACATCTTCTTACAGACATATTATTCAAAACATTTTGTTCAAATAAAGTAGATGATAAAATTCAAGTGATTGCAAGTAATTTCACGCCCAACACCATCTCAGTAACAAGTTTTAATACAATATCAGATATTCCACATCAAATTGAAGCAACCAAAACGGAAACAGTACAAATGCACATCCAAGGCCATTGACAATCATCAAGTAACAAAATTGGAATAATCCATCATTCTAAAAAACTCGCAGCATGTATACAATCATTCAACACTAAACAACCAAGCCATATTTTCTCTAGCATTAAATCAACAACACACAATAAAATAACAAGCATATAAACAAATTACCTTCTAATTCGCTTATCATGCCATTGAAGATAGATGAAATGAGAATGCCAGTCACCATAGTAGATAATAAACATTGCTGTAGCAATCCAAAGCACATCCTCTAAAATCTCTACCCACTTTCTAGCTCCAGAACTTGATGGTGAAAAAGGTTGCACCCTAGAGCACGCATCATCTTCAACGTTATCACCACTCGAGGCATAGCCCAGGCTATGCCTTTGCCTCGTATATCCACCGCCCACTGGTGTCCCACCAGACATTATTTGCCCACGCAAAAAAGAATCACAACTAAAAACAAGAATCAATAAACATCTCCGAATTACACACCTACTCGTGAAATTCAACTCTGTAAACAATCTCAATGAATAATCTCGTATCTTTTCACTTCTTCAAAATCAACACTCAACGTCGTGGTTCAACAGAACTCGGAAAACTGATATGCCCTGACTATTAAAGTAAAAAAAAAAAAAAAACGATTCAATCTATAGAGAAATAATGCTCTCTTAAAACCCATTGAAGAAACCAAATTCCTCACTAAACCCAGCTTGTGGACGTGATCATTAACGAGAGCCGAAAAGGAAAAAAAAAGGAAAGACTCAAGAGTCAATACTAAGGATTTCACGACAAATCCCTCCTGAGCCATGCAAAAACCTCGGAACCCAAAATTTAAATCCAAAATGTCTTCGATACCCACGTAGCTATTCCTTTGGTTTCACCAACTCCTATGGTCAATTAATGCGAAGTAGAAATGAGAAGGGCTGCCTATTTTTTTTAGGACAGAGTTTTAGAGTGATGTTTTTATTGCTTTGTTAACAACGTAAAATTATTTTACTAATAATATTAAAAAAATATTTTAATAATAAATAAAAAAATTTATAAATATTTTTATTATATTAATTAAATAATAAATTTTTTATTAATTTTTTATCTATCATTAATAAATATATATTTTTTATTTTATTAATTAAATTATTTTATTATATTAATAATATTAATATAATAAAATTATTTTACTTAAATTTATTTACAAAATTTTTTATTGTCAAAAGAGTGTGTCAGAGTATTTTATTGTTGGCGAAAAACTTTTTATTGTCAACAGAGTGTCAGAGTACGATGAATAACCAAGTATCGAAGGAATAAAAGAGCAATGGTGTGAGGTAACTGAGGGGCTTGGGGGAATGCGTTTCATCTGCCTCCAAAGAATGTACGATTAGGAACCTTCCATAACTAAATTTCCTTTTCTTTTTGCCTGAAAATTTAGACAAATTGTTAAAGCTTATATGTATGTTTGACCTCGTGGTTAATTAACTAAATTAGGACATTGATGATGATATTCATTAATGGAGTTTCAGATTGCCTAAATCATGCAAACATCGCGTGACAGCTGGTAAAAGAAACTGGTACGGGCAATGCAGCATCCCGTTTTGTTTCCTTTATCAACGTGTAGGGTAAGTTCAGTTTTGTGCTTTGGTGTTAGATGCTGAACAGATAAGCATTTGGAGGATTGGATTAGATTAGTATTGTAATTGGGGAGATCATGTTTTCTTTACTTGGCCATCCATCACTCCATTGCGGATAATTATCTTCCTATTCAAGCTCACTCCCAGAAAAAGCTATGTTGCTTTTCCATGCGAAATGCCATTTTGGATAAGATTCAAGCCTTTTTCAAATGTGCAGAATTAGGCTTCATAGACTGGTCGAGTACCTAACATCCCAACAAATGAGAGTGGGAGATATTCTTAAAAATGAATAAAACAACTCTTTGCTTTTATGTCCTATTATACATCTACTCAGCTTTGTCAACATCATCGACGACAAGAACTTCGAATTTCTTATAGAAGATAGCTGCCCCATTTATAGCCACGTCTACAAACACTATTAGGGAATCCTAAAAAATGGATGAAGGGAACTGAATATCAGAATCACTTGCAAGAAAATTTAAAAAGAAATAGGAGAGATTAATGATCAACGGCTTCCACCTCCACACAAGCTAACAATGTCCAGCAGTGTTGAGTACAACATATCCACATACAAATGCCCCAAGAATTTCCTATAATCAGAAGCATCATTGGAAATGTTTGTGTGGCATTTCCTCTCTTCGGCAAAAACATCCTCCATTACCAACCACCATGAAATGCTTCCACACGTATCTTCTGGATACACGTGGGCAACCAAGCTGACTGTTTCGCCCGGGTCCAGCTCAAAGGACAAACATAGAAAATCACAATTTGCTTTTATCCCCATTTTAAGAGCTTCCTCATGGACACAGATTAGTTGGCTCCACGAGGAAGCCATTATCAAAATTTCAGGACAATCAAAATTATTCAAGAACATCGCAACATCCCCAATAAGATGGCTATGTTTGTCCTCATTAACCAAATAAATTGGCTCAAAGGACAAACATAGAAAATCATGATTTGCTTTCATCCCGACGGTAAATCACCGCAACAACTTACAAGAGGGAAAGCAAAAAAAATGAAACTGAACCAAAAAAAGGGCAGAAACAAAAAAGGAAAAAGGAAGAAGCATATATCAGTTCAACTAAAAAGATGGACACTGAATTAGCTTTGTAAATCTATCTCTAATCTGTGATAAAGAAACATTGATACAACTCTTAGAAATAAGACGAAGCAGCAACTTACCTGCCATAGAATTATCACAAGAAGATCTGCCAAGTAACAATCATATTTATTCATAGAACGCATGTCCTCATATCTCCCCTTGAACAGGCCAATGACATTTGGAGTGCCTTCCCCTTCGACATTAATGCAATCATCATTTACCTCCACCTTCGTTCGAAAATGTGATTTAGCAACATTTTTCAGTCCATGGACTTCTGATGCTTGGGATAGAGCGCCTGCGTGAAGAATGGACTGAGGAACATTTAAGAAATATTGTCCCTGAAGATGTTCAAGAATGCCAAGTCGGATGGGATATCTAATGGAGATATGGGACTGCAAACCTTGACAGCAAAGAAAAATAAAATAAGCATAAATTCAACAATACACAAAGTAGCAAAAAATTATGTAGTACAAGTCTAACAAGAGATAAGGATATTACCGCATCCTCTAATTCTATGCGAACTTTGTTCAAAAAAATGTTGTGAGCCAAAGACTTATAGAAATTGATACGTTAATAGGAGGTTTAGCCTTCTACAGAATTAGGAAGTGATGCTTACCATATAATCATACTAATGAAAATTTTATGTTAAATAAGAGGCTTAGCATTCCATTTTATTAAGTTGACTATGTCTATTATATAATAATAATAAATAAGAAAAATAAAAATAAACAATACACAGATTTATGTAAAAAAATATTGAATTAATTAGGGTTAAAATCATAGACAAGAATAGTGAAATTCACTTTGAAAAGTGAAAGTATAATTTCTTTCTAAATATAATTCTCCCATGTATTATAGAAAATATACTCAAATAAAAATTTTTAATATTACTCTTAGAGAAATTGAGAAATTGTGAGATGGAGAAAAATTAAGAAGGATTGAGTTGAGATGAAAAATGATGAAAGAAAATCGTCTATTTATAGGAGAGGAAGTCGCATCAATGATCAATTAAAATTGCGACCCATTTTTTTAAATTTTGGTTGCCGCCTTAATTGATTTCATCCATCACCTCATGCTTTCAATTTCAATATGTTTACTTTACAGCCTAATTGAGCCAATCAACCATTTTCCCCTTGAAGGCTTGATTGATAACTAATCATATTTCCACGTCATTCTTTTGACCTTGCATTCCATACTACTTACGTTTCTGCTAAGCTATAAGAGGATTGACACTGTTCAAACTCATCAATATTAACCAACACTTTATTAAGACATCTGCTAGGTTATTTTTTATGCGTATTTTTTACATATTCACACTTTCATCTTCCACCATTTTTCATACAAAATGATATTAAATGGCTATGTATTCTATCTTAGAATGAAAAACTGAATTTTTTGCAATGTGCAAAACACTCTGACTGTCACAAAACAAAATTATCTTTTCTTATTTATGCCCAAGTTTCTCCATAAATTTTCTGATTTAGATTGCTTCCTCGTATGCTTGTATAGCTATCATATATTCTGTTTTTGTTATAGATAATGCTACCACAGTTTGTAATTCTAAATCTTAACTTACAGCTTCTCTTACAAGTGTAAACACATAACCAATAATAAATTTCTTTTTATTAAGATCACTTGCATAATCTAAGTTCACGTAGCCTTTAACAATAAAATCTGATCCTCTATAATATAATACAATATCTAATATCCCATTGACTTATCTCAGGATTCTTTTTATTATTGATTAGCGCAATTAGGTAATGAAATGGACAAATTAAAATTAAAAGCGTAAGGTGGTAAATAAAATCAATTAAGATGGCAGCCAAAATTAAAAAAAATGAGCAACAATTTTAATTACTTGTCAATGTGACTTCCTTTCCTGTAAATAGGCAACTTCCTCTCTTCATTTTTCATCCCAACTTAACCCTTCTCAATTCCTTTTTATCTTAAAACTTATCAATTTCTCTTATAAAGTAATATCAAAAATCATATTTGAGTATATTTTTTACAATATTTGAGAGAGTTATATTTAAGAAAAAATTGTACTTCCACTTTTTATGGTAAAATCTTCTATTTTGATCATAATTTTCACCCTAATTTATTTAAGAAATTTTCACATAATTCTATGTGTTATTTATTTTAATTTTTGTTATTATATAATAAACATAGTCACATAAATATAATTGAAAGCGAAACCTCTTATTTAATAAAACATCTTTATTATCATAATTGTATGGTAGATACCGCCAGCTAAATATCATGAAAGACTAAATCTCTTATTAATATAATAATTTTTGTATGTCTCAGGCTTATATAATTTTTTCAAACAAAGTTTGCGTGAAACTAAAAGACACTGATGGAGATGTGGACTAGTAAATCAGTTGACAACTCCAATCTCCATACATTTGGAAGTCATGTTTATGTGATATATTATTTTCAAGAAATAACAAAGTTGAATCCAAAATACAAAAAATATATATTTTTGGGATATATTGATGGAGTGAAAGGTATTATTTATGGGACTCCACTGCCTACAAACTAGTTATCAGCAAGAATGTTATATTTGTAGAATATAAACTATAAAGGAAGAGTGATGATAACACTAAAGAGGAACCAGAGATTACTACAATTTAGATGAAAAGAATCAAAACATGAAGATCCTTCTAAAATAATACTAGAGCACGAATAAAAATCAGTTGAATTTACAATTTCAAAAGTTCAACAATCAACTAATGAGACAAGCCTTATCTTGCCAATTAGAATATATTATGGGAAATAATGTTGCATACTACTGTCTTTTAATTTTCAAGGCGTAACAAATAATTCAGATGTATTTCTGTGAATGACAATAATGCAAGAAGAAATTAAAACTCTTCATAAGAACAAAACTTAAGATTTTATGCCACTACCACATGAAAAGAAGGCTATCATTATATATTATGGAAAACAATGTTGCATACTATCTTTTAATTTTTAGGGAGTAACAAGTAATTCGAATGTATTTCTATGAATGACAATAATGCAAAAAGAAATTAAAACTCTTCACAAAAACAAAACTTGAGATTTTGTACCATAAATCACATGGAAAGCAGGCCATTGAAAACCAATGGATTTACAAAATTAAATAGAATAACAATGATCAAGTGAAGCAATATTGTGCAAAATTAGTACTCAAATGATATGTTCAAAAAGAATGCATTGACTTTAAAGAGGTATTTTTATCAGTTATACGATTCACTAAAATCAAAGTAGTCTTGACTATGTGTACTATGTTTAACCTAAATCTAGACCAACTAGATGTAAAAATTGTTTTTTTTTTTTATGAAAAACTTGAAGAAAAAATTTACATATTCCAAAAAGAGGATTTGCAAAAAGAGAAAAAGAGAACTTAGTTTGCAGGTTAATCAAATCTCTATAAGGCCTCAAACAACCGTCAAGGTGTTACTACAAGATATTTCATTCCTTTATCATTAGCTTTCGACACCACATACTAAATTCAAACCATTGTACATATTTTAAAAGGTCTGATAATAAGTATTTCATTATTTTGCTATTGTATGAAGACGACATGTTGGTGAAAGTCTTAACAAAGATCAAGTCTAAAAATCAAAAGCACGGTTAACTAGAGAGTTTGATATGAAGAATTTGAAACTAACAAACAAAATTCTAGAGATGCAAAGTCACTGAGACAAAAAAGATAGAAATATTTGACTTTTCAAAAAAATTATTTAAATAAAAGCTTGCGATATTTCAATATGCAAGATTGTAAGCTAATTTTTATCTCTCTTCTTGTGAAATGTAAATTATCCTTAATATTGTATTCTAACAATGAAGCAGAGAGGATGAAAATGTTTTGAATATCGTATGCATTAATAGTGGAAAGCTTAATATTTGTCGTGATATGTACAAGTCCAAACATTACAAAAGCAATGGAAGCAATTAGTCGATTTATAATAAATCCTAATTAAAAGCATTGAAATGCTGTAAATGTTAGGATGCTCAAGATTTTTAACTGCAGCTACAAACAAAATTCAAAGACAGTTGTTATATACATAAGAGGCTTAAACCTTCTATAATTATGTGATATTGCTAACCATACAATCACAATAGAAATGACCAGCAGACCAGAGCCTTCCTTCAGTGGTTGACTAGATACTCTAGGACTAGTGGAGATGGGCTTGTTCTTTGCACTTACATATAGATGCTTGCAAAAAATTTGTTGCAACTATATCTCATAACTAAGACGATTAGGATATCCTTTCTTCTTTTTCATAATATCATCCTTTTGTTTGGGTAACTTTACCCGATCAAGTAAATCCAAAGGTAAAATTGCAGATTTGACATTCTACGTGTCCGAATTTTCAACTGTTTGATCACCCTGACTAGATGGTATAAGTGATGGGAACATGGAGGTTCCCTGACCTATGCCCATTCGTAGATGGTTTTCTCTAATTCCTGTCACACGGTCCCTTGTTGATTGGTTAAATGCTTCACGATTCACCATATCAAACACCTGAGGGACCAAAAGAATCTAAGTGGTAAAACAAGAGTTAAAGAAAAGACAAATGGGTATAAATTTATACACAATAAGAAAGAGAAAAATTATACCTGCTCATAAAAAATTGCTTGATGAACTTTGCAAAGAAATGGAAATGCATGTGTTTCTCTAACACACTCATCATCATTTATAGAGTCCTCAGATTCTTCAAATTGATGAGTTAAGTGGTATGTTTTGACATTACTAGATTGCTTCAGACTGTCACTGGAATTGGCATCAAGATAATCAATACAAAGAGAACAGCAAGAATTTGGACGTAAACTTATAGCCAGCATGTCGGTTGAATCATGGTCAACACAAATAGAGGATGGAGCAGATGATCATAATACAGCAGTTGAATCACATGATGAACTTTCAAAAAGATCAATGCTAAACCCTTCATTTCTAGAAGCTGAAGCAGCCACACATTGTCGCTTAACTTTCCAGTTTTGCTGCAATCTACTCGCATGTCAAGAAAAAACTAGATGGAGGACTTTGCTGAAGAATAAAGGATAGAAGACAATCATTATATTAAGTAGTTCATCAATTTATTAACACGAGTAAATTTACTAGACCGTACGTAATGACAACGCATTGTTAGAATACATCTTGTTTGCAAGTCAAAGACAGAAAAGTGATGGGTCTAGCTACAATGCAATGCTTACTTTTGGCAATTTAATATTACATCAAACTGGTGTAACCAATATGTCATAGGCAAATCAGGGAAACTCACCTGATAAGAGCAACATAGAATCTTGCTTCCCTAGCAATTTGCTGCCCCAAAGATTTGGCAGACTGCTTAAAATATTTACCCAGATGCCGCAGCGTAAGACACACGTTAGAGAAGATCCAAGAAAAATAAAAAAGGATAATTAGTCAGCAGTATTGCAAGAACAAAGAAGTGATACCCTGAAGCACTGTAGCTTGGTTGCTGCAGAAACAGCAAGGTCAGACAGAACTTCATTAGGTAATGGCTTTGGCCTGGTCATGCTAGCCACTGTAACAGCATCATTAGCTTCCACCTACGCACAGCCAATTGATTTCTGATGTTAACATTCACTACTTCATAATTTTAATTGGCAATTTTTCTCTATCATTGAGTATCACGCAAAGCTCTTCAATCCATTACAACAGGCAAAAAGCCAAAGCAAACCAAGCACCAATCAAAATTAGAAAATTTCCTGAACTATGGATTGGCAATGTTAATAAAAGTTTTCATCTACTTTGAATTATACATTTGATTATAATCACAAAGAAGAAACTGATATTACATCAACATCGAGTCTTAAGATTTTTGCTTTTGCCCTCCTCTCCTAACCCCATCCCAACCCAAAAAAGAAAACCAACTGTTTTGAGGCACTACAATGGAATAATTTCATAACAAAAAACTTCCCACCTTTACTTTCAATCTAGCATCTCCATGCTCCACTCACATTCTCATCCGAAATTCAAAACACAGCAAACAAACTCACAACTTACCAATACATTGTCACTAACAAAAAAAAAAACTCCTGAATTCACCAGAGGGATATAAATGCACATTACAACTACAAAACAACAATCGATTATCAATCAACAATCAGAAAAAATGATGCGTAACTTACAGTGTTGATAAGGTCTATAATGACAGAAAGCTCCTGGTGGGCCAACTGCAAGTTCTCTACCACGCTCTGCCACTGCTACGGCGTCGTACTGGCGGTAGAGCCGCTCTCTCTTGAGCTTTTCTTCTGCTTCTTGTTATCATCTTTCTCCACAGCCTACGCAAAATCTATCCTCCATATCAACGATTCCTGCTTCTCATCATAGCCTACGTCGCTACTTTAGCACACACCAAACACTTCGTAAATCCGCATCAATTCAACAACCCTAAAATAAAAGATATAACGTACAACTAGGTATCATCTTGTTCCACCGACTTAGAGTTGATTTCGGAGACCACGTGTCGAAATTCAAAGAAATGACAGAAAATAGAACTTCAATTAATGTTCAATCTATTTTGCTGAAGGAATCATGATGAGAAGGAAACAGTGTTCGAGGAAGAGGAACGTATGAAGGGAATCTTTCGGCACCGTTTTATTCGATAGAATCTAGGCGTTTGATTAGAAGTTCGTACAGGGAGATCTCTATATCTCCGATCATTCCTCTCGGTGATTTTCCTGGGAAAAAATTTGAGGGAAAATTTTATAGAGAGCCTTGTCGAAGACTGAGAGGCAAGGTTGAGGGTTGAGAGTTGACAGTGTAGTGTCACTGTTTAGTTTTGTGAGCAAAAATTTTGTAAAGTCCGTTTTGTCCCTGAAAGTCGATGGCCCTTCTTGAGCTGTAATAGTTTTCTCGAGCGATGAAATTTAATTTCTCAATGAAACCAGGCCTGGGCCTGGTAGTATGCAGATTCGAGATAGACAAGCCTTGTAAGATCTTCGATTGATTTGGGCTTTTGTGTCTATGGTTTCCGAATAATTCTCCATTACATAACAAAGAGTACTTTTGAATCATGTGTACTTGGTTTGATTTAGTGTGTTTGGTTTCCAAGAAAATAAGGAAAGTAGAGAAAAAAAAATAGAAAAATCAGTGCAAATCTTGATCCGGGTCATCAACGTGGAAACTGCGTGTAGCAAAGCAAACAGCAATATCAGAAACCTTACAAGATAAGGTGTATAGAGGGAGAAGCATGGATGCCCATGAAAGCCTCCGAAATATTCTCAAACCTCCCCGTCTTGCTTGTTTTCTCGCCTACGTACGTGCATATGGATATCCCTGTTAGACAGCATATTTCTGGAGGAAGAATTAAAGATGAATTAAAGATGAAGGAAAGCGTGGAGAATCCTCTGCATCTCAAGTGCTTGAATCACATCTCCCTTGTGTGTGTATCAGTCGAGAAATCTCTTGATTTCTATCATAATGTTCTTGGTTTCTTTCTCATCAGGAGACCTGGTCCTTTTGATTTTGATGATGCATGGCGTATACACGTACCGCTTTAACAACAATTTTTTTTTTCTTTGTTTATGGAATCCTGATATATATTTTCTTTGTCTCAATTATGGATTGGGCATACATCACCTAAAATCTGAAGACCCCGATAAAATGCCCAGGATCAGCGAGAGTATTAATCCCAAGGACAACCACATTCCTTTCCGCGAATGTGTATGTATGTATGTATGTATGTAATATTGAATCAGTAATTAATTTACATCAAATATGCAAAGCTGTCTGCTTGAAACAATCCATTTTAAGCGGGCATTGTTGGGTGCAGTGTGAGAGCATGGCAACAGTGGAGAGAAAATTGAAAGAGATGAAGATAGAGTACGTGAAGAATAGGGTAAAAGAGGGTGGGTGGAATCTACGTTGATCAACTGCTTTTCCACGACCCAGATGGCTCAATGATCGAGATTTGCAACTGTGACATCCTGCCGGTGGTTCCACTTGTCAGAGATGCCATGGCTATCAGATCATGTACATGTTCTAATTCGAGTGTTAACTGCAATTTCAAGCAGCAGAAGCAGATTCAAGTATCAGCTGCACAAACATCAGTTACTTGTCTCTCTTCAATTCACATGAACGAAGACTGTCTTCATTGGTAGTACGTAGTAAGTAGTTGAATTGTTATAATACATACCATTAATACACTAACTGTCAAATTCCCAGAACAAATCTTGAATCTTTAATCCGTATTGCCAATCAAATATTGTTGACTTCAGGCCTAAGAGAAAATTATGTTGCTTAAAAGAGTTTGGTCGTTGATTCATCCGAATACAGACAACACTTTGAAATTTAGACGTATTCTGTTTTATTCTGCGTGGAAGCTGATCCTCTTTCAAGCAATCAGCACTGCTCACTGAAGTCACAACCGAAAATTTAAGAATTATGCATGGGATAATAGAGAGGTCATTCTGTTTCAAGATATAGGAGTAAAACACAAATCATATATTTACAGAAGTCTTCAGTCTTTTGAGTCTAAATTCAAATCAAGTTCTTCAATCATATCGGGTACACAAGATTTATAAATATTTTCCCAAATATAAATGGAACAGAACCAAGATACCTTGTAACTGTCTTTTTCTCTATTAGATCATCAAACAATAATGCTCTATTATGGTGAGAGGGAACTATGCGAAAGAACTGGAAACATAATTATAGGATACTGGATTCCAGTAAAATCACGAGTTTTGTGTATTTTATATTCAGACTTGCGTATCGGAGGGTGACAGTCAATCAAACAAGGATTATAGCAGACTAGATGTTTACCTGAAATGCAGAAAAGTCTCTTCAGGAAACGAAGAGAAGGGCATATTTGCAGGACTTTTGATTCTGAAATGTGCTGTTAGAAATGCTGAAACTGCTTATTCAATGAAAGACAACCCAATACGGAGCTAACTGGCAAGATTAATGAAGAGATCAGGTGCTCAATGCAACATTGAGTTTGCACAGCGCATTTGCTTTGCAGACTTGGGAAGGAAAGGGAAGCAAAAAACTATCTTCACCATATACCTCGCAAAAGAAAGCCAAAAGAGTTTAGAAATTATATCTGTACAAATTCAAGCTGCACTTAGAACTAGTCATTGAATTGCAGTCTATATATCACATCTAAATTTAACAAGTACAAGTAAGCATTAAGATTAGGTAAGCTGAAGAATTCTGTTTTCTCTTCCCTTCTGTTGCTCTCATATCATTATGGACTTAATGTACATGTAGCCAGGTAATGCCTGAATCGAAAATTAATGCTTTTAGCAATCTGATCGTCTTATCAGATAAAATCAATCGCCAAAATTATTTAGTTTTTGAAAAAAAAAAAAAAAGATATGGATTATCATACCAGTTGGCAATGAGATAAAATTACCAAATATCTGTCAACTTTTGAAGCCTCTGAACCAGAGATTGAAGAGGGAAAAGAGAAGAATTAGGAGCTCCCTTCAGTCCAAAACATACAGAGAAGAATTAGCCAACTGTTTTGGGCCGCAAGGAACCCCTATTTCTACAATTTTCACGAGTTTATCAAGAGAATATAAAGATGAAACAAAAAAGCTAGGAGGAAGCAAAAGCAGTCCATGCAAAAGCTGCTTCTTTCTTGCTAGTATCAAGTCATGGAGCTCAAGTCTAACTTTTAAAAGTTTCATTAGCTCCTTCTCATGCTTGAAGAGAGGTTTTAGCTATAAACATACATAGTTGCAGTATAGGCTAGACCGAAAAAAGGACTTCCCTTCGTCCTTGATTCAGGCTTTCTAACTACCCTGGCCGAAACATAAATGCATATGCATCAAAACAACATATATGCAAATGGCTGGGCAAATAATAAACAGAGCAATTCTATTTAATATTTTATCAACACAATGTAAACACAACACCAGAGATTCTATTTTGCTTATATCAGTGGTATACATAGTTATATTTCAGGTCTCTGCTTCTTTGTTGTGGTCCAAATCCACTCTGGAAAGAAAGTAATGTAATCACTTTGTTTTCCTTTTCAGAAGAATGAAGTTGGAATTGCTTTCTTAACCATCATTTCTTATTATGAAGATCTGATGTTGAACTACATCTGTCCCTTTATGCAAACATTAATTTCCTTTTCCCTTTCTTGTTCACTGACTTTGAGCCCTGCTATTCTATCTAGGGCTTAGCTTTTAATGTATTTTAGCAACTCTCTAGAGGACCCATTTTTATATACCAACATTTAAGACATTTTCCCCAGGATCTGCTGAACTACATCATGTTTTCATAGTAACATCTACCATTGAGGGCCTAAACTTTTGAGATTCATCTGGGCCTTGATGGGTTCTGACCAAAGGTAATGGGCCATTACAATTTCGCCCGCTTAGAGTTCATCATCCAAATAAAATTGAAGTTGACATTATGCTTTTGCTTTTGCTAATCTATCACGAAGATGATGCTTAAGAACAACATCAAATCGGAGGAGGTTGATTGATGGAATTGGCATCTGTGCATTCCTCAAAAACGTTATGATGCTCACATTTTATCGGCTGACATTTTCAGCAATTATTTTATGGATAAGTCATACCTGGGGCAGGGCTTCATCTCTGCTTAAATCAGAAAACGAGGGTCCGAATCAACGCTCAGTTGCTGTACTTTTAAGCCACAGAATTCCTTTTAAGAAGGGGGGTATTGAAAGCTTTAAAAGTCCAAGCCCCGCTTGAAAATGTACTGATATTAATTCCAAGGAAAACAAGCCCAAATACAAAAACCAAGACACCCAACAACTCGTGATTTCCAACGGACTTGCCATCCCCACAATTTATTGCACATTTACTTCGAAAGAGATGATCAGTATTCCTCCTCTGTGATTCAATACCAAATTATTATAAATTATGTATAAATTGGCATATAAATATTGGTTCTCTATATAGAGAATAACTTCTCATTATTTGCTCGTTTCTATTATTTCATACCAGAAGTTGTTGACTTCTAAGCTTTCAAGCTCGAACAATTCCATGGGTTTATGTTCTCAATTAGAAAATTAATAAGAATACACCAAAGACACAGAAACTGTTTTGTAGGGCAACCTTACAAAAATAGGGCGGTGGAGGGTAGGGATCACGGGTCCATGTGTGCTGGCTCTTCAGAAACAAACTCATCGGAGACAAATATGCCCCAATAACCAATCAAAGTTTCCATTAATCCAAGGAATAATTAAAAAACAAAATGCATCAAATCTCTTACTCTAACACTATCATTTGATTATCCTTGATTACAGGCAATATCACATGGTTTGCTGCTTTAAATTAACTCCACCCACTTCCTAATCAATACATTATTTAACATAGTATTCAATGTATTCATGACTTCATTCTCCTTCCTTTGCATCATATATATGTATATAATGTTCTTGTAGTTGATTAGAGAGCAAGTCAGAAGAAATGGCTATGCAAGAGAAACTGAAGAAAGGATTCATGTTGTTCTACAAGTCTACCAGTAAAAATCAGAAGCAAAAACGCGAGCCGGTTGTGTCAACCAATAAAGTGCTGTCGCAGTCAGATAGTTTGCAGAGGAAACTGGAAAATTGTCAGGAAATCGAGCCAGCTGTTGTGTCAACTACAAACAAACCTGCAGTATTGCTGTCGCCGTTTCATAATTCGTTACAGAAGAAACTTGAAACTTGTCAAGAAATCGAGCCATTTGAGACAACAAACAAACCAGCAGTGCCGCAGTCACATGGATTGTTGTTAAAGAGACTGGAAACCTGTCAAGAAATCGAGCACGGTGGTCGGAGAGGAGTAGAAAGAGGAGGAAATTTCGTTGAGGGCAGGAAGTCAGTGTCTCACGTAGAAACAAACTTGGTGTCAGTGATTTCATTTCTTCAAGTCAAGGTGCTAGTTACCGATATGCCTGGATTCATGCAGATTCATGCCTTTCGCTGTGCCAGACGAGCTTACGATAGCTTAGAGAAGTTCAGCTCTAAACACATAGCTCATAACATGAAGAAGGTATGCGCAAGAACTTATTTACTCACTGACTGTTGCATCTTTTTCCCAGGACAGATTTTCATTACAGTCACCAGAAATATTAATATGATCATCAACAATTGCCCTAATGATCTTATTATTGGAATTGGAAAAATCAATGAATATGGTAGGATCGGATCGAAGATCCAACAGCCCATGTGTTAAAAAAACAGTGGAAACTATATAATTATAAACTGTTTTCAGCTAATTATCAAGTACTAATTGTCAAATTTCATTCTCTAATCTCTCTCACAAACAGAGGCCATGTGTACAACAGTCACAGTGACTATAATTCTCTTCAGTTAATCATGTGATGTCTAGTATTATAGCATGCACATGGTTGAATTATTCAATTAGTGCAGGAATTCGATAAAGTGTATGGTCCGGCCTGGCATTGCATCGTGGGCTCAGGTTTTGGCTCGTACGTGACGCATTCAACAGGTTGTTTCCTCTACTTTTCAATGGAGAAATTGTACATTTTGGTGTTTAAAACAAGAGTTCAGAAAGCTAGCTCTTAATGTAAGATCTACCTCTCCAATAGGTTATATTCCATTAATTAATCAAACATTAGTGATTAATGTCTGTTATTCTGTATTCCTTACTATATATTGTATTGCTGGGTATGTATTCAAAGAGGCTCGTAAATGACAACATTGTGCTGTAATGAAGTCTTGTGGTCATGTTAATATATATTTTAAGTAGTTAAAATAACACTAAATCTGAATGTGAAATTAAAAGACAAAAATCTACCCTAACATACCCATAAAGATTGCTTTATTTTTATTTTCCTTTGTCCTTTTTACAATGCTTCCATTGGTCAGAAATGCTGTTTGGTTCGAAGGAAATGCTGAGAAAATGAGAGTGTACAATAGGTTTAGATCTCTCAAAAAATATTTAAGATTCAACATACAAGTCTTTTGACTTGATCTCCGAAGAGTGATCAAATTTCTTTCATCGTCTTGTAATATAATAAATTGATTGAAAAATATTTTGAGAGACAAACAATTGAAGAGTCAAAAGCAAAGGTTACAGGCATGCAGAAGTGATGCGGTGGCCCCTTGTGACTGCCGATGGCTGTTATTATCCTGCAACTAGAACAAGAGCAACTGGGCGGCGAAGTTTTGTTTGAACTCTAGCTGCCTTATCATATCTTATCACAATCATTCATGTCTTAATGAATTAATTTCTTATGACAACAAGGATTAATTCGAAGGCAAGATTACTTGTGTAATTGACAATTCCACGACTACCAAATTTGAACATCATAATATTCTTAATATGATATTGTTCTTGGACAATAGCGTTGCCATTTTCTTACATGATTGACTCAAGCTAGAATGATTAATTAATCAAATTCATGCATGCTGATTGCTTAGGTTTATGAGCTGTCATCCGCATTGACTAGTCTAAAGTCTTTAATTATTAGATTGATAGTTAACTAGGTAAGATTGGATCACCTCCTTATATAATTATAAAGTTGTTATTTATATGATTTAATTGTTGTTAAGGGAAAGACCCAGACCCAGAGCCATATATCGCAATCTTTGAGAGCATTATGCCTTGTTTATTACATGTTTGATGATGTACATATATGCTAGCTAGATGCTTTTGGGGATTATTTAATCATTAGTTTAATATTGTTCGCTCTAGGAACATACGATATAAGTAAACAGGGCAGTTGAAATTTAAATTTGATTCAAAATTAAAATTAAAAATTTTAAATTAATTTTAAATTATTGTTTATTTTTTAGTAACAGTTAAAATCTAATTTTGATTCAAAATTAAAATTTTAAATTTTAAAATTAATTTTAAATTATTATTCATTTTTCAGTCTAACGATGAAAATCATATTTTAAAAACTTTCTTATAATTCCCAAAACTCAAAAATTCTCCGAAATTTAATTGTATAGTATTTTTCTTGATTTACTAGCCCTAACCTACACTACATCTATTTGAAGGGCAACCCTATATGCATATCATTATCATAATTCATATGTCCCATACTATGCAATTACCCCGCATTCTTTGAAAGCAATTGAGTAATCAAATTGCCAACATCCTGAAAATGATCCTTATCGAGAAAAAACAAAACAAAAAATGCGGTGTATTATCGTTTTTCTTGAACATTATATTGAGATAAATATGAATGGGCGGCAGCCAACCTCTTTGTTAATGGTGGGTATAATTAAATAATTATAGGTTATTCGAGGTAATCTGTTACGTTACCAACTAAAACTATATACCAACCACACCAACAATTAATAAATTAATCCCAATTATGGCAATAATATAATAAACATTTAATAACTATGCACAAACCCTAAAATTTTCTCAACTCAATTTGTGAAGGAAAGGAATACAGGTGATGTTGTATTATTTATGTCAAACCAATTGATGAAGTTGAAGAATGTCTGTGGAAATCTCTGGAAATCAATGGCCGTCTTTATTGACCCCAAAAAAATATATATAAAAAAAGAGGAATTCCTGGGTTTAGGTTTAGGTTTAGTTAATTTGCAGAAAGAAAACTTCCCATTAATATTATGCACAAGATTTGTATACGAAGAGGGGCAAACCCATCCCATGAAACAGAGGTAATTAACGAAAGAACCAAGCAGACATGTTTGTTTTGTGCTCTGCGATTTCTTCTTCTTGATATACATCCAACTCCGACACAACTAGTTGTTCATATTATATGGAGAGAGAGAGGGAGGGAGAAAACAGAAACTGAAAGTCATACAAAGCACTCTCACATAGGCTATGTATGTCCTAAGGTACAAAACAATATGGATTACGACTTACGTTTATTGGATTTGGATTTGGGTTCACGAGCTCTCGCCGCAGCTGGTTTGCCAAAAAATCCGCAGAGGCCGCAGCCAGAGACTTTAGGAGAAGTTGGTTCCAAGACTGGAGGCGACTCCTTAACCGTCCGATACATGCGTCCTCCTCCGCCTTCTGATCGACTTCTCTGCATTTGTGATGGCCTTGTTAGGTCTCCTTTTTCTTTGTTTTGAACACCTCTGATCTTGCTTAAATCACCTGATAAATTCTTGTCCGCCCAGACTAATCCTGACGACCCCTGTCTTCTAAACGATGTTGTAGACCTTTGTAAACCAGCCATATCTCTCTTCTTTGTTTCTTTCTTTCCTTAGAATTATTTCTGATTGATATTTATAATGGCATGGCCTGGCCAGGCCTCATAGCATAAGGAGAAGAAAATGACAAAAGAGGAATATGAAAAAAAGAATTCTTAAATTGAAATACGTGTTTATAATTAATCATGTAAATTATAAAACAAAATTCAATTAAACCCTTTTTTTTAATTATATTATTAAAAAATAATATAACATAATTAAATTTTCACGATATATTAACTGATCCTCAAAATTTGATTCAAAATTAAAATTTTTAAATTGTATAACACAAATATTTTAAAAATTTATTTAAATTTTTTAAAATTATTTAAAGGCTAATTTTACAAAAAAAAATTGAATCAATTGAACTTATATTTTAAAAACTTGTTTAAAATTCTAAAAAAATGCAAGAGATCTCTGCAGAATGGAAGAACATGCCATGATTTTATAACTGTGTAAGTTAATTCAAGAGTTTGGTTATAATATTATACATCATTGGATGCCGACATTGTGTCAAGTTTAAAATAGAAAAGGTTAACTTCAGTCAACTAATCTATAATAATTGAGATTTACCAAATTTTAGACGTCCAAATCCAATATTAATACAACTTTGATTATTTCAAAATAACAAAGACAGGCAGCCATCCAACTGGTCTTGGTCATAATGATTACTTTTATTAATCCGTTGACTGATTTTGTTTAGAATTTTCTTTTCCTTCGGACTCGGTAACATGTTAGAAGACAATTTTAAGATACACTTTTTTTAATTTTAAGAAAAAAATTTTAATTAAAATAATTTTATTACGTCAATATATTAATATAATAAAATTATTTAATTAATAAAATTTAATCTCATCGTTTAATTAATATAATAATAAAAATTTATAAATTTTTTAAATTTTTTTATTAATTATTAATAAATAAATTTTTGATCATTTTATTAATTAAATAATTTATAATATTAATTATAATAATACAGTATAACAGTTACGAGACACCAAAACAAAAGGGCATAGAATGGAACAACTGTTTGACTATCTTGCTTTTGCCTTAACTTCGATCATACCCTAAGAGCCAGCTAACAAGAATATGACTGACGGATGAGTAGCTTAAATTGGCGTTCACTTTTAACTTTAGGTTATAATGATGGTTCTCACAAGTTACAAGAGACTGGTGCTCTCTTGTTTCTGTTAACTAAGTCCAGGGATCTGAGTGGAGATGTAGCATAAACAAACGTCGATAATATTTCCCATGGCCTTCACTAATCGCTTTCCTTACTGCCTATTTTTCCATTAGCTGCTAGCATCGCTATTCGCCATCCCTTGCAGTATCCAGCCTCTTTTTCGGTCCCTGGAAGTCTACCGGTGTTCTGGTTGAGTTTCCCACTTCCGCAATCCTCTCCCTGGTTCTTGTAAATGTAGCAGAAGTCTGAATAGATCTTCTGCCTCTACCATGCCGGTTTGCATGTTTTGAAGCAGGTACCTTATCTCCATGTGACTCGATATAGTCCTCTCCAAGTTCTGATGCCAATCTTCCATGCAGACGCTGGTTCGTAACATGGCTTCGAGGTCTTTCCCGGCCTTGACCAATCAATCGAAATGATTCACGCCTTCTTGATATGAATGAATAAGGGAATGACCATCAACCGCCCTGCATTTCCACACATAATCTCGAAGATCCACGTTACGGTCATCTACTGCCAGTTTCATTGGCAAGAATTTTCTCTTTCGTGACAATATTGAATCCAACATCCTTCCTCTTGAACGGCTAGGGTGTTTCATGATATCATCTAGAATATGCAGATTATCCAGATAATTATGAGTATTGGATGCCTCACATCCACATGTTTCCGCATTCTGATGCATAAGATCACACTCTAGAGTCTTCAAAATCATAACCCAAGAAATGGCCATTAAGCTCCCCGTTCTCCTCATTAATGGCCAGTAAGTACTCTGGATCATCCTTATGACCCAAATTCACTGAATTATTATCACTATCCACGAGAACATCAAATCCTGGGGATGATTCCCGTCCGTCCTCCGGCTCTGTATGGTCATCCGATTGCTCTTCAGAGCTCCAATCTGTATACGGATGAGATTTAGTTTTCATAAACCCTTCTTCTGGTGTCATGGTGTCTGAGTTAATGACGGCAACTTGTTCACTCTCAGAAAGATATCTGTGGTGAGGCATTTTGCTATGGAAAACTCTGGTTGATGATTGCTTGGTCTGAACTCTCATATGCTTGGTTTGAGGTAGTTTCAGATTGATTGGTATGTGTTTCTATTGGTGCTGACCCTGCGCCATTTCCTCCAGTGGTCTTATTTTCTAAGAGAAGTGCATCGCTAGTTGCAGCTGCTGCTTTTAAAGGTTTCCCTGCAGGAGCAGACCATGCAAAAAACGAGCATTTGTCACCATACTCGCAGAATCCGTTGAAGTAAAAATAACAGGGAACCCGGTTCTTGTTCACACGTATAGATGACTGACACGGCACGCCCCAAAAATAGGTTAGTAACGTTTGAGATGCTAAAGCGAAACTATAAAATAAAATATATATTATTTATCAAAAAGTCAAATTTTGGGATGTACCCCCCAAAATTTTAAAATATTTATATGATAATAATAATAATAATAATAATAAAATCTTACAAAAATTCAGTAAATATTTATTATATTTTAAAATAAATAATTTAAATTTTATATATAATATATATAATACCATTAAAATAAACATAAATAATTTAATTTTTATCATATCAATTAATTTGGTGATCAAGCATTAGCGATAGCCAAAGGATATAGAAAAAGAATGTCACAATAGGTGGCACAACAACGCACCTTGCGCAGATTCAGGGACTCACACCCAGAGACATGCCAACGCTGTCTCCCTCAACATTACTTTAGGGAGTTCTACCCTAGAACATATCTGCCCACGCATTTACACACAATGATTCCATTTTCAATTCAGTTCGCAAAGCATTTACAAAACCACAGGTTGGAATGCCAACCTGTGGAAGCTTTGCAACTTCATCGTGCCGATAATCACAATCAATGCCCTTAAAGGGAAACGGCGTCACTCTTGCAGCCCAAACAAAAAAGAGAGAAAACCTCCAAACCGATGAAATTTGCAATGAGCAAAAGCTAAAAACACAAATCACATCAACAAGCTTATCTCAGGAGATAACAAGAAAGTCCTTCTGGAAGTACCAGTTTGGAGCAAAAGCAGATTGAAAACTGTGCTTGTGTCTGCCTGTCTCTGTATACTATATTGTATTTTTTTTTAAATTACAGAATTAGAGAGATCAGCTAGTGTCCATGTCCGTGTCCATTTCCAATTGGAATTGGATTCTTCCATTTGCTCAAAATCACCTTTCACAATATCAAAAAGACCCACACAGACTGATCATCAATCACTACGTAGTATAAATTGTACATTTCAACAGATCATTTCCCTCTGGCTGTAACACCACCCTCGGGAACTACATTGTTAATTACAACTAAAAGAGTTTATTTAATTCTTTCATACCCTTTTGCACGATATAATAGAAAATGGTAAAAGCTTGTAAATTTATTAATTTTAGCTACTGAATTCGAACAAAGACTAATTTGAAACAAATAATAAATTTATTTTGCAAACTATGATGAATTTGATAATGAGCAATCATAATCATATGACAAGGGATAACAGTGACAGCTGTAAGCTTCTTCCAAAATTAAGCTCAAATCTGTGTACGTCCTCAAAATATAATGTTTTTGCATTGCCTAGCATTCCCATATTATTTGATTTTTGAGCATTAAGTCCCATTTATCAATGTTTAAATCAAATTTATTGCACAAAATTAGGTTGCAAACATGGAAAGTGGCTGCTGCATATTGCTTCCATCCTCAAAATTTGTAAACCATTTGCTCAGTGTATCCAAGTTCTTTGAGTATGCCAGTGAGCTGCAACAAAGCAATCAAGGAAGAACATTAAAGTTAGAAAAACTTTTTTCAATCTATTGGTCAGCTTGAATAGGAAAACTCAAAATGCATTGCTCATACCTCTCCCTGTGAGTAGTCTTTAGCCTTACCACCCGATATATGTTTCATCATTCCAGGGGGCCCACATACCTAAGCAAAGCATGAGTAAATAATCAGGTTCGGAATAAGCTAAAATGTTATCCCAACCAGTTAATTGGGTCACTATTCAAAATGATATCCAGTTTAGTTATGAAAAGTTTCAACTTAGCATTTAGTGACATTTCTTGATTTACTGGGTAAACCCGTAAAGGTTGAAATGCAAAATAAGTGACACTTACTAGGATAAGTGTATCATCACTGGGACTGGGCAAGCCTTTTGTCACCATATCCTTTGAGATATAACCTACACCTCCTTTCCAATTTTTCGATGGGTTGTTGACAGTGTAGAATATCTGAAATTTTTGTCCAAAAGAATAAAATGATAGATTTTATTAGACAAAAGAACCATTTTTAACTATAACAAGAAAAAAATTTAACAGAAGTAACTTGCACCTTCAAATTTGGATGGCTCGCTGCAAGTGTGTCAAGCTTCTGTTTGAGCAATATATCATCTGGGGAAACATTCGCATAAAGCAGTGACACCTGTTCAGATGAAAGCCCAAAAAATGTCAAACAGTTCTAGAAAGGTATAGTTGCAAAAGATAAACAATAAAATGCACATACCTGAGTGTTGTCATCTGGATTCTTCAGAATAGCCTCAATTACCTGAAGCATTGGAGTAATACCTGTGCCACCGGCAACCTGGAAGAAGAAAATACAATCATGCTTCAGACATAGATAATTTCACAATTTTATCAAGTAGAATAACATCACTGGACGAATTTTCTGATAAAGTTATCAAACATTTTGATCACAAATATCTTTAGCAAATATTTGATCACAAATTAGACATCGAAATGAGAAGTGATACACATTTGTACAAAAGATAATATCAATATGGAAGCAAAACAAACGCCACCCACTATTCTTTTGTTATGCAGCAAGAACTGAAAACCCAGACGACTACTAACTCTACATGCATATGTCTTAAACGATGGCATGGGTCAAAAGAATGAACATTTTCAGGGCAGCCTTACAGCCTTTTATTGTCATAAAAGAAAAAAGCATTTGTAGTTCACATATCTATACTGGTACGCCTCTGACTTCGAACAATTAAGTTTAGCATTTAGATACAATCCCTTACCATGCCAATGTGTTTCTTCATATTGGGAGAGTATCTCAGTTTTTCAATGGGCCTGCAAGAAATAAATGAATTGAATTATGAAGAAAATGTTCCACCTAATATCTGCCAATAACTGTAAATGAGAATAACCTACCCTTTCACTTCAACCACATCCCCAGGTTTTAAGCTTGCAAAATGCTGACTCATTTTTCCCTCAGGATAAACCTGCAAAAATTTCCAAGTGAATGAGCAAAAGCAATTTGAGTAGCAGCATTGCATAATGCCAAACAAATTCAACAATCGTAAGCTGAATAAAATAATGACAAAAAATGCATTTTTCACTACACACCTTAATTAACAAGTCAAAGTATCCCTTAGCTTCTGGATCCGATATAGGAGTATATCTGAATGTAAAAGTCCCAAAAAAGAAGAAGGTTCTTATCCAACTAAATAATAAATAACAAACATAAATAACAAGGATCATCATTTAGCTAAAGAACGAGCACAAACCTTATAAACAAGATATAATGTTTAAAGAAAATTAACCATGAAGAAAGAAAGTTAAAAGAAAACACACAAAATCAACAATCAAGTGACACAAATGGAGAAGGACGTTCCAATAAAACAAACAAGACAACAAATAGGAAGACTTACGGTCGTATGACATATTTTGTTTTTCCTTCAGCATCTTGTCCTAAAGGAGCCCTGCATTTACAACAATGCAAATACTGAATGCACAGACAAACTCTAATCCATGATCCCAGCTAAATTTTGAAGCTTACATTTTTATTGAAACTACATGGGAGTTTTACCACAAGATTCTCAGATTATAGACAGCAGAACATACCTTGTAAGGAGACATGAAGCTACATCCAAACCTAACTTGGCAGATGGATCAAATGAAAACCTGCCATTTTGAGAAGAAAAATAAAGAGTTAATTATTCTGAACAAAACTTCCAAACTTTAGTAAGAGGACAAAGGATAAAGCAGTGAAAATAAATGGTCCCTCTGTGTTTATACAAATGGTTTCTCCTCAGTGCCTACAAAGGAACACTGTATAGTAATCATAAACTGAACTCCTAGTTTTCAAGAATTTCTCAAAATAAATAAATAAATAAAAGGAAAATAACATTTCAAACATAGATTTGTCCCAGATCGTAAAGCTGTGAGATGAACAGATTGAGTTCATAATAATGAGTTTTATTCAGCTAAGATTAAAAAAAAAAAAAAGAAACCGATTGAACCAAGGGGCTATACCTGAACAATTGAGAGTTGTGGCTGACCCTTGCAGTGTCTTGCAGCTTAAATTCAATCCACTCATCCGGATTGAGAGCTGAAAATTGATAGAAACATGCATTGAGCTTGTGAGTGTGTGGACTTCAGATTTATATTAAAACGTTTAGAAAACTCAACAAAACCAATGGAATCACTAAAATTTTAATTATTCGATCCCTAATCTAAACCGTAAGGCATTCAATAAAACACACCAGCTTTTGGACCTGTTCCTTCATTACTCTGGTCTAGACAAACCTGTAATTGAAAAGCACAAATAAAACTATCACCACCGCAATAGCATAATTATTGCAACAAAATACAGTAAAATTCAGACATTGCTCCAGAAAATTAAAAATATACATCATAACGCACCATTTCCAAACATAACTTCGATATCTCTTCACATTAAGTTTACAAACAAGGAAATTCTAGATAAACCACGATAACGGTGACCTATCAAAAAAATTAAAAATAGAAGCACTACTTTCACGATCCACATAGCATAAACGGTTCATTAAAGGAATACCGAGGCAAGATGGGTTTTCGAGAGAAATTACCAAATATGGGGAGGAAAAGTAGTAGTAGTAAGAGAATCCACCAGAAACAGCGGCAATTGCGCCGAAGGGAAATCGAAACTTATTGAAGGCAGACTTGGGTTGGCCTCCAAATGCATTATTAAATGCAACTGGAGTAGCTTTAGCCAGTTTTCTGAAGAACGTAGAGGCCATTTTCTAAAGTGGGAGAAGAAGCAAAAGGAACGAATTAACAGTGAATACAGCGCAAAGTTTTAGAAATTTCCCGGTGTTCGGGAAGAATTGGAGGTGTGATATGATGTGAGCGGTTTCTTTCTTAGAAAAATGAATCTCTTTAAGTGGAGGTTGATAATTGGGTGATTGTGACATGTCATAAACTCTTAACCAGTAAAATCTTGCCACATGTTTGTTAAACACACAGAAGCCTGCGGTAAGTTTCCTAAGAATTAAGCGGGTCACGGCCGTGGATCCTACTCTTATGGGCTGGCGGTGCAGGCCCAAATTTGAAATGGGACGTAACATCTGTTGGGCTATTCTTGCCCAATGCAGCCCGAATATGCATTGCCGCGAGTTGTGTACGATGAAATTCAAGATATCTTAGAGTACTTGGTATAATTTTTCAAAAATTATTTTAAAAATAAAAATAAAAAAACAAAATAGATTTGGTTTAGAAGGTATTCTTCCAAAATTTTTCATAAAGAAGGTTAGAGTTGACCCATCGATGCTAGTGGAGAATTCAGGTACCACTAAAATGAAGTCTTTTCAGCTCTACAACCCCAAATTAGGGTCTCATGCAACATGCGTATTTCACCATACCATTGCCACCATTACACCAGTTAGAGATATCAATCGGATGAGAGTGTTGGAACCCAACTCGTGAACAATATAGGTCAAGTCCCATTCATTATGGACCTAAAAATAAAAGCTTATTAAAGAGATTTAAATTTGTGATGAATCAATTTATGAATTTTTTTAAATATTTTAAATTTTTTTATTTAAAATTAAGTTGGCCCATAGGGACCAGACCTCACGGATCCTGTTGAACGATATTAATTTTACAAAACCCTGATCCAGCTCTTAAACTCACACGGGCCTCATTTTATCCTGTCGATCCAGCCACCACTAGTGCACGAATTTGTTGCAAGAAAAATGTATGACATCTTCTCTTTGGTGGTGGTGGTAATTCCGTGAATCATCGTTTACAGGAACCAAAAACTGCCTTAACTCAGCAGGGCAGGGCCACATAATATCCAAAGATTTCGATCAACATTATCCGGGAAAAATAACCCACTTTATGCAGCTTTATACACGAAATCGGGACAACAAAACTCAATGTTAACAATATTTTAAAGACAAATATGAGCATAATCCGGCCAGTTGCCGTTTCTAGGATAAGCTTACAGTTCGGTTATCCAGAGACCTGAGGATTACCGAAGAGATGTTGCAGAAACAAATGTCAATAAACTTCTCTATTCTCTCAAGGCCCTCACTAATCATTATATTCATCAACCAACGGTAATTAAATAGATCCCAGACATGCTAAAAAGACTCTAAATCAACTAAATTTCTTTCCTTTCATCCTCCAATGCACAAGTTATCACATTCTACTAAATGAAATGTCAATAATTCCTTTCCTTTCTGCCTATTTCTTTCATTAGCTGCTAGCTTCGCTGTTTCTCACAGTATCCAACCTCCTTTTTTCCTTGAGTATTTCACTTAGAGGTTCTGATCCCTGGAAGTCTTCCGATGTTCTAGTTGAATTTCTCATTTCCCCAAAACAATCACCATTTTCTTCAGCCTTTTTCTTCTCTTCTTTAATCTCAGCAAGGGTCTTAGGTCCGGTAAATGTACTAGAAATCTGACTAGATCTCCTCTCTCTTGAAACTGGTTCCCTTGAGATGATAGATAAATCAGACTCCCTACTAACCAGCCATTTTTCTTTATAATGCTGCCTAAGCATATTGGATTTTAAATGCCTAGGCCACCCACACTGGTCCACACGTTTTGAAAGAGTTCTCCTATCTCCATGTGACTTCACAGGGTTCTTTCCAAATTCTGATACTAATCTTCCATGCAGCTGCCAACCCATAACACGGGTTCGAGGCCTTTCCTGGCTTTGACCAATCAGTCGAGAAGGGTCATGCCTTCTTGATGAATGAATAAATGAACGACCATAAACCATCCTGCGTTTCCTCAGATAATCTCCAAGATCCACATTACAGTCATCTACTGCCAGTTTCATTGGCAAGAGTTTCCTCTTTCGAGACGTTATTGAATCCAAAATCCTTCCTCTTGATTGGCTAGTGCGTTCTCTGACATCATCTAATATGGGCCGATTATCCATGTAATTACGAGCATCATCTAGATACACGGGGTTGTACTCAATTTGATCTTCAAAATCATAACCCAAGAGATGGCCATTAAGCTCTCTGTGTTCCCTATTAATAGCCACTATGTACTCTGGATCATCCTCATAACCCAAATTCTCAGGATTATTAGCATTATCCACGAGAACATCAAATCCTGGGGATGATTCCCGTGGCTCCTCTAGCTCAAAATGGACATCCACTTGCGCTTCAGGGCTCCAATTGGTATATAGATGGGTTTTAGTTTTCATAAAGTCTTCTACAGGTGCCATGAAATCTGAATTAATGACAGCAGCTTCTTCACAATCAGACACAGATATCAGTGGGAAAGCACTTCTTTGTGAAATACTCCTGGTTGATGATTACAGAAGATCATCCCTGGCCCAAACTCTAGAACGTGTTTGTTTTGAGGTAATTTCAGAGGGATTGGGATTTGTCTCTGTTTGTGCTGACTGTGCACCATTTCATTTGGCTGTCTTATTTTCCACGTGAAGGGCATCAGTGACCGCAGCAGCTGTCTTTGAGGCCTTTCCAGCAGGTTCACTACCATCAGGACCATGCAAAAAGGAGCATCTGTCACCTTTGTTGCAAAAACCATTGAAGTAAAAATAACATGGAAAGCTGGTCTTGTTCACAGGTATAGAAGATTGACATGGCAATGAAGCAGATTCAGAAGATGCTTCAGTGGCTAGCCCATCTAATGGCTGTGAAAATAGCACAATTTAGAGATGTTGATAATTCAGAAACACTAAATAATTCATAAACAAAGAACACAAAAGAATGCCCAAAAAGGCGTCCTGACACTGAAAAAGTAGTGTATGATTAGTGCAAGTTATTAACTGCCAATTCTATTTACAAATAAAGCTTTCTAGAATCCAACCAATCACAATTTTATGATACATTGTTTAAAGACATACTCAAGTTAAAAAAAGAGGCGTGATATTGCAAAATGGGTGGAAAGGACTCATAAATTAATCAACACCCAGATGTCTGAAATGAAACATGCATTTTATATCAAGTAACTAACTTAAGCTCCAATGCCCTAATCAATATGTAGGTAGAAACTATGAATTGAACTGATTATGAGCTTACAGCATGTCTAAAACCATAGGTTGGATTAATACAGTTCCCAGAAAACCCATACCAGCAATCACTTGGGTTAAGCCTTGCAACTCTTCATTGTGCCGATACTCACAATCAATCCCCTGTAAAGGAAACACATCACTCTTGCAGTCCAAACACACCAAAAAAAATAGGGGGGAGCCATTCTACCTACATTTTTTTTTTTTTTTTTTTTTTTTTTTTTTTTTTTTTTTTTTTATTTTTTTTTTTTTTTTTTTTTTTTTTTTTTTTAAAAAAAAAAAAAA
>CP135562.1:6817911-6953514 GCA_032401905.1 Swietenia macrophylla | reverse complement strand
TTCTTCCACCTACTCCTCTTTGATCATTCGTTGCGATATATAAATGAGCCCTTCACATTCGGAGTAATAGGTACTTCCTGGACCTCCTCTTCTACAATTTTCTACTAAACTCTGTTTGTTTTTGATGTGGAGATCCTCTCTTATATGAGTTCTGGTTCTGAATCTTTGATATTGACAACTAGTCTGCAAGTTGATTAGATTGAATAGTTCTTGTTTAGGGGTTTGGGGGGGGGGGGTTGGGGAGAGAGGGGCGCGGCAGAGAAAACCTCCAAAACATTAAAATTTGCAATAAGCAAAAGCAAAAAACACAGAACATATCTACAAACTTCATTCAGGAGATAAGGAGAAACTCTTTTGGAAGTAATAGTTGTATAAATTAGGTTTCCAGGGCGAGTAAATTTAGTGCCGGTGAATTCGCACATAAGGATCAAATACCATACCCAATAACACAACAAATACAACCAACAGAACTAAATTTTGGATTCCCCATGAATCGAACTACTTTGCATTCCAAAATTAAGTGTAAACCCCAATATGATAATGATCAAAGAGACGCAAAATTCAACATAACAACCAAAAAAAAAAAGCTTATAAACAAATTGAGTAATGAGCACCCAGTATAAGAACAACAAAATTAGCATAAATCGACATATCCAAGAGCCTTCAAAATGCGGTGCCACAACATCACGTTCTAGAACAATAACAAAGAAAATTCGGTTGAAGGTAAAAGCGAGCACGAGAAGACAGATTAACGTAAATAGAAAGGAATAGTTGATCGTTACAGAGCAACCTTCTTGCAGGTGAGAGGAGAAGCCAGGAAATAAACTCAATCTGTGTTTCGCTTTTGCAGTTCTTCTTCCATTTTCATTTTCGAAACCCAAATGCCAAACAGAGAGAAAACAGATTAAGGCTCAGTTGTCTGGGGTTTTAAAAATCTGTGTGCTGGGGCTGGTGGGGTTTTATGGGCATTTCACTGATTTTGTGTGAGTAATTACAGTACAGAGAAAAATCATTAAACATCTTTAATTTTTTTTTCGATTTTTAATAAAAAAATTTTAAAAATTATTAATCAAATTAAATAAATAAATTGTGCCATTTTTTTAATTTTTTTATTTTTTAAATATTTATTATATTATTTTTATAAAATTTAATAAATTTATTCAAATTTTAATTTAATTGCAACTAAATTTTTTTTCCTTAATAAGACAAACTAATTAGAAAATACAAAGGCACTGATGCTCTGTTGCTATCTCAATGCATGCATGTCATAGTTCTACAGACTCTTGTCCCCCGTTGCTCTCGAATAAGAAACATTTCTTTCAATGATTTAGCACCAACCAATGGATTAAACCCAAGACAACGTTTCAATCATCCGCTGACCAGCTTGACAGATACCCCCTGCACCAGGATTGAAGATAACCAAACATCACTTCCTCAAACTCTTTAGCTATATTCATGTAAGATATAGAGCCTTACTGTTACAATAGAGATTGGATATTGTTATTGGAAGTTTATCTATGGAATAAAAATTTACCGGGCAAAGTGCCAAGGTTGCCATATTTGGCAGAGAATGAATTGCAGTTAATTATACGTACGTTTTAAAAGTAGACAGAATGGAATGGCAGAAGCTGAATCGGTGGTGATTATGTGGATTTTCTTCCACCTACTCCTCTTTGATCATTCGTTGCGATATATAAATGAGCCCTTCACATTCGGAGTAATAGGTACTTCCTGGACCTCCTCTTCTACAATTTTCTACTAAACTCTGTTTGTTTTTGATGTGGAGATCCTCTCTTATATGAGTTCTGGTTCTGAATCTTTGATATTGACAACTAGTCTGCAAGTTGATTAGATTGAATAGTTCTTGAGGTTGAGTTCCTTTAGTGGGGGTTGAGAATTTAGAATTTAGAGATTTTCACTTATATTTTCAAATTTAGGGTGCGGATTTATGGATAGTGTTGTGTCTTTAAGGTCTGTGCACTGTAATCCATGGACACATACTTCAATTCTTTGAGGTGGGTTTGGGGTCAGTTTTGGTGCTGAAATACAGCATGCTATGGTGATTATCTAGTTCTTTATATGTAGAGATTTATAATGCAGGCTGTGGAATTCATAGCAGCAAAGTATGTTTGATAAAGGCACGTCCATGTCTTTCCATATTTAAATTGCCCACCTGTTTTGCTGAGTTATGTAAATATGAATAATACTAATGTGAGAAAACCAAATCCATCTGTAGTTGTACAATCATCTTCACTTCCGGTACAAGCCGATGAGGGTGGAAATTTAACGAAATCCAGGAACATTGCAGGCTCAGGAGCAGCTCTATTGAGAAGTCAATCTTCTAAATCTCTGCTTACGCAAGCAAATTTACCTACTTCATTTAGCTCAGCTCGTTAAAAACCAAAACTTCCCAAATCCAACTGAAACATGGCCCAATTGTCCAGAATTTGCTGCAAAAAGGTCATTTCTTGAGCAATCTGGTACCCGTTGCATAGTCATGCTTTGTCACATTTCTCAAGCTTGGCATGGCGAGATATCTGAAGGGTGTTTAATTCCCTTTCTCCATGGTGGTGAATGTGTTGCCAGGGAGATCGAGGAAGCAAAATTGAAACCTCTGGAAGCTGAAAGTGCTGTGCGGATTGGGGTGCTTGCCACAGATGCAACTTTATGTGCCGGATTTTATCAAGAGAAACTACAGAGTCAGGTATTATGATTTATAATGAAATTATTACTCCTTTATACCATTGATTAAACATGAACATATTTTTCAATTCTTCATTAAGTACACTGACATTAATATTTTTATTGATGTTAAGTTACTGATAATTCTCTTGATACTTGAATGTGCAGGGCTTTGAAGTTGTCTTGCCAGACAAGGCAACCATGGAACATAGAACATATAATAATTCCTGCAATTTGAATCATTGAACCAAAGGGACATGGAAGGGGCACAAAATCTCTTAAGAAATGCGGTTCAGGTTATATTGGTCAGGGCTGTAAATTCTGTAATCCTCGCTTCAGATAATATGCAAGGTGTTTTACCAGAAGATGATCCTCTACTTAAGAAATGTATTGATCCCATGGATGCTTTGGCCAGGTCAACTGTAGTACATAACAGAGCTAAAATGCAACTGTTTCATTCCCAGTTGTCCTGATATGGCACAGAAACTTGTCCTGTGTGTCAGGGGCTTCTGTACAAGTGGAAGAAGTGCCTCCATTTTATGTATTGATATGTCAAATAATGGATTATTTATACTTAAAAACTGAAGATTATGCACAAGATAAACTTAAGAATATGCCAAAGATAAATCCATATAAATTCCTCTATTTCTTGGTATTTGATTTGATGCAAACTCAATCAGCACTCGTGTCATGATTCAATATACGTGAAATGTTTGGTACATTGTATATTTTTCAATGAAGATTCAATTTTAAGTGCAGTCATAAAAACTATAGACCAACAGACATCGGGGTAACTGCCAAATGCAAGACAGCTCTAGTTTCATTTTTGAAAATTGTAAAACCTTCACAACAGTAAAATACTGAGAGTTACAAAAGTAATAAAAATGATTACAAACAGCAGAACAAATATCCGAAGCAAATGAAAAAAGAAAAAGGAAAGACCATCAAGAACATAAAATATAGATCCAGAACTGGTGGAGGGCAAATCCAGCTACTGCTACAAATTTGACATAGAACTGTTAGATGGTCCTTTTCTAACTTGGAGGCCATTTGGGGCATTTTGATAAACCCAGGAAGAGACGAGATGATGAGCAATTGCAGAAGGCCCAGGGATAAACATTGGAGCAAGTTCCCCGCGTTCCACATTAAAATCTGCAGCTAAGTTCTGTCCTTTGTCTACTCCCTTGCACATCTGCTCTACTTTTGCAGCTGCTGCTCTTTGTGCTTTCTTGTATTCGGCAAATGTCAATGCCATTTTGACATCTTCTCTGGTGTGCCACTGAGCATCTAAACAAACAAAGATATAACATCTAGTTTGGAAAACCAAAGTGGAAAATTATAGTGGAAGTTGAGGTAATTTTCAATCCTCAAGTCATAACTTTATGTACCTTCCAACTCTTCTTTGTCCACATTTATCTCAAGCGATTTTGCATATGCAAAAAACCCTACCATCAACTGGCAGGGCATGCTACTCGGGCCGACTGAAATAGATTGAATCAGATGTACAAGTTAACACACGAGAGAGAGAGAGGGAGTTAAAATATGAAAAATTACATGAACTAACTACATCACAGGGAAAAAAAGGAAATGTTTCAATTTAGTTGATAGCTTTTGAATACTGCAGGCTTTCCAGAATAAACATTTTTAATTTTAGCTGAGATGGTTTAAGCATATGAATGGTGTTACAGATAAGGGATAGTTTGGCTCAAAATAAAGGATTTTCAGGCACAAGGTAAAGACTGAAAGAATCATTAACTGAGAGGCAAGATGAAGACCAAAAGAAAAAATGATTGCATATAATTTACTAGAAAACATCAACCCCACCACAAAGTCTGAGGCTATAAAATAAAATTTGTATAACCAACACTATGCGCTGAGATATGCTTTTGCAGCGTGAGGCCGAGTTATAATCATATAAATAGCAGGCAATGTTATCTATTTCACATGTATGCAAACTAATATTTGAAGCTTCTTCTGATGTCAGATTTAGCATTCTCCAAATCATAATATAGTGTCAAAATTAAACACCATTAGAAAATAAGGCATGAGCAAAACTAAAACCCGGCCATGGCTGAGAACTATGATAGACAACTTCTCCCACTTCAATACCAGTCTCTTCCCATGTTTCTCTCCTCACAGCTTCTTCTAAGCTTTCTCCTGGCTAAGGACAAGAAAAGGAATTAAACTGATTAAAAGTTCAGCACAGAGAGAGAGAGAGAGAGAGAGAGAGAGAGAGAGAGAGTTTTGAAGTAGAAAATAGAAAGAAGCTAATGACACATATAACCTTCTCTTCATAATTTTATGAGTAACAACATGGATATCAGCATTGAGATTCTAGGTGAGAAATAGGCAGGTTGTTGAATAAGGTTTGGGGAATAAAAGACACAAAGTTCTTCATTTAGGGTCTTAAAGGGCTTACTTTATAATAAGTTGTAAAAAGTATTTGTAAAGATAGTTGCTTTGCCAGTTCACTGCATATAAAACCATCTGTAACAAACTTTAAGTATGAAAATATGTGTACCTCTATAAAACCAGCTAAGCAACTCCACATTCGAGGGACAAATCTTGACTGTCTGCTTAAAAGTACGCGATCATTTTCTCTATCTATTACCAACATAATCACCACCTGGTGAAGGGAACATGAGCCAGCAAAAGCAACGTGCATTCAATATCCCAATATGACTCAAGTAGAACCGGTTGGGAGGAAAAGCAGAAGAGAAGAAAAGAGTATCAGTCACCATACTGGATCAACACGAGGGTAAATCCTCTTATTGCATAATGCATTTGGGCACTGCCTACGTCTCCCGGCTTCTTTGGGAATTGTTTTTGCCCCACAATGTCCACAAAAACGTGATGCGTTATGCCACTCTAGCAAAGCCCTGGCCTGATCAAAAGTGATAACCCAATGTAAATGCTGCCTCAGAAATTAAAATTGTGGATGAGAGTATCTATCTGATCCAATAAAATATTAGCAGTGTATAGAGGTGCAACGCAGCAATCGGATCATCAACATAGCAGAACAAGTGAAGTAATAAGGAAGAGAAGAAAAGAAATTCTGTCAAAACCATTGACTCCAAAGAATGCCTGAACAGAGATTGCAAGATCATCTTTCTAGTTGAGTCAATGTAAAACGTAATACAAGTCAATGCATCGCTGGCATATGTACTGCTACAATAAGCACAAGTTTGTAGTACACGGTGTAGGTATGCCATCTACTGAACCATTGACGAGTCACCCTCCACGATTGAATCACCCACCTCCCATGGTGTAGGTCTAGACCCTTGACAGGACTGGGTTACCACATCAAGCATTGTTGAATCAACGACATCCCAAGCAAAATTATTGCTTCTCCTCCATCTATCCAGCTTCCAACACTCCAACGTATGAGACAGTATCAAATGCATCGCTGGCACATGCATAAGGTAATACAAGGAAACCGAACCCTTTATCTAACAATGGCACCCCACAACATCACATTATGTAGACTTAAGAACTTAATTTCTGTCACGTACCCATTCATTTAGTTTTAATCACAGTTAAACCATACTCTCATCCTGAACTTGGTTGGTTGACTGATAGCAAACTCGGATCAAGCATATTATGTTGCCAATCAACCTAAAGTTATAAGAACAAACTATTACTTAATCATAAATTATAACAAGGTGATAAAATAGACTCGTCCACTGCAACAAATCAAACTCTTACAGAAGATCAACAGTAAAGAACACACGCATTGCTTAAAGAAAAACAGGCGGCGACTCAGATAAAGTAAGGAAAGGGAGAAAAAAAAAATAAAAAAGGCATGCTTCACTAGAAAAACCATGGCAACTCACATGACCAGCAATAGCCAATTCACCCATAGCCCGCTCATCAGCCCAATCGCTAGCCACCATAAGTGTTCTCAGCTCAACAAAGCAAAGCTGCTTACTGCCCAATACAGAAACCAAGCTACTGTCAGAAGACACATCAATAGCCCAGTAAACCACGTCATCCTCAGACTGCGAACCCAGATAAACTAAAGACTCTTCCCTCAACTCAGTCCCAGAATTTGCCAAGAAAATTTTGCAATCAGCCAAGCTGATCCAAGCCAGATGCCAAAGGGGGGCCGTTTCGCCGGGGCCAGAAGACGCCAAAGGCCTACCTTTCCTGAAAGGCAAGACCTTGAAATCAGGAGACGAATGTTGTTGTTGGTGGGTGTTATCTAAAAGTCGTATTTTGAGTGATTCAAGAGCTGAGGCC
This sequence comes from Swietenia macrophylla, assembly GCA_032401905.1. NCBI lineage: Eukaryota > Viridiplantae > Streptophyta > Magnoliopsida > Sapindales > Meliaceae > Swietenia > Swietenia macrophylla. The sequence continues at coordinate 6,946,593 of CP135562.1, read as the reverse complement.
GGTGAAAATGGGTCAGTTGATTTTGGGGTCTTGGATCTTATTGGGTTGCCTGCAAAGGCATGGGATTGTAAATTTATGGACATGGTGGTTGTAGTTCTGCCGAAATAAGGAATTCGTGGGATTGGAAGTAATCTCTTAGAGAGAAAAACAAGAGAAGATGGTGAAGAAGAGAGGAGCAAGAGCATGGCTGTGCTGTTCCATTGGGTGACTGCTAGGATTTATCAGGGAGAGAAAAGAACAATTAGGTGATGATTATTGACTAAGGAAGTTTTGTGTACGACATCTGTCATCATTGTTTACCCGCCATTAGCTAACCAAGTCTGCCTGCTCCTTCCGGTTGCCTTATTTATTTATATATTTCTTTAATTTATTTATATTAATTATTAATTTATATTCTAAAAATTTAAAATATAAAAATTTTATTAATTAAATAATATTATTAATATGTTATATTAGATATTATTATTATCAATTAAATAAAATTAGATAAATTAAAATTTTATTTAAAAATAAATAAATAAATAAACAAACAATAAATGATATAATTCATTGTTAAAAGAAAGAAAAAATAAAAAATTATATAAAATAAAATTATTACAAATTAAAATAATAATAATAAAAATAAATATTTTATAAAATAAAATATCACAAAATTTAAAAAAAATATATGATATAATTTCTTGAATATTAATAAAGTTAAAACCCCTTGTATATTAATCAATGGCAAGTTTCTTGCTGTTGCTATAAACAAGAAATAAGAACAGTTCTACCACAAAGCCAATATCATCAGCCGGACATGTTGCTGCAAAAACAAACTAAAAATTCCAAACAACAACTTGCTCTCATTGGATAATAAGTAGCTTTCAAATACTGTCTTATTTGATATCAAACTGTTACATATCTTTAGTAAGAATAGGCAACATTCCTCTAAAGAATCAAAATGTCTTGATCAGATGGCAAAACATGGTTTTAATGTAACATTTACTCAGGTCTCCACTTGGCTTGGCAAGTTGTGTGCTAATGGCATATCATCAAGCCAATCTGCATAAATCCGATTGATTTTCTGGGGTCTTTTCCACTTAAATAAGCACTGCTTGCCCTGCCCTTCTTTATTTGTAGTAGGCAACATTGCTGTGGGAGATGACTCATTTGCAAGGACCAGTTGAGGCTTTACCGGAACGGAACCTGGATTCCCCATTTCCACTTCTGTGCGTCCACCAATTACTTGTAATTCTGGTTACAAAGGAAAGTCAACATTAGTGATAAATTACTAAGAGATAAGTTTATCAATTCATCTCTGCAACAAATTGTATGTACTTAACATTCTTCTGTAAGCTAACTTTTGGAGCCAACAGGGAAAAAAAATGGAGAGCCAAAAGGAGAACAGCAATTCAAAGTAAGAAATAATTATTTGTATATTCCATAGTAAAAGTTAGTGAAGTAGGCTTAGATGATTATGAATGTGCCCTGTAGCATTCCAATTTGAAAACTACCAATATCAGAAACTTAGATAAAATATTGACATGTAAAAGAAAAAACATTTTTATTGCAATGCCTCTGTTGCACAAGAAAACAATAGACTATCTTAGTAATAAAACCCAAATCATCAGATAACAATAATAGTTTGAAACAAATATGAAGAAAAATGAAGGGAAAAAAGAACTATGGATGGTAGTGATGACTTTCATTTCAATCACCCTAGCACCCCTCCCAAGCCCATAATCGACCAGGGCAGTTAAGCTTGTTTGAAACAAGTTCATGGCAGAGCAAATTTATTGAAATCTGGATTCAATAATTACTATTGGTCCAATTCAAACTTCTCTCTTATGAATTAAAGTATTGGGCAGTTGACAAAAGGGAAAAGACAGCCTTCAGAAATTTTACTACCTTGGAACAGAAGATTATTATGTTTTGAGGAGATTATACAACAAACTTTAGATATTAAACTAAAACAAAGATCTACAGAGAAGAAATGATTCCACAACTATGCAGATAAACTTAAGAATGTTCTTAGCATAGAATTCAAAAGGTAGTTCCAGTGGGTTCCTCAGTCCATACCAAGACATTCACCGCATATATGCTATTCTGTGGTCACTTGTGCAATTAAAATTATACCCATTGTTATTGCAGAGTAATCTTATAAACCAATTCCCGAGAAAAAAGTAAAACAAAAACCTAAACTTGGAAGGAAGAAAGCAACCAATACTCACATTGCAGGAAAACATAATAATCTAAGCAACAAAATATACCTGCTTGCCCGTGAGCAAAGTGACATTTTTCTCCAAAGGGACATTGACCTTGCGTCCACTTAGTGCACAACTTTGTCTTCCAATAGACTGGTTTGATATTAGTGTTGCTCACAGGCCTATTAACTTCCGATTGATTAGAACTGCTTCCCTGTACCACTGATGGTCCTGTAGTACCAATGCTTATTGCTGAGCTCTCTCTGTACCTGCCTATATCATCCCTAAACTTAGATGGATCTTCATGAAGAAAATTACACCTATCACCGTAAGGGCACTCCTCTCCATTATAAAACTTCTTGCATAGCTTCATCTTGTGAATTATCTTCTGATCATCGTCCCAAGTACCACCAGATGATCGATCCTCCTCACCACGGCCACCACCAACTCCACCTCCTATAAGTTCTTGCCAATTGGGAGGAGGCTGCCTCATGTCCTCAACGCCATGTGCAAAGTTGCAATTTTCACCATTCCTACATGTACCGTGCTTAAACTTTGCACATAAACGGGTCTTGAAAAAAATGCTGCCAGTTCCTTTATTCATAGGAGGATTAATTGATGGGTTCATCCTAGGATTCATTGGTGGATATAGTGAAGAGTTTGATTCGTTATCTTCAAAATTTCTAGGTCTCTTAAAAGGAGGTTGTTGATCAAACTGTGAATGTCGATCACATTGTTGTTCACTACTCATTGGAAATTGAGGCCAGACACCAATGGCATCACTGCCTACAGTATAAGACTGTAGCTCCGGCACCGAAAAAGAAGGGCTGGGATTGGGATAACTCATACTGGTAAATTTCGGGGCTTGCGATTGAGCTAAATTCTGCAGTAAACAATACTGGGTAACCAATAAAATCAATATATATACTATAGCTTCAAACTGCAGGAAACAATAATATTTGTTAAACCCAGATAATGTTCAAAGAATATCAAAGTGAATCAATAAACCCAACTGAATATCTCTGCAAAAATCGAATCTTTTTATACAAAAAAAAAAAATCTTAACCCGGACTGAAATTGATTAACGCTGATAAATTTTGAAAGAAAATCGAGATGCTGTGTAGCTGAATCAAAAAATGAATCTCAATAAAGAAAACAATCAAACCTGAATATCTGCTCAAAATCTAACTGTGAAGGACAAAAAATTATCAAAAGTTGATAACTTTCAGACATATATTCTACAAAATGAAAACTTGAGACTTGTACATATGGAAACTGGAGATAACGTATATGCGAAATAAAGAGAGAGAGTCAAAAACCCTAGCCGCCTCCACAAACCCTAAACTGAAAATAACAAAAAATTTAATAAAACCTAAAGTCCCAAACCAAAGAGGACTAACATCCGAGGCGGCTAGACCCCTCTAGGACAACCCAGAACCCTATTGCTACTTAATGGCGGTTCGTTTGTTTATTACTAATTACGGTTCTTAATCTTAATTAGCAGTAATTAATCCACTGGCTCAGGACTCTGGGCCGCCTTGAAAGTAGAATTGGTGGCCCATGTTTAATGTATCGGGCTTTAAGAAGACCAAAGGCCCAGTAGACTATCGAGCCTCCTCTCCCGCTTCTAACAAGCGTAACCCTGAACGATGTATCAAATTACTCAACTACTAAGTACACCCATATTAATTTTTAATCATTCCTCTAATCTTTTCCTTGACCTTTTGTTAATCATTTTAAGTGCACCTAAACAGTGCTTTATGATAATATTAAATATAATTATTTTAATAAAATTAAAAAAATATATAATTATTTTACCATATTTTTTTTAAAAACTAAAAATTAAAATTAGATTGAAACAATCGCCTTTTCTTTCATTATTTTGATTTCATTCAATAAAAAAAATATATTTTAAGTATGTCCTTATTTTTATCACTTCAATTTTTTTATTAAATAATTATCTTAATTACAATTGTAGGTCTTTTGCTATCAATACTTTTTTTCATGACTATAAATAAAATAAAAAAATTATAAAAATAAAGTTTGTTATCGTGCGCAAATAATCAACGAATTTCGATATAAAAAAGTAGACAATATTTTTTATCCTTTTTTATTTGCTGTTTTTTCTTATGAAGAGTATATATAATCCATAATAGGTGGAATAACATTGGAATCCATTTTCTCTAATTTATTATTAACTTTTTGTCATTTGGCATCGTGCATATTAAGTGTGTTGGCGCTTAAAATTTTGGCTCCAAATTTTTCGGCGATTAAAAGTGTAGTGATCACTCAAAATTCGTAGGACTTACAATACTTGAGTTCCTTGTGTTTTCTACCCCTAACGCCACTTTCGTACTTAGATGTTGGTGCACGGATGTGTTGGAGAGGTAAGACAACTCTTAAATCTCTCACAACTCTTAGGTAAATAAGACAACTTTTAACTTTGACCTAAACTCAAGCTATCCTAAGATGACTCTTGAAAGATAACCGAAAAAAATAGAAGATGCAAGTAATTTGCTGTAAAATCTGCTTTGTTATTTGAATATATGAATGAATGAATGTTTATATGATGAATGGCTGTATTTATAGTGATAGCAGTCCGTATTTGATTATAAACTAAACTCCTAATTTGTTTATGAAAAGGATTCCTAAATTATCTAAAATTAAAAAGAAGAAAATTCTATTTAGACTCAAAGTTGTTAGTTTACAGTCTCCTAATAATGCTGAAATTCTGTTTAGTGTGAAATTCTTTTGTGGATAAGGCCAAAGTCTTGCTGCGCCTCATTGCAGGCCTGATTGTGAGTTGATGTTGTGTTTAGCGTGTATTTGTCTGCAATACTCTGCTACTGGCGATAGTTGCTGTAAATGCTGGCTACTGCATGTTGGTGTGTGTGCTAATGGCTTCGCGTGCTATTTGTCGCTGCTGTTAATATCGTCGTTGTCTCTCGCGCTCCTTATACTTTCTCAGGTCCTCAACAGAGTGTCTATACTAAAATAATTAAATTAATTAAAAAAAACTCAAACAATAATATTATTAAAGAAAATTTTAGGTAGTACAGTTATATTACATTATTATGTAAATATAATAATACCGTCAAACTATAAACTTTATTATGTATTAATTAATAATTAAAATTTTGATAATATTTTTTTATTTATTTCACTTTTTTATTTTTATCATTCTAATTAATTTTCCTGTAAGTGTAATTTTTTCTCACTAACACAAGCAGCTATTTTTCTCTGATAACTTTTTCTTTCTTAATAATATTAAAACTCAAACAATAATATTAAAAAAAAATTTAGGTAGTACATATATTGTATCATTATGTAAATATAATAGTACCATCAAACTATAAATTTTCATATGTATTAATTAATAATTAAAATTTTGATTATATTTTTTTTTGTTTATTTCACTTTTTAATTTTTATCATCCCAATTAATTTTTCTCCAAGTGTAATTTTTTTTACTAACAAATATAACTATTTTTCTCTGAAAACTTTTTTTTTCTTAAATTATAGTTATTAATTAATACTTATAAAAATTTATAATTGAATAATATTACTATGAGAATATAATGATGTAATAGAATTGTCCTACTTAATAATTTCTTGTAATGTCAGCTCTAACATTTTCAAGTTGTTCTTCGTTAAACTACAATATTGCAATATTATATTTGTATTATTGATTATTATGGCGAATAATTTTTTTTCTATTTTTTTTAAAGGAAAAATCCAATAAGAAGTGTTTTGTGCGAATATTGACAGGAAGCATAATACGCTACTTAAGTTGGCACCTCATTCTGGGCAATTAAGGTACCAACCAACCAACCAAGCGAAGGAAAAGTTGGGGATGAAAGTAGTAGAAGCACATTTCAATGTGCGCAGCCTATGCCTATATTCCTGCAGTCTGGACTTGACCCTGAAGAATGATGTGCTAAGGGAACTAGTTCACTTGAAAATGGGTCACTTGCGTAATTGCTTTGCTTTGCTCTGCTCCCTCCACAAACTGCTGCATACTGTTAGCATAAAGTTAGTTTAAGGGAAAGCCTATGAAAGAATATCTTAAAAGCCGGGTAATGGAGGCTACGGAAGGGAAGAGGAGACAAGAACATTTGAATGAATAGTTTCCTTTTGGCGAATAATTTTTGCACATACTCAACTTGCCCATTGGGTCGATGTACACGTACTCAACTAGCGGCAAATTCTATTTTAAGTCAATGAGAGTAACATAAAAAGTGCTTTTGAAGTTCTAAGTTTACAGTTAAGCACTTCTATTAGATTTCAGCTTTGGTAAATCATCTGCTGTAGGCCAATGGTGAGGCAAATGAAGATTAAACTTCAGTGCTATAACCCTTTAAAAATGAAAAGGGAAAAGCAAGAATGGATATATGGAAAAGATAAATTGACTCACAAATTCGAAATTGGCATTGCATCTATGCTTTTAAAGCAGAGAGCATCGGGTTCTTATCTTCATTATAAATATATATATATATATATATATATATATATATATATATGTTTCTTTGAGATTTGGTGCTTAAAGGGATTGTAAATTATTGCTCTGAGAGGAAGACTGTCTTTTTGAGGTGAACTATTCATTGTGATTCCTTGAATCTTATATATGAGTTCTTGGTCTTGGCAAATTTTTCTTACAATTTTTCCTTCTGCATTGGTTGAAGCCAAAGCTTTAGTGGTGGTGGTCCATGATTAGGACATGGATTTCTCTATTGATTTTAGCAACCACAGCCTATCATTCCTTGGACCGTCTTTTATATAAAGTTCTATTGAATTATAGATGTTCCCCACACTCAGACCCAGAGGGAGACAGAGAGAGAAAGAGAGATTTTGATAGGTGCTGAAAACATAGTATCTTCATTAATTAAGGGAAAAGAAACTACTAAAGAAGAAGAAGAAGAAGAAGAAGAAGAAGAAGAAGAAGAGAGATTTCTAAAGCTTCATGTGAGAACAACATCATGCACCATAAAGGCAGAAACCCTTCAATTCCCACTGCATTTTTCATTGCATGCTTGAGAAAAAAGGAGCCTTCAGCCATGATCAGCCTAAATATTTTATTATCTTCGGTAGGAGATTATATGAAAGTAGACTTTTTGGAGATCAGAACAAGCTTCATATTGTTTTCCTTTTTCCCTACACTGCACCACCTGAAAGTAGAAAACAGGAAAAAAAAAAAAAAAAAACAAAATCAATATAAAACTCGGTTTAAATAATATTAACAACTCACCCAGATCACCACTTTCGTTGCCAGTAAAGTATTAGGCAATGCTGACAAAGTTATGAAAATCAGTTTCTTACTGTATTCTCTTGGTGTTTTGCACTGAAAGCATTCCATCCTGCTAGCAAAATTGTGAACTCCACATCCCAATCTGTTCAACACAAATGCAGGCATATTAGTTTTTATTGTGATCATATCAGATTTGACAGCAATAAATCAATGACTCTACACGTAGGCATTATCACATCACCCATCATTGCAGCCCGAATAGGGTGGCATAGTCAATATATAACATCATATAACAAAACAATACAACCTAACTTTGGGAAAGTTTTTATTTCTTCAATTATTATGAGCAAAGTGCACAATTTAGTAAGAATTACTATCAAAAAGCTCATCAATCAACAAGGCACTGGTTTTTTTTAAATAAAACATGAGCTTAACTTGCATGGGGATATATGAAAACGTTCACAACACTGCAGAAGTTAAAAACAGTTACAAAGAAATACTGGAGTATCAGGACCTTTTTTTGGTTAGTGTTAGCTAGTGAATTTTCGTGTTTCTGCTATGACTCTTTTATTATTGGTGTGGTGACAAAAGAAATCCTTTGTTACAAAGAAGAACACGAAAGTAACAATCAATGTGCCATGTCGAAACAATGCAGGCTAATATGTGCCAATTTTATTTAGGAATTAGGAGTTTGTGTTCTGGAATACCGGTTTGTCCCCGTAGAATTTTAATATCGATTATTGTTAGTCTAGACGCATCAATTTCAAAAAACAAATGGTGTGTTGACGTAAACTTACCTGCTGCAAATCCAGTCACCAGTTTTCCATCCAGGCGGGGCGCTGCCATCAGATCCATAAGCCATCATGTTACCACAAGCATAACCACTTTTCAAAGTACCACACCTATAGCAGTTTGATCGGCTTGCAAAATTGTGAGCTTTACAGTTCCCGGCGGTGCAATACCAGTCCCCGGCAAGGACTTCGGTCCTATTGTACAAGTAGGTTGACGCATCAGGGCCACCACACTTAGGATACCCGCAACGTTGGCATGCATCTCGCCTCTTGAAGTTCTGGTGTTGGCATGCAGCACACAGCCAATCTCCTCCTGTCCAGCTCATGTTTTAATATACCTGAAACATGAGATGAGAAGCTGGACATAAGCAGCAGTTAACAAATAGTAAATTACTCTCTCTCTCTCTCTATATATATATATGTTTCGTGGATGATGATGGAAACTTGATGAAGTCCAAATTTCAAGACTCTGCGATTAGTAACTAGGAATATAGAGAAATCCTTCCTTGTACGATGAGATTACCACTAAGTGCCCCAGAAATATTGAAGAACATTAATCTAAAATTGCACTCTAAGCTCATAAACAGTTTGTTTCCGTCAATTCAAGAAACAAAATTCTATAATCATGCTCTTGCAATCAATGCTCTTTCATAACAATAGGAATTTAAGCAACCCAAGAATAAATTTGGAACCCTACGGGGCAAAATTTTCTTTATTTGATGAGAAAAAAAGTTTTCAGATAGAACAGCTATGAACATCAGAAGAAAACTAACAAAACATGGAATGGAGAAGCTGACCTTAATTAATGAAAGCTATCAAAGAAGAATATAGTGGCGGTAAGCAGTAGCTGAAGCTCAACAAATGGGTTAATGTAGTTGGTGATGTTGGTGTTAGGGTTGAGGGGCTATATATACTTGCCAAGGCCTTCAGGTGTCGGGTCATGGATGTTGCTCTATCATTCTTTGGCCCTTTTTCAGATGGTTTCTGAAGATGTGAACCAAAAGTGGAAATATCTGAGAGATTTAGATAAACCTCTTCTTTCTTCTGCTGCTTGCACTGTGATTGGGAAGAGTAGGCTTGAAAAGTTAGAGAACTGGTAAGCCCATGAACGCACATTTTTCATATTAGAATTCCAACGTTACCCTCTCTTTATATGATTCCCCTTAGCATTATTGCAAAAGAAACACCTTTGAAGTATTATTCTCTGCTCCATATCCATTTCAAGCCAGTGTGGGTGGTATTGGGGGAGCTGTTATTTGAGAGGTGGCTAGCTGCTCTAAGGTTTTCCCTTCTATCTGTTACTAGGATTACTCTCACGTGCGAAATCTGGCGTGGGTGTTCCTGCGTATGCGTACGTCACACGTGTATGCAGAACTATCCAACTTGCTAGTATACTTTCCTAGAGAAGGCTTATGTAGTCCCGGTGCACATGGGACAGTAGAAAAGGTTTCAAATAACTCTGAAAAAAACATTTCACTTGGCATCGATTCCTTATAATGCACATCCATTGCCAAATTCTTTTCTTCCTTGCTTCGATTCCTTCTCTGCAATAATTCAAAAGTCACTTGAAGATTCATATCCCTTGGCACTCTTTGCTTTCCATCCTTCATTACTTAATGTGTGTATATGCATGTCTATATTCCAGTGTGACTAGAACAACTGAAAGCCTCTTTGCATATGAACTCCTAATTAACATGTGTACATAAAGCACATAACATAATTCTCAGGCTGAACTGGCTTACCATAGTCTGCCCAGTGTTAACTCATCAGGTCCAAAAGTTCATTATTAGAGAGCGTGGCTAAAGCTTCACCTTTTCACTTTTATTTACATATTTTTTATTTTCGTTAGGGAGTGAATGTTCTGATCAGCTGTTAAGCTGGAATAAGGATCGCGGCCACTTGATGCTGTCAAAGAATGGGCAGGAGAGGGGTACCTGGTTTGTATGCTGGCTAGTTGTCTGGAAAGTGGTGCATTGCAGGTCGGCTCCTTTTGGACAATGAATAATAATGCAATACGGTAAAAAACGTTTGGTTATTGCAAGAATCATATTCCTTCTTACCTGTATAAAATAGAGTATATAACTTTTCTTTTTTTGGCTTGTCATTATTTCCCTAATTTCCAAGCCTCAACACTCATCCATCGACGCATGCCATTGCCAAACTGCCCAAGGCATTGAACAACACTGTATTCCTCAACATATCATTGGCTGCCTGTAGCATGCCTTGACAATGGCTGATTGTTCACCATTTTTAGCCCCTTCTTTGATTATGACATCATACATACACCAAATATAATTATATTTATGTAGCTGCTTAAGTAAAAAGGTTATTGTGGTAAAGTACCCACTAATTTTCTGCTTTATCTCTCCAATGTGGGCACCGCAGGAAAGGTAAGAATAGCATACGCACACACTCACATTTTGCAATTTCTAGTAGCAACTTCTTTCAGAATATACTCTTAAAGTTTTGTATCATAAACCATAAGAGGCCTTCTGACTGTGGGATGTAGGGTCAGTTTTGCTGATATGGCAAAAAATTCAACTCCAAGTCAGCATAGATGCTTGCGTGTTGACCTAAGGTTCGATGAGGGGGAATCCTGATCACCATTTTTTACCAGACATGGTACATATTCCACACCATAAAAATCTTAGACAATGCACCAACTTCTTTATTCTCTATTTGTGATGGTTTTTCGAGAGGGGGCCATCTCTCTTCAATAATACTTGCAGAATCCATAAGGAGATTACCCTTGAAAACTAGCCGTTGCCTTTGAATATCTGAATATTCTCCTCCTTCCTGCCACATGAATTTATGTCTTCAACTGGGCACTTAAATGATGATTGTCACATCAATCTTGCTCATTTTAGATGCCTTGACAACAAATGTAGCTATCAATTTATCATAGCAAACTCGTCAGCACACCCGTCAAACTTGAATGGAGGATGATTAAAAACAAGTAAAGCAACTTGTACGCTTCTAATATCATCTTATTTCGGATTGGTTGGTGACTCTTTCACACGTGACAGATATTATCTTCATAAAAGTTTCTCAACCAGGGAATCCTTTCTCAGATTGCTGTTATCCTGACCGTGAAAGGATGAAATAACTGGTGCATCTTTTGAATTAATGGTCAATGATTAGACCAAAATGTAAACAGAGAGAATTGGGATATTTTGTACCCGATATAACAAAATGCTCTCTGGATAAGGCTGCTGCATTTTCTTATATTTACAAAACTTCATGAGGACAGCATTTTAGGCTTCTGCTAAGTAAGAAGATGATATTCATATTATTCATAAGTCTATCAAACGTCCCTTTCTGATATAATATTCCAGTAATTATCTCATAGCCAAAAGCTTATTATCAGCAATAAGGATACTATACAGCTATTTTTCGCTAATATACTGGATTTGTTATCAGAAAACAAAGTTTGCTCTGCACTGAGGTTGTTCTGCTTCTGTGGATTGCTCGATCAGTTTATGCAATTACAACAATTCCACCAGATTTCTACAGTTGTCTAAACAGTTATTTGTTTTTTATTTTAATACAAATATCTCCAATCAAATAATTCTTGTAAGAAAATATCGTATGGTTTTACATCCGCTAGCACCAGATATTTCTGGCGGGTAATGCTAGGGAATCACCAACCATATTTCGAATTCTTCCAATCTTTATCCCTCTCTTCATCAACCTTCCTTCAACACTTTCAAAAAATATGATGTTTCTTCAGTCTTCACCACCTGTTTCACCTTCCACTCTCCATTTCCCTCCCTTTTCAGATCCTCCATACAAGCTTCTCCAAAACCATCCGTCTCTGGCCCTCCTCGCTAAGTGCAAAAATACACAAAATCTCAAACAAGTTCACTCCCAAATCATCAAGACTGGTCTCCACAATACCCAGTTCGCGCTTAGCAAGCTCATTGAGTTTTGCGCTGTTTCCCCTTTTGGTGATCTTTCTTATGCTCTATCAGTCTTTGAAACACTTGAAGAACCCAATCAAATTATATGGAATACTATAATTAGGGGACACTCGCTGAGCCCATCACCTATTTTGGCTGTAAAGTTCTATATTCGCATGATATTATGTGGAGTTGTGCCAAATTCTTATACGTTTCCTTTTATCCTGAAATCTTGCGCGAAAATTGTGGCTACCCGTGAAGGGAAACAGATTCATGCCCATGTTTTGAAGCTAGGGCTTGAGTCTGATGCATTTGTGCATACTTCGCTTATTAACATGTATGCACAAATTGGTGAATTGGATAGTGCAAAATTAGTTTTTGATAAGAGTAGTCTTCGTGATGCAGTGTCATATACTTCCTTGATCACGGGTTATGCTTCAACGGGTTATTTGGTTGATGCCAGGAAGCTCTTTGATGAAATTCCCGTGAGAGATGTGGTTTCATGGAATGCCATGATTGCAGGTTATGCTCAAAGTGGTCGATATAAAGAGGCATTGGCAATCTTTCAAGAGGTTTGTAATGAAAATCTTGTGCCTAATGAGAGTACTATGGTTACTGTCCTTTCAGCTTGTGCACGTACCGGCTCTCTTGAATTTGGCAACTGGGTTCATTCTTGGATTGAAGAACATGGACTTGGTACTGACCTTCACGTTGTTAATGCGCTAATTGATATGTACTCAAAGTGCGGTGATTTGGTAAAGGCTCGCGGTTTGTTTGAGAACATAGAGCGAAGGGATGTTATTTCATGGAATGTTATTATTGGTGGTTATTCACATATGAATCGCTATAAAGAAGCCTTACTGCTATTTCGTCAAATGCTACAATCGGATGTAGAGCCTAATGATGTAACCTTTTTAAGCATTCTACCAGCTTGTGCGTCCTTAGGTGCTCTTGATCTTGGCAAATGGATTCATGCTTATATAGACAAGAACTTTAACTATTTAAATAATATCTCCCTCTGGACAAGTCTTATTGACATGTATGCTAAATGTGGAAATATAAAGGCAGCAGAACAAGTTTTTGATGGTATGAGTTCTAAAAGCTTGGCTTCTTGGAATGCGATGATATCCGGATTAGCCATGCACGGGAATGCAGATAAGGCTCTCAGCCTTTTCATAAGAATGGTTAGTGAAGGATTCAAGCCGGATGATATCACATTTGTTGGTGTTTTATCTGCTTGTAGCCATGCTGGTTTGCTAGATCTTGGACGCCAATATTTTGACTCAATGATCCGTGATTACAGAATATCACCAAAATTGCATCACTATGGATGCATGGTAGATCTTCTAGGCCGAGCTGGATTGTTTGATGAAGCAGAGGCTCTGATGAAGACTATGGAAATGAAGCAAGATGGAGCAATTTGGACATCTCTGTTAGGAGCTTGTCGGGTTCACGGACGCGTGGAGTTGGGTGAATATGTTGCCAAGCATCTCCTTGAATTGGAGCCGGAAAATCCTGGGGCTTATGTTCTATTATCAAACATTTATGCAGGTGCTGGTAGATGGGATGATGTAGCCGGAATAAGAACCAGACTGAATGATAAGGGAATGAAGAAAGTTCCTGGTTGTAGCTCCATAGAAGTGGACAGTGTTGTTCATGAGTTTCTTGTTGGCGATAAAGTACATCCCCAGAGGGAACAGATATATGAAATGTTGGATGAAATAGATACCCTTTTGGAGAAATCTGGGTTTGTGCCAGACACTTCTGAGGTGCTTTATGACATGGACGAAGAGTGGAAAGAACGAGCCTTGAGTCATCATAGTGAGAAATTGGCAATTGCTTTTGGCTTGATTAGTACAAAGCCAGGGACAACAATTAGAATTGTGAAGAATCTTCGTGTGTGCGGGAATTGTCACTCTGCGACCAAGCTAATATCAAAGATCTTCAACAGGGAAATCATTGCTAGAGATAGGAATCGCTTCCATCATTTCAAAGATGGTACTTGTTCATGCAATGATTATTGGTGAAACTCCGCCACTTGAATTGCAAAATATTTAAGATGACAAGGCCCAATCTCTTTAGATTTGTCGTTGGCAATGCCCTCAAACTTACTTGAACAGGCTAGTCATTCTGTTTCCCTTAATCACTGTCCTTAATTAAATAAGCAGATTTCTAAACAGCAATGCTCTCTTCCTTTTCAAAATGGAAAAAGATCTTTATTTATAGATAGATTATGGTGTTACATGCCAAGTTGCTTCTCAGAACATGATGATCTGAAGTACAACAGCAATCAATCATATAAGCAATTCAAAATTATGCTTCCATGTTAGAGAGTTGCTTGAAGGAATTCCTTCGTGCTGTGGCCAGAACAGTCTTGTCAGCAACTATGAAGTATGCAGCTCCAGCCACTGCAATTGAATAAATTATTTTCAGTAACAAAAACAAATAAACAGTTATGACCATAGCAGTAACCCAAGTAATGGTTAAAATAATGAGGGATAGTAACCTGTGGAGATTATGAGAGCCTGAGCTGTGTGATTGAGATTGGCTCTTGCCCATGGCAGCATCCTTACACTAGCCAGCTACATGGTAGCCAAAATGAAACTTAAACTGTTGGACTCACTTGCTCTTTGCTCTTTACATATGTGAAATGGTAAGAAGAAAACAAAAGTGGAAGAGGAACACTTACAGTTGGAATAGCAGTAGCAATGCTAGCAACAACAGCTGCCTTGGCTCCAGCAACTACACCCTCTGTTGAGTAATTAAAATAAATAATTCATTCAGCAAAATCACTACTACAAGCAAAAATAAGAGTTTCTTAGTAGTCTTTTAAGTATTAGATTAAACAAAATTCCAATCCAATTTGGCTCACCAACTCGTCAATCTTGACAGTCAGATATTCAAAAGTGCTAATCAATAATTCGCTTCAATAATAAAGATTTGAGGTATCAAAATGAAAATAAGTAAAGGTCCGGGGTCTATGGATAATGGTCCCCTACCACCAAAGAGGGGCATGCATGCGCTCTTTTTCGTTGTATTCGAAAGAAGAAATTAAAAGCCTCTTTTCGAGCATGGAGACTATTAATTATATGCCAAATCTGTCAGGATCTTCTAATCACCATATTATCCAGAAACTTAACATGGTAACTCATGATGGTCTTGATGAAATAATCCAGTTGCCAAATTTGACACAGTGCCAAGAATTATCAAAAAGAGAAGGCTAAATCAAAGAGAAAATAATGTATTCTAGTAGATAACATACCTCTAGCGCAACGCTTAGCCATGGCCAGCTTATGGTCAAGCGAAGCCAAGCTGGTTCCCTCAAGTGGAGACTGAGCTACATTTTTGTCCATTGTAACAATTAGTGTTTGTAAAATACAAATGGATAAGATGATAATTTGACAGCAGAGGAATTTAATAAGGCTGGATATTGATAAATTGAAGCTTGAATGAAGAGATAGTGAGATTTGGTTGAATATTTATAGGGAATTTGGGGGAGCTGGGAGAGAGAGAGAGACAGCCCCATGTTTAGGGAAGCGAAGAACGCGATAGAGTTTGATGGTTTTGTTACAAAACTAAGTTCAGGATTCGGTTGTTTTCACCTGGGTTTCTGAAATGGTCGGTTGATTGTTTCTTTGCTCTCTCCTCTGTATGCCCCTCGTTTTTCGCTTTCTTCTATAGCCATGGATAATAAATTAATATCAGTGAAAAAATATGCGTTTTAATGAGTGAAGAATTACACCATTGCAGCCATACAAACAATCCTTTATTTGACGCATAATAACGAATTTCCCATCTTATTTTCAAGGGCACCAGATCGTCCTTTTACAGAATCATCAATTCATCTTTCTTCTATTTATTATTGACATGTAATTATGCAGAAAACAATGGGCATTGAGATGTATGTGGTTACTTTATCCAGGTCCAGTCATGTTTTTCACACTGACACACAAATTCATAAAGATGATAGCTTTTTCATGCTTACTTATAAATTTACCAGTGAAGCCACCGGTTTGAGGCAGAGGTGCTTCAAAACCATGGGTAGCCTTTTTCAGGTGCACCTCTAGTGTCCAGAAGATTTGAACACGTGTCCCAAACCAAGGACTCAGAGTCTGAGGTTGGCACAGACACTGTTCAAAAACCGTTATAATGGAGTTTGATAGCTTTTCTTTAGTTGATGGTTTCTTCTTGATTGAGTAGTTAGCAATTGGCATTTAGTGGGTTTCACTATTGCAGTCTCATCACTTTCTCCTGTTTGTGATCACCTACTACCCCCGCAGTTACGTTCCTTTCAAGCTGAGAGAAATTTGGCCTAGCATGCATGATCTTTTGCCAATTACAATCCATTTCTGAAGCCAGCGATCATATTTGCTCCATTTTTAGCTTGCCTAGAAGTGGCTAGCTGTTCATTCTTTCAAGTTTTCAATTGGTTGGGTTGTGAGATAAGTACGTAAGAACTAATGTTACTGTTAACTGAAGCATTTTTCCAATCCGTCTTTGTTCCCTTTTTTCCTTTTTGGTTTGGTGGGTAGGAAAAGAGAAGTTAGATCGGTGATATATATATATATATAAAGCAAACATGTATGCATGCATGATGACTTAAAACCAGGGCATGCATGCAGCCTTAACGATAAAAGAACATTTATAAAAGCTGCTAGTTTATCTCTCTCTGTCTTTTTCCTCATTATCCGATCTCCAGTATGATATGTAAGAGACCCATTCAAGAATTATTATTCGTACTTAAAACTCCATTGAAATTATGTATTTTATGTCTTAACCTTCTACAAATCCTTGTGGTTGTGGGTACCAAATCTCTCAGAATTTGGCCACAAGTGTAAGCGAGCAATTTTGTTGTAGATGATCAGAGGAATTATACATACTGGGTGCTACTGCGTAACATAGATGGAGAATCATGTCACTTTCTTCACGTTCATGCATGAAGCAAACAAAACCAAGTGGGGAAAGGGAAGAATCTCGCGTGCTACTGCAAGCTGACGCCCGACGGTCCCAGTCAAAATTTCCATCAATTGCTAAAACAAAAGCAATTTACCACCCTCTACATTGAATTGACCCTTTTATTTTTCTAAAGCCGTTGACTGACTGACCTCCAAAGTTTGTCTAAACCGTCGATTAATGATACTGTAAACACTATTACATCCCATCTGTATATATAATTGTACAATGTGACCATTTTCTTGGTATGATACTACATACATGTACCTATAATACTGTCTGTGCAATTCTTTTCTGAGTCATGATATCTATTTGTACGTACCACAATTTTTAATGGTAAGTTTGCTGCTGAAATCCGGCCAAGGGCCCCTTGCTAGCTACCTAAGCAATAAGCTTTACGGTTCTTAATGTATATGGGAATGGGAGAAGCAAGTAAAATCCTCCAATGGCTTTTATTTATTACTTTATTACTGCAATTGTTGGATAAAGGAAAGAACATGGGAAAGCGTGGCTATGATAGTGGCCTTATGTTAAAAGGTAAAGAAATTAATTTATTATGCAATAAAGATAGAATTGCTTTGGTTTTTAATTTAATTCTTTTTACCATCATAGGAAGTCATTATTGTCACCACATGAATTCATGGACTTCTCATGACAGTCACATTGGAACCATTATGGCATACCTCTCCTTTTACACGCAAGCCACAAATTCTAGTTAGCAGATCATTGGGTTGAGGAAATTAGAATGAGAGAATGCTTGATTAACAATCATTAAACATGAAATTCAAAGCACACAATGACTTATAGTCTTACATTGAAGATGTAATATCGTTTTCATTCTAACAAAACAGAGGAAAACAGTTGCTTAAGTTCTTGGATTTCATACAAGATATAGTTTTGCTTTCTGTTTTCTCTATTCTTATTTACAGTGTAGAGCTAGAAGTAGTCGAAATGACGAGGTATCTGAAATGGTGCATCCTTCTCTTGCTTGCTTAACTTGGGTAAATAAACTTTATTCCTAATCTTGCATGCGTTATTAGGAACTTCTGGTGGCTTAATGGACCTAATCAAAGGCCAATTCACACCTTTGAAGAATTCGTGCCTCTTAATCTCCACTGAACCCTTCAAGCTTCCGATTCTTTTCTTTGGATTCTTCACCAGAAGCTTGCTTATGAGATCTTGTACTTTGACCATTTCTTCGAATTCTTTACTGCTGCTAACACCGATTCTTGGAAAAGTTAATGGCTTTTTAAGGACGTTAATAAGAGTTTTCTCGTTGTTTTCACCTTTGAATGGCGTTCTTCCATAAAGCATTTCATACAAGAACACGCCTAAAGTCCACCAATCCACTGCGCTTCCATGTCCTTGTCCTGAGATCACCTCCGGCGCCAAGTACTCGTGTGTTCCGACGAAGGATTTTGATCTGGCGTTGATCGGTTCAACCACTACTTCTGGATCATCAAGTTCTTGATCACCATCAACGTGTTCTGTGATTGTTGTAACTGTGACTTTCTTCTTTTTCCCATTTGAGCCTGAGAAACAAGACAACACTGGCTGCATGGGTGTAGCACAAGACGGAATTGAGCACTTTTCATGCTTTTCAACCGCTTCCAAGTTCGGTTTAGGCCTCAGAAGCTTAGGGACAACGTCACACTTGAAAGAAAGATCGAAATCCGAAAGCATGATGTGCCCATCTTCTCTAACCAGAACATTTTCTGGCTTCAGGTCTCTGTAAACGATGCCCATCATGTGAAGATACTCCAAAGCTAAGAGCGTCTCAGCAGCATAAAACCTGTGCATATCATACATATACAACTTTAGTATAATGGAACAGATAGCTGCTTCATACAAAAGTAAATTAATTATTCTATAGTAACTGCAAAACCCTAAAGGTTAAACAAAACTTACTTGGCAGATGAAATGCTGAATCGCTTCCCTAACTGGCGTTGACGAGCAGCATACAAATCTCCACCAGGACAGTACTCCATAACCAAGCAAGAGTAATGAGAAGCCTCAAACTCTGCATACAAAGTTGGCAAAAAAGGATGATCAAGCATAGTAAGAATCTCCTTCTCCATATCAGCTCTATGTAACTTCTTCCTTATAGCAAGTGCTTCTCTATCAACCACTTTCATGGCATAAAAGCACTGCGGCAAACCCACCACAGGGTTCCTTATCTGACAAAGGTAAACATTCCCTATATCACCACTACCAAGTCGGTGGAGGAGACGGAAATGGTCGAGCCCAACTCGACCTTGGGCTCTCCTCAGCCTGTTCATGGCTTCCCAAGCGGCTTGGTTAGCCTTGTGTGGCTTGTGAGAGTTATAAAGAGAGGTTTCAGCGGATGAGGAGCAAAGAGAGATGGAACTACGGCGACTGCCGAAGCTTAGGTTGCTCATGAAGCTACGGCTGGAGTCAGGCACGGTTATCGAGGAGGAGCTGCTGTCATAGTCGGATTCATCCCTGGTTATTCTTGTTGCTGCCATTGTCGTTGTCGTTGGTGGTGGCGCATGTAATTAGAGCAGTGAGTGAATGAGTGAGGAGGGATTCTCTCTTCTGCTTTGTTTCCAGGTTTTTTATATACCGCCTTTGTGGGTTTCAACGCACCAAATGAAATATGTAATGCGACTAAGGAAGGTCACAGTGTTTACTTTCTTCCTAATTCCGTGGACATAACTTTATTTAAACAAAGGTGTAACTGATTACAATTTTTCTCCAAGTAAATACACATAATTAGGGGAAGATTGTCTGTTAGTTATGCTATTGATGTGCCATTATGGTCACTAATTATCACCATGACATTGCCATCGTCACTTATTGATGGATATTTTTGATGTATTGAAGTTAAAAAAATAAATAAACAACTGAACACTGGATTGCAATCAACAATCAGTCATGTAATAAAATAAGAATACTGCAATAAAGGAAAATGAAAGTTCTGTGGGTTCCCTTTTGAACAGATCGATCTGTATCCAGATTCATAATCTACGGATGAACAGAGGAAAGTAATTAAGAAATGTAATTTGATAATGTGTTTAGGCACGGTAACTCTACTGACACAACCACTAGACAATGTTCATTCTGACAGAAGTGGGTTACAGAGAGGATGGAATGTTCATGCATGTCATTAAGTAAAAGAGAGAGTCCTCCTCTTCTCACCTATACCAAGGGCTTTCTTCATCTGATCTTCTCTTTATATGAATTATTAACAACCCAATTAAGAAGAAAAGAAAATTTAAAGACAAAAAGGATATGTGGGTTTGGGAAAGGATAGGCAATGGTCAAAAGCACTTGTTCTTTTCTGCTAAAAGCTTGTAACACCGATTTTTATGATAACCTTTTCCCAAGAAAAAAATAATAATTATTATCTAAACTAATTAAAGGTAAATCAAAACAATTAACAAAAAGATTAGCCAAACGACATCATTTCTTGAGGATCACAAATCATAATAGCATTGGCTGGCTAATCCTAGCTAGCTTAAGCTTAGCTTCTGCTTTTGAATGGAGCGGTGGTTGCAGTTCTTAACATGCAGCTGTAGAAAGCTGGGGAGTACACGAAGCACCCGTGCCCTAAATTCATTTCCACCTCAAACACGTAATAGTTATAAAGAGAGAGGTGGTCTTCTCTTTTCACCTTAATTAATTACTCTTTTATGGTGTTCTTGCCCTGCATGTGAACTTCTGCTGCAGGGGACCCGTATTTGGTCCATTCTATTTCTATTTATATATACACCTGTTGGCTTTACATTTGCCAATTCAAATTGGCTTTGATTAATTTATGGTTTGAAACAGCTCATTCTTTTCAATTATGTATTGAAACTTTAATTTCACCTAATTCTTTCATGTGCATGCTTAATGCAAAAATACCTTTAAATTAAATTGAATTTTGCAGTTAACCTAATGGTGATTTTATGATGATGATGATGATCCTGTGGGACTAAATTTAGCACAAATTTTGGTCATAATTGATAATAAGAACCATCAATGAATGAATCCCAAAAGAAAATTATGAGACTAGATTTAATATATGACCAAGAAAAGAGCTTGAATTCAAGTAGGCAGTGAAGCGGATCATACCAAAATCTTTTCCCCATTTGATGGGATTTGGACGTTGTGAAAGATATCTCTGAGATTTTCTCTTTGTATCATTCATATAAAATATTGTAATTTCTATCCTCTTTCTTCATTCCTTTCATTGCTCCACTATTCTCTGCAAGATCTTATCATTTTTCACTTTTGGTTACATTTTCAGGCAGCATACCCAGCAAATTTTGCTGTACTGCAGAGTGACAAATATATAGGAAGACTCACAACTCCATCACTTGCCCCGTACATTCTTCTCCCCCATACCCACAAGGAATCCATCAAACTTCAGTTTTTCCATCCAATTTTTCTTTTTAATGTAATAAAACAAGTTCACTCTTTACATTGACAATGCACAGTTTTTCTTCTATGACTATAACAAAGCACATGTACAATTGCTCAGCTTATTCTTTGACAAATACATGAATGTTGAGTTGCAATTCGTTTGACACAACTTTTTCTTGATAAAAAGATTACATCAACCCTTTCAGTTCACAGTGACAGTGGAATATATAACATGTCACAGATTCATAAGCGAAGCAGGTAAAGATTATCAAACCTTTTTTTTTTTGTGAAAATCAGAGAAAGCAAATGGGAGAGGACAAGATAAAAGATGGAAGAAGAAACCACCAAATCGACAAGTAAACTGCAAATTTCTACTCAAGTTTCAATAATGTGTAGTATAGACTAAGCAAAGCATGGCCAACCTGACAACCCCACAAGACTAACACAATCACTATATATATATATATATATATATATATATATATAAACCCTAAAGGTCAATTGAGAAAACACTCAAAGCATAAATTTCAGTGAACGTGGACAAAATTCTAAAGGGATACGGATGCATATACTGAGTAACTGCATCTGATCTTTTTCTGTTCTTTTAGATGGCGGTTGTCTCAAACAAATTATCATGGGCCGCTCTAACTCATGGGGTCCAATACATTTGTTTTGTTTTTATGCTATATATGTGTTGCTTTGAAACTTTGAATGCTTGATACTTTTAATTCTAATCCTCCACCCATGTGCTCATATCTAACAAATCATCAACATTAAATCAACAAACTGTCAAATGTGCTTAGAATTTAAGCAATCAAATAATACAAGAACAAAAATATAAATTCCCAAAAGGGCCTGAATGTTTCTTCAATATTGTGTACTACAATAATATATATTTTCTATGCTAACAACAATTTTCTTCCAATTAACTATATGATAAAGCAGTTTATATGGTTGGTTCTGATTGTTAAATTTTTGTTTTGAATAATTTTGTATTGAAATAAGTGCATTTCTCAAGTTGAATACTGAAAGCAGCTACCAGACTGTCTAGTTGGTTGGGGGACATGAAAAAGTGTAGAGGAAAATTGGTCAGCATTTATAATAGCAGGAAAATAAAATAAATTAAAATTATTAATTTCTTAATTGGAGTCAACCAAATCTTCAACTAAAATCTAAAAGCTGGAGGGTAGTAGCTGTTGAATTCTCTTTCACAAGAAATCAGAGAACACTTAAGTTTTATGATTCTGGAGAAGTTTAGCAAGGGAATTATGAAACTTGCACTAGACATGCAGAATAATAATATTAACAAGATAAAAACTATTGATGCTAAAGAAAATAAAATGGCTTATAATTAAATTAACTTTGGCGGTTGAAACTGAAGCTTATATTATCTCATTTCCGAAACCTTTAAGTATAATACAAATGCTTTTGTACTCAAATTACCCTCCTGTCAATTTGACAACAGAGCCAACCTCTATCAAAGTGAATGATTTTAAATGAATTAGGTAACAGTATACCGGTCAGCCTCAGGTGCAGAACTTCAAGCCAACACATTCTTCTTGGTAGCTGAACCAACCAAAGCGGGAGCACAGGCCCAAAGTGATATAAGTGTTAGCAAGAGTCTGAAAATCAATGCAGAAAGGTAAAACAACGAGAAAGAGCGGTCAAATGATCTCTAACCATGTTTGAAGATACTTAAATGAGGAAAAAAGGATTTTCAATGGCCTGGGTATGGTGACCATGCCATCATCTAAATGGACAGTGTTTAAAGTTCAACGCAAAACATTATGTATAGTGCACAATGATTAACATGCATTATATTAATTTCAAGTATCAAAGCCAAAAAAAATATATTGCATAATTTGTAATTTTCTTTGGAGAATAGTAACAGTACAATTAGTCCCCCATTTTTTGGGTTCTCTAACGATTCCATTCTATATAAAATTACATTGCCATTGTTCTCTCCCTCTCTCTTTTTCTCAAATATTTCATTTCTGACCCAAGGCATTCTACCATTCTAAAGATCTCCTCAGATTGTGGGTGGGATTGGTCACCTCATGAAAACACATGCAAACAACCATCAATATCACATCCACCCTACTGAAGCCCACTTCCTTCTTAAGTCCCTTTTCCCTCATCCCTTTCCCAATTTTTGCTAACCTTTCCCAGTCCCCCTTCCCAGCATACAAATTGGATATCAACACATATGAACCTGACCCCATGGGCTCCATCTCCGTCAAAGCATTAGCTACTCTTTCATCCATCTCTACATTACCATGTATCCTACAGGCCCCTAGCAAAGTTTACAACACAGACAATCCTGGCCCTCCAGGAATCTGAACCACCAGCTCCTCTGCCTCCTCCAGTCTCCCAATATGGCCCAACTTGTCTACCATACAAGAATAATGCTCTGGGGATGCTTCAATCTGATAATCTTTCACCATGGAGTCAAAAAGCTGACAACCCATATCAACCATCTCCTTTCTACCACATGCTGTTAGCAGAGACAGGAAGGTAATGGAGTCAGGTCTCGCCCGTTCATTCTCCATCTCCTTAAACCAATTCATTATGGATTCATAGTCTCCGTGTCTCACATTGGCAGAGATTATTGCTGTCCAAGCTATTTCCCTTCTTTCAGGCATCTCATTGAAAACTCTTTGAGACTCAAAAATGCTCCCTCGCTTTGCATACATGTGAAGGAGAGCATTACAAACGATTGGATCAGTGTCCCATCCAAACTTGATTATATGGGAGAGGCATTGTTGGCCATGTTTAAGAGATACATCCTCTGCAGCAGCAATTGCACTCAATATGGTGTACTGGTTTGGTTTAGATTCCTTAATTGCAAGCAAAAAGTATGAAAAGCTGCTCGGGCAAATCCATTTTGAGCATACCCAGAAATTAAAGCATTCCATGAAATTATTTCTCAGTGGTTAAGCTCCTGAAACACCTTCTTCAATTCTTGCACGGACTCAAATTTAGCATACATGGTGATGAAGCTGCTACAAACATTTAGTTCTGACACAAAATTAGCTTTTATACAATTCCCATGAACAGTTCGCCCTTCTTTAACAAAATTGCTAATCAATATGGAATTTATTAGCCCAATAACAGTCACTTCATTTGGATAAACCCCATCTAATCTCATTTCACTAAAAAGAGACACAGCATCTTCTTCATTCATAGAAATCATTGTGGTCCAAGAAATTACACTGCAATCATGCATTCTGTCAAATACTAACTTTGCATCACTAGCTACCTCACACTTAGAATAAGTCAACATCAAAACAATACCAACAGAAACAGGGGCCTCACATCCCGTTTTTATACCAAGACCATGTGTCTGTCTCCTCCCTTCTAAATTTCCTTCATGACCACAAACTGAGATTGCACTAGCAAATGAGACATAATCAAGCCATATCCCTTCTCTCACCATCTCAACAAATACCCTAATAGCTTCAAATCCACAATTTCCTTCCTGGCTGTAGCCTGATAGGATTGCATTTCATGATATACGATTGCATTCCATGATACCAAATCCTTATTTGGCATTTCATCAAAAACTCTCCTAGCCTCCATTAAACACCCCCATCTTGAATGCATCATTATAAGAGCATTCCTAACAAAAATGTCACTATCTACTCCAAACGTCACTATAAGAGAATGCAACTGCAACCCAAACGCAAACCTTTCATGGTCTGAACAAAAAGCAAGAACAGTAGTATGTCTCCACATCAAAAACAACACCATGTAAGTTCATCTTAAGAGCAATACACAATGCATCTTGGCTCTTTTGAATCCCAGAAAGAATCCTATTCCATGAAACAATATCAGGATTACTCAAATTCTCAAATATACAGGATGCCTTATTAATTGACCAGATTTACATTGCATATTCATTAACAAATTCGAAATTGTAATATGCAAAATAAAACCAGAATAGCAAACCCGTGGATTTGGCACCCCGGTTTTTGTTTCCGGCTACAAGCGTTGAGAGCAATGCAACAGTAACTTCATCGATGTTGGTGAGGTCATCCGACTGAAGATGCGTTCTGAAGATGCCAAGAGCTCGAAAGACATTTTTTTGTATACAGCATTGAGCACTGAAAGATTAACGGGTAGAATACTCCGCTGAGGATTTTTGTCGAACTGCCGGTGTACATGTTTCGAAGAGTAGAATCGTTTGAAGTTAATTTGCTTGACTATTCAGTGAAGGGTTATGGTTTTCAGTTGGTGGGTAATCATGAGAACGTAACAACAAATATTTTCAAAAGAACCCATACACAAATTGTGCTCCAGGTCACCGTTCGTCTTGTTCCTCTTCTCGTGTGCGGTTGTGTGCTAAGCTTTGAAGAACATACTGGGTGATTATTGCTTTCTTTCTTCTCGTTCGACTAACTGGCTCTTGTGATCTTCTGCTACTGCTAAGTGCTCGCAGCTTGTTTGATTGTCTGAAAGGGTATTTGAAAAAGAAGAAACATGTCGTTTCCCGCCTTTTGTTCTTCTTAGTTTTCCCTTGGGATATGACCAATGGTTCCAGTTTACATACATGGTCTTGTTTAGTTTCGGTTTTGGTGCACAGGTAGGCCCATATAATATTGTAGAGCTGCACACATCGAGGCCTTTATCCAATTATCCAAATGAAAAGCCGAGAGAAACTGATCCTCAACAAAGTGAGAGCTTTGAGTTTATTTGAAAGATTGGTGCTAGGGTTTAGTGGTGGTATTGAATATCAGCACGACAAGCAATTAGTTGCATTTTAAAAATTTGGTCTAAAATTTTATTATCTAACCTAACATCAAGATCGATAAAAATTATATTTTAAAAATTTATTTAAAATTTCAAAATTTAAAGTTATTTTTGTTAGAATTGCAACGTACTTGCGACCATTACAAGTTTAGTTGAATGCATCACACTCTGTAAAAATCACCATTCAATTCTATGAACTCTCCTTTCACCATACATCAGGATTTACTAGGTTCTAGGTTAAGTTGAATGAAGCACTTGAAATAGACTCTAGAGAAAACTTTAAACAAAGAATTTGGATGCTCTTTAAAAAAATGGTCAAATTTCAATGGTGATGTGAATTCTAGTAATGGTCCCAAGAGGATCCATATTTTCAAAACAAAAAGACAAAGGCTCCTTCTCTGAGTCTTAAGGTTTTATATAATGAATCTATAATGGTGATTACTTTTGAAGCCATCGTTGAAAGCATATCCTTTATAAACTGAATTAATTTGCCATGTCACCAACTTTGAGGAGCAAATCAGTTTAACTACGATTCATCTCTTATTACTATCATTTCTGGGTATTTTTAATCATAGAAAGTGACCTCTCTTTCCAATCACCATTGACAATAAAGTGACGTGCTTTTCCATATTGTTGTTTACGTTGGCTCATTTACACACGTAAATTAGAGGTTAGATGGAGTATATTTTGTTTTGAACTTGTAAATTTTTTAAGAAAAAGTTATTTTTTAAAAAAAAAATTTAAATAAAACAGTTTTATCATTAATAAATATATTTTTTATTTTATTAATTGAATTACCATATCAATAATATCGATGTAAGAAGATTATTATATTTAAAACTTTTTCGTTAAAAAAAATATATATATCTATGCACTATGTTATTGTAGAATAAAATATGTTATATATAATCATTTTTCACGAAATACGAAACTAAAAAATAGAAAATAGGCTTAATTTAGGTGATTTCTTTATAGGATATGGCTTTACCAGCTGGTCCTGATAAATCAACGGTCTTTAAGAACGCTGAATCTGGATGAGATATTAATATTAATTCAAATATCTTTGTAATGGGGGAGGTTTATTCTATATACATTTGTAGAGATGATGTACTTGCCCGATAGGTGCCAAATCTTTAATCATTAATAAAATAAATTTAAGTTAATGGCGGATGGTTGGCTAATAAGCAATATTTTCCTAGGCAAGTAACGGTGGAGTGTTGGTCTCTAATTTGCTTTCAACGATCAAATTGACGCACCATTGAATTTAACATTAATTATAAAGAAGAGATGGAATATGGGTATGACGCCATACCTGAAAAAATTAGGAAGGAAAATGGAAGGTGCAATATATTCATCCGATGGTATGGTCAATAAAGTAATACACACACACACACACATTAACTAATTGTTCCTAGCTAAGGCTAGTAACTTAGAATAGATGCATTTGATCGATGTTTATGAAAACAATGTCAATAATTCCTCCTTTACCCTTGGAGCATTCATGGACTGAAAAAGAGAAATGGTAGGCCGTGGCCACGATATCACAACAAACAATTAGATAGACCTAGCCACGATAATTAGTTTTTGTGATTTATAATGTGAATGCGGCACAGAAGTCGAAGTAAATAAACAAATTATCCCTAGTTGAACTTAGATATCAACTTTATATGAAGTGGAAAGGAAGGGGAAAGAAAGGAGAAATCTGGAGAAGGACCCATATAGGATTGTCCGGTGTTAGGTGCTTTCGCCAAAAGTACTGGGATGGATCACCTTTTCTTCATGTTGCATGTTTGCTCTATGGCCGGTGGGTATCATTTTCATCACTTATAATTATTTAAGTGCTGCCTGTTAGTACCCGATCATCTGCACCTTTGCTTCCATTATTACTCTGCACGTGTTTTAAGACCAGTAAATGGCACATGCTGATCACATGGGAATACTTGTAGCCTAGACCGATCGTGTTTCTTGTCAACTCTTACGATCCTAAATGGTAATGATTGTAATCATAGTCAACCCCATCTAGGTTTTCTGATACATGAAGAAAGTACCAAGACTTCTTATGTGGGCAAAGATCTTCTTGAATTCTATGGCATTGAATTTGATTGTGGAAGAAGGATGCAAACAATGCACTGGTCAACTATATGACCAAGCTCATAACCATTATGTGTGGTAAGACAGGTCAAAAAGAAAAACTCAATTATGTACCTACCATGTTCATTAAATAATTAGTTGCCGTATTGTATGAACATATTGAATTCAATAATTTTTCGCGCTTTGACAGTTACTTTTTGTATATTGAGTACACATGTGATGATTTTATTGAATGAATGTTATAGACTTTCACTTCGTTGCCCTGCAACTGTGACTGTATTTTTTGAATGATACAAATGCATGATTCACGATTTATTTTGCTAAGAGACGGAGTCGGCGGAAAAACCCTTTTGCTTTTTGTCATCATTGACAGTTCAATGGATGTATAAATTGCCATTGCTAGTCAATAAATCAATATTATTGAAGGTGAGCTGGGTGTTCATGTCAAAAGAGGAGATCGCGTTCACTCTAATTAAATTAAAACCTTTTCTTCCTTTTTCTGCCCATACGGAAAGATAAAAGGTTTGAAGATTTGGGTTGTGGGGTACAAAAAGCACTTACAATGCATAGGGTGCAGTGGCCCACAACCGTTCACAAAGCAATACCTATCCATTCTGCCGCAAAGAAGATTGTGGTGATCGGAGTGAATAAGCTAAGTTGGCGAGGGTGCTACATGTTCCAGGTTATAATTTCCTGCTTATTAGCATCGTCAATCAACGTCACCTTTAAATTTTCACTATTTCCTTTCAAATATCACACTTAAAATGCAATGTTTTAATCAGTGCTAGAACCTTCCAACCAAATATGCGATAAACCTAATCCCTACCTTTATCAAGAACAAGTGGTGATCGGCCTTTATTACATAGTGGAGGGGCATGATAATTTCAATATTGATTAGACTCTGCCTTTAAAAGGTGATGCTCCCAACACTTTAGAGTTGTGCGTTGGAGTTTAGAAAAGAAAAGCATCCTCCTAATCAGTTTCCTAGCTTTCATTTTCAGCATTTTGTGCTCTCCATCTTTTCCCTGATTGAAACTTGGAAAATGGTTAGTATACTTAACAGTTTACAAAGGATTTCTCATTACTCTTTGAGAAACTTGTCTGCCATTTAAACTTACGTAATCTTCGAAAACTTGCGTGTTTCGAAGGAGGGCAAGATGAGTTGGACAGTTGCCGATGCTGTCAACTACAAGGGTTTGCCTGCTGAGAGGTCTAAAACTGGTGGTTGGCTTCCCGCTGCGCTTATCCTAGGTTTGTTCTCTTGATACGATTGTTTCTATGCGATGCCATATACCATCATTCCTAGAGCTTGGCTTCAGACACCTATAACACATATTCAACTCTATCGTCTGGCTTCTTTAAAATCTTATTAGCTACCTATCCCTTCCCTCAGGGAATCATTTTTCTGTTATCGATCGTTCCTTAAGATAAGTAATCATTTTAAAAGAAGAGAGTTTGATATCAAGCTTTTCATGCTTAATGATTCGTTATACCTACACTATGAACAAATAACAATCAGGTGGTTCATGCAAAAGTGATGGGTTTCTTTAGGTCTATAAACAAATGCTTTACAATGAAAGCACAAATTAATAATTTATTACCATATTTAACGCTAATTAATATCTTCATGCCCTTTCTACACAAGTCAAAACCTTTTATGATTGTCAAAATTTTACGCTCGTAATTTATTCGTTATACCTACAGTGTGGAGGTAGGGTGAGGAAAAGTGGACAAACTCAATGGGACCAGGCCCTTCAAAATTCAAGTTCATCTATACTTCATCTAATTATGATAATATTCATGTCATTTTCTGCGTGGAGTTGATGGGATAAGGCAGATATTTTATCTGGGTCATCCATGCATGTGAACCATCGAGATATTCTCATTTTCTGTCACCACGATGTTTGTCACCTCTTCATTGATGCAATTTATTTGTAACCCGCTTTTGCTTTTGTGAAAGAAAGCTTCACTTTCTGCTAACAATCCTTTGCTTTCCAAGAATAATATAAGTAAAAGGTTCCATTATTATTTATATGCACCTTTTTATTCACGAATAATTTATGTATGCAAAAGTTCATAGCATCAGATTTTCACATGGCAGCCCATCTTACTCTGCCTTGTGGCAAAACTTTCACGCCCTTTTTCCGGAGACTTTTCTGATTGTTCTCTTCCAAGTACTGCCCTTATGGTAAACTTTATTAATTTAATTTAATAAGTGAACAGTAATAAATGAAAGCTTCCCCTTTGTTAATTAACAACTTTTAATCTTCATCTGTAAAATATCTAGATAGCTAATGGCATACATATGATTAGATGTACTGAATTCTCAAAATATTTTCCAGGGATTGAACTATGCGAGAGGCTTTCAACAATGGGAATCGCCGTTAACCTTGTGACATATTTGGTGGGAACAATGCATCTGGCCAGTGCAACTTCGGCAAATATTGTGACAGATTTCATGGGCACATCCTTTCTTTTGTGTTTGCTCGGAGGATTTCTCGCCGATTCATTCCTTGGAAGATACAAAACAATTGCTATATTTGCCTCAATACAAACACTGGTGGGTACATTTATACGTACGATTCCACCAACATAATATAAAAAAAATAAAAATACCATCAATCCTGTAATCTATTTTATGACTAACGTCTGTTTTGGTTGTGATCCTACTAGGGTACTGGCATGTTAGCACTGGTTACAAAACTACCACAGCTACGTCCACGTCCGTGCCATGCATCTGCCACCCATACATGTGAACAGCCAACTGGATTTCAAATGGGAATTCTATACTTAGCTTTATATCTGATTGCGTTAGGAACTGGAGGCCTAAAATCAAGTGTTTCAGGATTTGGAACTGATCAATTTGATGAGAAAGATGAGAAGGAGAAATTTCAAATGGCATATTTTTTCAGCAGGTTTTTCTTCTTTATAAGCCTAGGGACTCTGATGGCAGTTACTGTGCTTGTCTATATACAAGATGAAGTGGGTCGAAGCTGGGGTTACGGAATTTGTTCAGTCGCCATGTTTGTGGCCATCTTAATATTCTTATCTGGAACTAAAATGTTTAGATACAAGAAAAGCTTGGGAAGCCCCATAGTTCACATTTTCCAAACTATGGTAGCCGCCATAAGGAAGAGGAAGATGGATCTTCCTAGCAATATTGGTATGTTGTATGAGGATACTCCAGAGGCATCAAGAATTCAACACACAGATCAATTTCGGTAAACTCCCAGTCGGCACAATCATGTGAACATAATCCACTCAAAAATACAAACATGATATTATTTGTAACAAGGAAGCTAGATTTCTCCAAGTATAATTTTAACCAAAAATATCTCATTTCCGTGTGCTTTCTGTTGTGTTGCAGTTTCTTGGACAAGGCTGCCATTGTTCCTGAAGGAGATTTCGAGGCTGGTTCGACCCCAAACCCTTGGAAAATATGCTCAGTTACAAGGGTGGAGGAAGTGAAAATGATGGTAAGACTCTTGCCAATATGGGCCACAACCATCATCTTCTGGACCACTTATGCGCAGATGATCACCTTTTCAGTTGAGCAAGCAACCACCATGCAAAGATCAATAGGAAATTTCCAAATCCCAGCAGGCTGTCTCACTGTTTTCTTTGTGGCGGCTATATTGATCACTCTTGCAGTTTATGATCGTCTCATTATGCCTATTTGGAAGAAATGGAAAAGAAAACCAGGTATGTAAACTTATGAGACATCATGCAGTATGCTTTCATACCCAACTTTTTTTAGAAAAGACAAGGAAACAAGAAAGAGAAAATTGTATATAAAAGCGTACTTAATAACGACAATGTATCTGTGGAACAGGTTTTACCAACTTCCAGAGAATGGCCATAGGTCTAGTCCTATCAATTTTGGGAATGGCAGCTGCAGCCCTAGTCGAGAAGAAAAGGCTGTCAGTTGCAAGAACTGTGGGTCGTACGACTGCAACCCTGCCCGTAAGCGTGTTCTTTTTGATCCCACAATTCTTCTTGGTGGGTGCTGGTGAGGCCTTTATATATACCGGTCAGCTCGATTTCTTCTTAACTCAATCACCCAAAGGAATGAAGACGATGAGCACTGGTCTCTTCCTCACAACTCTATCACTTGGTTTCTTTATCAGTAGCTTCTTGGTATCAGTGGTGAAGAAGGTTGCAGGAAGCCATGGAGGACAGGGATGGTTAGCAGACAATATAAACTACGGGAGGCTTGATCTTTTCTACGGACTTCTAGGTATACTAAGTGTCATAAATCTGGTAATATATCTCATATGTGCGGTGCGGTGCAAACCGAAGAAACCTAAAGCTGGCTTGCAGATGGAGACTTTTGGTGTTGAGTCCTCTGCTACGGAGAAGTGCTAGGTTCAAATTTTCCAGTTATGGTTTTTCTTTCATGTTTTCTGATGCCTTTGTAAAATTTGGGTTGATTTGGATTTGGTTTGGTTCCTTGTTTTCATGTATCTTAATCATCATCAATCGAGTGATCGCTTGAGATTTCGTATGCTTATCGTATACTCTTCTCTTTTGATTTTGGCAACAAGTTTTTGCTATCTCATAAGGACCGACGACATTAACTCTACACGTATCCTTCATTGATTTTAAATAAGTATGCTTATCACTCAGCAGAAGTCGGTGGATTCTAAGCCCCATGATTCTAATCTTTAGGTATTGGACTAGTCTTCTACTTTAGCAGACACACACACATGTTGGAATAGCCACCATGAACTTAAAAGGCATATTCTCCCAAGAATATATGCAGGTAAACTTCAAGTGGAAATATGGAAGTAGCCAGGAAGGGGCCTGCTATGATATATATAAATATATATGTGCAGCAATACATCCAAAAAAAAAAAAAAAAAAAGTTAAATAATATATAATAAATAACAAATAATATTTAAAATATGAATAAAAAATTTAAAATATATATTAAAAAACTTAAAACGTATAATAAATAGTACTTAAAATATAAATAAAAAATTTAAAATATAAAAATAAAAATTAAAAGAAATAAATAAATAAATATATATATATATATATATATATATATATATATATATATTAATAGGTACATGTATTATAAACAATTCCAACAAAAAAATATGTTTTTCTTGTCATTTAAGCCACCACTACTTGTCTTTGACTAGCATTGAATGTCTAATCTTAATGGAATTAGATGAGTGTGACTTAAGGAATTTTCTACATCTATTGTTTTTTTTTTTTGTTTTTTAATTTTATT
This sequence comes from Swietenia macrophylla, assembly GCA_032401905.1. Taxonomy (NCBI): domain Eukaryota; kingdom Viridiplantae; phylum Streptophyta; class Magnoliopsida; order Sapindales; family Meliaceae; genus Swietenia; species Swietenia macrophylla. Next base: position 6,913,076 of record CP135562.1, on the reverse strand, counting down.
TTTGGAATTAAAATTTTTTTAAATTTTTTTTAATTTAAATAAATATTAATACGTAATACAGTTAATAATAAATTATTAAAATTATATTTTAAATTTTTTAATTTATATTATAAAATATAAAATTAATTTATAAATTTTATTATAATATAATTTAAATTATTTATTATTAATTATATTATATATTATTATTTTATTAAAAATTAAAAAATATTAATCTTTTTTTTTATATGCTCTTATACATGGGCCACTCCTTCATAACTAGCTGCCAATTAAAACTCGAGAAAATGAAGATGACATGACTACCTTATACGACAAGGGAATCATTTGTGTTAGTGGGTCATGTGTTACAATCTATTCCTTTTTTTTTTTTTTTGTAATTTTGAAAATATATTCTAAAATATTTTAAATAAAACATATAAATTTAAAATTTTAAAAATAAAAATATAATAAAATAAAATAAAAATTACAAGAAAAAAAGATAAATAATTATATTCTATAATCGACTGTATCTAACTAACTTTACACCATTTAAAAATAATGATAAATATTCTAATTGACATTTTTATCTGTATCGAAATAAATTTATTTATTATATATATTTAAAATATTTTAATTCATGTAACTTTAATACTATGTTAAGTTATTATTTTTAACTTAAATAATAAATAAATAAATAATAATATTAAATCTTAAAAAAATTAAATATTCAAAAAGTACGATGCTCTTTTAACTTAATTATCTGATTTGAAACAAAGATTTATTTGGGAGCAACCTAGCAAATTACTACACAAAACACAAGTTTGATACATCGTGTAGAATATGTAAATTCTTGGTTGGGTTTCTAATAAATTATGCAAAAACATCTTCACTTCTATAGATGTGTCGTAAACCCGACAAATAGCTCTATGGTTGAAAAAGAAACAGATTGGAAACATTTAAAGCAAATCGACAAGTTTGATATTGGTAGAATTATGGTCTCGTGTTTACATTCTCAATTAGCAAAAGTTGAATTCCAGATTATGCCGATATTCTTCCATAGTGCTTAATTATTGGTGATCATGCATAATGTCAAAACCTATTCGATATAAATGCTATGTTGTATGCCATAAATGTAGTGTAATTCTCATTGAAAATTACTAGCAAAGAGCAATTTTTCGTTTTTCTTCTTCTTTTGATATGTTTTCTTCACTTTCTTTAGTTTTTGGGTATCGTAATACGGTCGAAAAAATTAATTATCATGCATGCATGCATGCATGGCAATATATCATACGTGTGCAATAACCACCTGTGCGTTGTTACATAGAGCATATCGACCTGTGGTCTCCTGATCAAGTTTTGAAATGTTTAGCATTTAGGTGCTACTATTGGAAGTCTGGAGTTACTGGGTTAAGTACAGTTGATAGAGGAGATTCTGAAATAATTCTAGTCAATAGTTTCTCTTTCTCATCTTGAAAAACTAACAAAAATAAATCTGTCATGGAGGAAAAGGAGATGCAGCCCATTATCTCAGATGCATTTGATTAGAAGAGTAATCCTGCAAATAGAACCAGAACTGGCGCTTGGATGTCCGCAGCCCTGATCCTTGGTAAAGTTCATCTTTATTCTTCTGTAATTTAAAAAGGAAAAATGTAATTGACGACTTCCATTGATTTGAAATGAGATCTTGACAACTGTATGCTGTGCCTTTTTGACAAATGTGATGACTGCCATTTGAAATTTCACTAGCAAGTATCAGTCTTGAAATTAACTTCGAACTTTATCACTATATTTGACTCTACGATCTCTTCGGCTACGAGTATGGCTACCTAAGTTTTGTATGCACGCCATGTTCACTAACCCATATAACCATTTTTTTCAAGGTATTTAAATTTGCGAGAGACTTGCTACAATGACAATTATTGTGAACATTGTGACATGTTTATCGCAGAATGCATCTTCCTAGAGCAGATGCTTCTAATGTTGCTACAAATTTCGGCGGCACATCAAATCTTTTGTGCTTGTTTGGAGGCATAATTGCTGATACTTTCTTAGGCCGATACTGGACTATAGCCATTTTTGCTGTGATTAATGAATGCACTGGTCAGCATCTTCTCATAGTCCTGGCTACAATCAGTTAGAATTTTCTTAATTATTTCCTATGCATCTTATAACATGAGAAACCAAATATCATGAAATAAGGCACATGCATGTCGGCAATCTCTACAGCGCTGCCAAAACTACGCTCGCCTCTTAGTAACCCTGATACCTCCAACAATTGAGAAGAAGCCAGCGGTTTGGAAATGGGTGTCTTCTATGTAGCTCTGCATTTATATGGAGTAGGACTTGGTGGAGTCAAATCAAGCGTTTCCCGGTTTGGAACAATTCAGTGTGATCAAAAAGATGACAAAGAAAAAGCACAAATGGCGGATTTCTTCTCCAGGTTTTACATTTTTTATCAACATAGGAACTATACTAGGTGTTACAGTTCTCGTTTACATACAAGACCAAGTGGGGTTCGAAGTTGGGGATGTGGGATTACCTCTGTTGCAATTTTTCTGGCATTTCTTATATTTCTTCCGGGGTGTTAAAAATATCGATAAGACGTGTTGGAATCCCTGCAATTCAGATTCCTTAATTTCTGGTTGCTGCCGTACGGAAAAGGAAGGTTGAGTTTCCTTCTAGTGTTAGCTCATAATCTTCAAGGGACAAGAATGTTTCATACAAAAAAATACCGGTGAGCATGCATTATGTACTCGTATAATCAGTTTCTTCTTTATATTTTCCAACTACTTACATTAAACATTCTGTGGTACATGCAGTTGTTTGGACAAAGCATTGATCATCAACAGTGAAGAAGAATTGGCAATTCAAAATTCGTGGAGACTTTGTTGGTGGAGGAAGTGAGGACGTTGATTGGATTATTGCCGATTTGGGCAACGACCATTATGTTTCGGACGGTGTATGCACGGATGGCAAGCTTCTCAGTGCAACAAGCTTCAACCGTGGATATTTGGGGAAATTCGAAATCCCGGCAGCCTCTTACAATGTTTCTCTATTTGGAGCCATAATGATCACTCTTGCCATCTAAGATCGCGTGCGTATACCTATCTTCAAAAAAATCTGAGAGAAAAGTAAGGTACATGATATAATTACAAATGTTGTTCATGGCACTAATGACGATTGCAGGCACATTCTTACTCGCAGTAATTTCATTCGACCGTATGCCAAATATAGCCTAATAAAAGGCATGCTTTTATGCCATGATAAGAAATAAGAGAACTTGGATTGCTGAGTCAAAAATTTTCTTTGAGGTGTTCTAACAACAATATAAAATTACATGGTTTTCACATCCCAGAGGTTTAACAAGTTTACAGAAAATAGGGATAGGCCTATTTTTGGCAATAACAACAATGGCAGCAGCAACTGTGGAAATGAGAAGAATGAAGATAGATAGAGCCTACTGTTATGTAACGCCGAGAGACTTAAAAGTAGTCAGAAAATAAGCTTAAAATAAATTAATTTATGCCATAAAAATAAGTCTAAAATAAATTTAATTTTTAAAAAGTCTAAAGGGAATTTGGAGGTATTTTTCAAATATTTAAATTAGAATTTTTTTTCCTAGTTGCATAAAAAATAGAGAACAAATATTAACTATTTAAACTGATTTTTGTAAAATAAATATTAACCATTTATTTTAACTATAAATAAATTTTATGTTTTTAGTTCAAATTATCCACCAAAAATATAAACAAGTAGTCTTAAAAGAGTTATAAAATTTTATAATCTTATAATTCTTTTATTCGATTCAAAATATTTTTTTTTAAATTCTTATATAATTCTCTACTTTCTTATATTCTCCTAAATTTTTTGGTGTGCTCAAAATAATTTTTCGTACAATGATTAAGGTTTGCTTAATTTAGTTACAAAAATTTGATATTAAATAAATGCAGCACGAGTTCAACAAAAACCGGCTAAAACACTACCAATAAGTGCTTTTTATTTGCTGGCTCAGTTTGTCTTGATTGGCATTGGAGATACCTTAATATGTTGGCATTGGAGATGCCTTAATATGCTGGCCAGCTTGATTTCTTCGTAACTCAATCGCCGAAAGGAACGAAAGCGATGGTCTTTTCCTCACTACTATATCTCTTGGCTTATACGGAAGCAGCATTCTGGTCATCGTCATGAACAATTTTACAGAACAACATGGCAGACCCAATTGGCTACCCCGTAGAATTAACGATGGAAGTGGCAGATTGGATTTATGTTACGGGCTTCTAACTGCGCTAAACCTCGTCAACTTCGGATTTTTCCTTGTATATGCTACAAAGCATAAGCCAAATCCTGATGAAAAGGCTCGAAACATAAATGGAGAAAATGAAGTTATTTCTCCTAATTCTAGAAAGAAGATTGGGTATAACAGTTGAGCAAGGTGTAATTGTCCGGTTGTGTGATCAGTCTTCTAGAATGCATAGCCTCTTTCTCCCTTATTGTAAAATTTGTTGCAGCTTATGCCATACCTAATTGAAAATATACGAGCTGCTCTTAATGGAATAAACCAAAATATCATGCAATCATATCCACAGGAGTCAGAAACGAGGTTTGCAATTAGTTCTAAACAGTGCATGACCATGTCCAGCCTTGACAAAAAAAGTTACAAGCTTACTCAACATCCAGTCTTTTTTTACTTAATGCTCTTCTTTTAACTAGCTACAAAGTATTGGTGATGATAAAAGCATGACAACTTCTAACTGGTATCTTCATGTTGGACACAAGACAGTGGACGGCACGACCAATCACATCTCTGCATGCCCTGTTCCTAATTGTCTTAGTGTATTTACATTATACACGGAGTGATAGATTGCCTGGCTCAGCCTTCCAAGTCAATTAATGTTTATGGCTGCTGCCATGGCACGCAGCTCTTTTGCAATCTCTGAGAAGGCGGGCCTAGAGTGAGGATCTGATGACCAGCACCTCTCCATCAATGATCTCCAAGTCGGGTTGCACCAGCTTGGGATTTCAGGTCGGAGACTCCCCTTTATAATGCCAGCTGAAAAACATTCCCAGAAATGTTTTAGGTATACATGCATCAATGATAATGACATAGAAAACAGGCCAATATTTCATTGCACATAATTCTGCTTAAAAAAAATGTAAATTTCATAATTCCTTCCAATCAATAAATTCGCATCCCAAAATACTCTGTTTGACAGAATTCACAGTCCAATTCAAACATAAATATATGGACAAGTAAGAAAAAGATTACAGAATCAATAACAGCTGTGAGATGACATGGAGACAATTTCAGAAATAACTTAAATGCTGCCATCTAATTGAGAATGTGTGCTGAATAACACAGTGATAATCAAAACAATATCAGTCTTAATTTTATAAGTACCTATTAATTCCTTTGAATGCAAGTCTGCATAAGGTTCCTCCCCAGTTAGAAGTTCCCACATGACTATTCCAAATGAGTACACGTCAACCTATTAAAAGAAACAAACAAATTTAAAATACAGAAAGTGATGTGATTGGAAACAGACTTACAGCAGTAAATTTCAATTGGTGACCATTTTACCTTTTCAGTTACTAGATTGTTCTTACTGTTCAAAAGTTCTGGTGCCATCCATGGAATAGTTCCTCGTAATCCCCCAGAGATGAGTGTCTTCTGTTTAATTTTTGATAAACCCAGATCACCAATCTAATAAAAGGTTGAAATTTCAAAGTTGTTCAATTAAACCACTGGATTGTAAATAGATGGAAACTGAGGATATTGATTTAGCACCACAAAAGAATGGCAAAGAAATTAAAACCCCAAAGCACAGAATTTCCTATGGGTAGATACCTTGCACACTGGTCTTTGTGGATCCCTCATGTTCACAAGGAAATTATGAGATTTCAGGTCAAAGTGGACAACATTCTTCGCATGTAGATATTCCATACCAAAGGCAGCATCCATTGCTATTATTAGTCTCTTCCGGCGATCAATTGTTCTGTAAATTAGAAAAAACACAATTCATGAAAAGCAAACACAGATATTGGTGCCTATAAATGAAGTCTACAATCTTACGAAAGGAAAAGGTGAAAAACATGTGTGCTCCAAGATTGGGACATGAAATATGATGTCAGAATTTGTAAGTTGCAACCTTGATTATCTTCATTCACAAGTGTTAGCAAGTTTTAAAGCATTTCCTGCATATTGAACAAGATTGTTGCAGTAAAATGATAGGATGCCATACCGATCTTTCCTTTGCAGAACTTGTTTTAGGGAGCCATTTACCATGTATTCTGTAACTGTTGCTAGATTTGTTACAGGTCCATCAGTAACTACACCATAGAATGCCACAACATTGGGATGGTGAAGCTGACCAAGCATGCGAGCTTCCTTCCAAAAGTCTGCAACCTGCACAAGAGCATAGAAACACTTAAGGAAAAGATAAATGCAGGTCTACATTTTATCAACAGTTCTAATGATCATCATTACATCCCTTTTTGGCAAGCCAGAGTATTTGGACTTCAATGCTACCCTAAAATCTCCATCGTCTCCTTATTGAGAGATTTTAGAAATTTCCCACTAAATATTCTACAGTATTTAGGACAGAAACACTTTAATCTGGGATGGGAATGGAGGGAATCAAGCAATAGGAAGGCTTGAAGCTTACAAATAAGAAAAATATGTATCAACAGCCTTATAACAAATTGATCTGAAAATCCGGTGTCCAGACTACATCCTTAACTATTGGATAGTCTATGAATTACAGCAATGTAAGACTCAAGAAGAAACAATTCATGGGAAAATGATATTTATATTGACAAAGAAGATCCTAAGTCAATATCTTGGATGTAAATCATCCACAACTGAAAACTATATTAATAATAATAAGGGATTAAATGATAAAAAATATATATAACACTAGATTGGGAAGAAATTTAGGACTAATTACCAGTCGATCCTCCTCCAATGATCTTTCAGCGAAGCATCTTGGCTTCATCTTCTTAATGGCAACATCAGAGCCCTTCCATTTGCCATAGAAAACAGTTCCAAACATGCCTGATCCAAGTTCTTTTATATATTCAAGCTCAGAAGCTTTTATAGTCTGCAGAACATCAACAGAAGTATAAGTTGTTTATATATTGCATTTAACAATAGAAGACATAAAATTTGCACATGTTTGACAAGCTACCTGCAGCTCTCCACTAGTGCAAAAAGCACTTGGTTTATCAGAGATTCCACTGTTCACCTTTGAGCATTTGTGACTCTTTTTTCTGTCAACCTAAGTAAACAGGAGTTACTAGTCGAGCAACCACATGAATTATCTTTATTTAGCTCAAATCATAGTGTATCATTAGGTAATACCTTTTTCTCAAGGCTCAGACCAGACGGAGCATCCTGCTTAATTTCTTCTTTATGCCCATCAATTCTTTCTGTTGCTGCATTCGGGAAGAAAAATTTAGATTTGACTCTCTTTGATTCAATAACTGCAGGGCCTGTCATGGGTCGTTCTTCATCCATGAGATCCAAAGGTTTTGATTGAAGCTTAAGCAACGCATCCGCTATAGCACTGCTGGCAAAAGAAGAATTCTGAGGAGGTTTTATTTCTTCGGATGATGACAATGAAAGGTTGTACAAAAGATCCATCGAAGATGCAACTCTGCTTCGCAAATTCTTAGTGCCATTCTTCACACTGCATTCCAACGCTGCTCCATTTCTATAGTCCGTATCATCTAAAAGACCAATGTTTGAGTTCTCCTGCGAGTCAACCAGGAATTTTTTGTTCTCAAGATCACTACAAATGGATTCACAATTTATGGGCATGCCATGAGTGTTGTATTGAACTTCATACTTCTCAAAATTGGAGCCATTCAACAGATCTTCCTGAGTTTTCCTTACCCTCACAAAGGACAATGGACTCTTAAAAGCATGACAAGACAGGAAAGATTGATCACCCACTCCATTCCATGTATCATGATGAGCTAAATGACTCTCCTCCGGCTTTGAATTCCCATGTAGTAAGATTTCAGGGCCACCCTGTTCTCGAAATTTTTCCTCACTGATTTTGACATCGAAAGAGGAGCTTCCTTTATTCAAGCAGGAGCCCATCATGCTCACCTCTCCTTCGGATGCATGCTCAATAGAAACAGGCCAGCGATTCAATGAATTGAGATCATATGATCCCATAGCCTGCCCTCGCTTTGAGATGTTTGAGTTTGGCCTGATCCCAAGGCAGCATTTCCCAGCTGGAATCTTCCCATCCAATCTAAAACGTCCATGGTTTCCCGCTTCAGCCAAATTGTTTCTGTGGTTTCTCAGATAATAAGGATAAATTTGCTGATGTCTAGAATCATTCCCATCAAACCTATGGCTGCGTATTCCATTCTGACAAGAACCGCAAACCCTGTTACCAAAGTAGGAACATATTGCAGGATAGGCACTTCCAACTCGCTGTTTACTGCAATATAGAGTTTCCAAATGATGATTGATTGAGCCACCAATCGTAGCCCATGGCAAAATGTTTTCCCTATTGAAATTACTAATTGACATGTGTCCAATGTTCCTAATACCCTGCTTAGCATCAAGAGGATTACACGTCAAAACCACACCACTTTTACACACTTCCTTCAAAGGCAGCGATGATGAATTCCCAGTAGTAATCTTACCCCCATTACACAAACCCTGACCAGATCGCCCCCTCAAACATTCCACTGAAGAGTTTTTTCCCATAGCTACATTTGGAACATTTCCATCCCTGGGTTTCAGAGGACGCGGACGCATATTTCCCATTCCATTGGACATGTTCACTTGAAAAGGATCATTTTTTATCATTGAAATGTTTGGTTCCGGGTCTAAATCTAAATCAATAAGTGGGTGCTCATATTTTTGGTTCTCGCTAGATTGTTTGGCTAACTGTTGTTTCAGAAACTTTTTCCTCAACGAATCATCACCACACCGACCTCCAGAGATACAAGAGTCAACATTTTCTTTAACAAACCCGTTTTTATTATTACTACTTTTATCATGATGATCACATCGACTACAGACAAAAAGCCAAAGCCTGGCGCGCTTACCGTGCAGTTCGAGCTTATCATACTCCTCGATCATGCACCGTACGTCGTCGTCTGAGGTGATCAAGACGAGAGGAATGTCTTCGTCCGGGCCCGGGTCGACGGGTAGCTGGTACTTGATGGAAAAAGGGCGAGTTCCGAGGGATACATCAGAAATCTTGGAACGAAGCTTAGAGAAAGAGATGGTTGGGTCCACGGATATAATACGGGTCTCACCGCCAATGTAGCGTAGCTTGTTGGAGGGTGGTCTGACATGAAATGCGCCATTAAAGCTGCAAACCAGCTTGAGTTTTGAGGCGGGTTTCTTGCGGAAACTAGAGACAGAAGGTTCTTTCATGGAGAATCTTGAGAGAGAGTTGTGTATGTGCGTTGTTATAACTGCGCGAGAGTGGACTGGTCAGGTTCGAGCCGATTACACGCCTTGGTTGCTATCTGTTGAATTGAATGTACGTATTTATTCACGTTTATGAATCAGGTCTTTTTCTGTTGGATTAAAGAATCTTGGAGTTTGACGAATTGCAGTTGGATTATAGTATGTAATTGGAGTGTAATATTCTCATTCAGTTGGCATCTATTACGATATTGCCCTTACATCACTGTCGTTTTAATTTGTTACTCTCTTTTAAAAAATAATAAAAAATAATTTAAAATATAAAATAAAAATATTAAAAATATGAATAAAAATTTTCAAAATAATAATTGAAAATTCTGTATGCAATATATTCCACAGATGATCCAATTTTTACGATAACGGAGGAAGAGGGTGAGTCTCGCATAATCTTCATAAAATGTACACAAAAAATTATTATGATATATATTAATGACTCGTGCATTCGTGGACCGCTGAGATTTCATCTGACGGTAGCCCTCATACGTGGACCATTGAGATTTCACCTGACGGCAACCTCTTCGTGCCCTTTTGGGTGAAGCCATCCACAGCCACAAGTGAGGTCAAGACCTGGACAGGGACCCACATTGAAACTCCATACGACTGCCACGTAACGAAGAATATCAACGAATTGTGGGTCCGGTTTAGTGGCCTTTACACGTGGTGCTCGCCTGCCCGTTACTTCGCACATGTGTTGGTTTTGGGTATAAATATTATTTAAATACAAACAATAACTCAGCTCATTATTTAAAGGAATCATCCACGGTTGATAAAATTTTTATTATATATTTTAAATTTTTTATTAATTATTATATATCTTAAATTATTTTTTAATTATTTTAAATTTTTTATTATATATTTTTAATTTTATTTTAAAAAATATATGACAATCTTTTGCATGTTAACCGTTCAATGCTGTATTTATTTTTTATTTTTAAATTTATTACAAATTATATAATTATATTCTTATTACAAATGTTTAGTAAATGTTTACAATTACCCGTGCTTATATTTGACAACTTATGATTTTATTTTATAATAATTATAGATTAAAAACGTCGGCGCACTCCTTGGCACAACCTTAATTTTACATGTCTTCATGCCTGTAAATCTTAAATATATCTACACTTAATTCACTGACAGATCTATAAACAAGTTTTACTGCTTCAATCTTATTTCTAATATATCAACACCCTCCTACAGTTGATTAGACCCCCAAGTAAGCTGAAATCTCGGTTGTGTATGGAACCAACTATGACAGATGCAATGCACATGCTAGGCAGTGAAAGAAAACTCCGGATCCTAAAAATAGGCGATGAATTTTGTACCATTGCAATCTGCAAGGGTGAATGACAAACAATTTGGGGGGGTGAAAATCAAAGACCCTGCTCTATTAATCGTGTCAGCAGTTTCGAATGTGCAAGCTGTATAAAAATTGTAAGCCTTCATCCAATAAATATCATCTAATTGGTGCATTGCCTGACTGTGCTTGTATTCTTTCTCAGGGCCAATACTCTACATGTTCATATCTTATGCTATGAGATACAGAAGCACAATAAGAGCAGAGTTCTGCCTCTTACAAGTCAATCGAAGCCCTTTCCAAGACAGTTTAGACAGCGCTGCACCCTGTAATTGATAGTATCACAAGAAACCAGCAAATCAAGAGACAAGCGAGAATCAAATTACCTAATCATCAGATGGATTGGACTCTTGACATTGAAAAAGAAAGCATATGCTAACATCTAGTATTCCAGACACTATTAAAACTTTTGATAGCATTCCTTTGCCCTGTAATCAAATTACAGTCATTTCCAGCATATTATGGTCGTGCCCAACAAGATGGTTTCGCAATACTTGATGAAGTATGTGAAAAAAATCTTCATGTTTCATAATAATTACACCCCACCTCCCAAAAAAACAAATCTACAATTTAATTAAGTCAAGCTTGAAAGAGCTAAACAGGGGGCACCACGGTCAGTTAAATTGATTTATAAGAACTTTCTCTATACCATTTCCTTTGTGTGTATGAATGAATAATTCAAACTTCTAACACCTACTTATCCTAAGGAACTACAATGGAAGGGAATTGATGACTAAAATATGAGTAAAAAGAAACTACTTTGAGAATTATTCTTCATTAATGTTGAATATATTGAAAACAAACAAAGGGTAGAGCCTGCTACTTGAAAACAGGCGTTAAAGTGAAAAGGAAACTCGCATACACACCCCAAAAAAAAATAGCAGAGTCACTAACCTGTTACCATCACAAGTAGGGCAGAGACAAGGGTTGATGAAAACAGGATCGAACAAAGGCGACCACTCGATAGTCGCATTCCCTTTGCATAACTTGCATATATAAAACCCTTTACCTTTACAAACCCCACATGGCATCGCAAACTTTTTCTGCAAAATACACAACCCCCAACAAACAAACTCATCACACGTAATTACAAAGAATTATACAGAAATGGACAGAAATTTTAAGAATGAGAAAAGAGGAGATGCTTCTTGTTTTGCTTTTACCCGTTTAGCTTCACTGGCAGCACGAAGTGCGCCCAGAGTGAGAGTGGAAGCGAGATTGAGAGTGACAAATCCGCCCACGATTATTGCAGCACTTGTGCCTAACATTCCTACTGGCTTTGGCAACATTGTAGTCCTTCGGTTTCTCACAGATTTTTCTTCAAACAGTTGCTGGGTGTGTCACTTCGGGTTGGTAGTTGCACGCTCGCGATTTTGTCCCTTCGGAGCTTTCCAGCAGAAATGCAAGTTGCAACGCCGTCTAGGTTCATCGTTCCTAGCCAGTAATCCTGTGTGGGGCCAGCTAAGTAAACAGCTTGACTTGATTGTAAATCCACGCGTGCAAGGGCGAGTGTATGTCCCGTTCGCTAAAATTACGAAACGACGCCGGCTTAAAAAATAACTTTGCATTTCAAATTTCAAAATCAGAAAACATTAACGAACAGCAGTCATCCACGTCAGTTATCATCGAGACGCCTATATTAACGTCCTCCACCCTCTCCTACCCAAATTTCTCTCTCTCGCTGGAGGCTGGAGCTAAGGCACCCGAAGAGAAGCTGCTCCCTCTCCTTCCCTCTGTCGTAAAGTCTTTTTAATTAATTACTTCTAAGGCTTCAAATCTGATTAATCAGAATCTCAAGTTACTATCGATTATTCAAATCGGACGATTCAAAGTTTCGGTAATGATCTTAATCGATAAATCATTTGTCGTTCTTTCAACTTTGACCTGTTTCTGGGTTCGATTTCACCCGAATCATTTCGGTTTGTCTGTTTTGATTCAATCCTGCACTGGAATTTTCACTTTTGAATGTGGTCACATCGTATATAATATATTTGTTAGTGCTTTTTTTTTTTTTTTACTTTTTTTGTTCATTTTGTGTTGCAGAGGATATATTGGCTGTTGTTAGGTTACTTTAGAGCTGGGCTTTTGTGAATTTCGATTTGGTTCTCTGTGAAATGATTTTATAAACGTGGAATTGAAAGGAATTTTATGTGTTTAATTATTGTGTTTATTATATTCGAATTGTTTAAGTATGATTTGTAACTGTTTATGTTGATTGGCGGTTGAATCGCATTTGTGATTTAACTGTCATTTTAGAATTTTTAGCTTTAATATGCCTGTTATGTTTCTCTACTTGTTGTTTGTTAGTAGATTTTTATATTAAGCTTCGAAGTATGAAAATTGCATTGGAGTTTAGGAAGGGATAATCCTTTACCTTCGTTAGCTCACATCTTGTGGTCCAAGCTAGTTTTTTGAGGGAATGAATGTCCACATAATTTAAAAGTTTGGAGGGGTTACATATACTAATTTTGATACTAGTATAACTTCAAAATGAATTTCTACTGTGGGGAGTATTGTCACGAGGCAAACACACACAGTCAGAAGAAGGTACTGCTTTTCTGGTGTTTGAGTTCTCTAAAACTGCAAGAGTTATGTATGTGCTAAGTTAAGACACTGGCTTATGCTTTTGGTGAAGATACTGCCCACAGATGAAGCTTGACAAAAAAGAGTTATTTGATCAACTTCAAGTGGTTTAGGATGTAACCTGTTACGATGTGTTGCTACATTGCTTGGTTTGCTTTTGCCATCATGCTCAATGTGGAAGCAGTAATCATTCATTTATGAGAAAGAAGATTTGAGATGAGAAACAAGTTTTTTTTTGGATGTGGCCGTTATTCATAAGTTTAATCATTATGACTGTCATCCAAAAGAATGATATCGACGTCAAATATTAGAGACCACATTTAGTTTGTGATCCACCATTGTACTGCAAGAATCTTATTGTGTGATTGTTGCATTGCAGATCATGCTTGTTCTTTGGATTCACCAACAATGCTATGTTATTAAATATTGGTAATTTCATTTGCCAATGTTCTTTCTCTCTTCTGCCAATGTCACGGTTTTTATGTTCGTAGATGTCCTATCTCATTGGTTGTGATCAATTCCCCATTGACTATTTAGTAAGCTTTTGCATCCAGATCATGATGCTTGTGTAGAATCTTAATATAATCTTATCCTTTTTATATTTTTTTAAGGTAAATATTTTCATTATGGACAGTGACTGAATTCAACCACGATGTGATAGCTCTAGATTTTTTAGAGTCCTCACAGGTCCATTCTTGTTACACGCAACAGCTTCCTGTATTTATTCCCTTATTGGACAACTGTAATTTGTAATCTCTGCCTGCATTGAGTACATTTACTTGTGTGTCAGAAACTCTTTCTTTTTATGTGTTTGTAGCTTGCTTATTAGTTCGATGAGACTTAGCCTTATAAAAGTTGTGCACTTACTCATGTTACTGTGATCTTTTATGGTTCAAATTGTTTAGTTGCTGCCTTGTGAGAGGTGCCAGACTTTAGTATTTGTGTTAAGATATTTGAGACTTCAACATGCCAAAGGAGAGAAGAGATCGTTCTGTGTCTTTTGATGGGTTCAATGCATGTCCTTATTCATGCAACTCCAATTGTAGTCCAAGATATTCTGCCCAAATCCCTTTGGAAACTGAAAAAAATTTGAAGGAATGGGAAGAAGCCAGGTGCCCTGTCTGCATGGAACATCCTCATAATGCAGTTCTCCTCCTATGTTCTTCCCACGAGAAGGGCTGCCGCCCATATATGTGCGACACAAGCTACCGCCACTCCAACTGTCTAGATCAGTTTCGCAAGTCATCTGCAGAAACTCCAACTGTGGCACCACAGCTAGAAGAAACTCAACCCTCCCCCACAAATGCATCAATTGTTACTTTTGAAGCTACAGCTACTAATTTTCAAGATGAAAGAAGCGAGGAAGGGCCCTCTGCCCCGCATTCTTTGACTTGCGAGAAGAAGACCAACCCGAAACTAGTTTGCCCCCTTTGCCGTGGGGAGATTAAAGACTGGATTGTTGTGGAAGCTGCTCGGAGGTTTATGAATGCAAAGACAAGAAGTTGTTCCTGTGAGACATGTGATTTCAACGGCACATATACAGATCTCAGAAAACATGCCAGGGTTGAACATCCTCTTGTGCGACCATCAGAGGCTGACCCAGAGCGGCAGCATAATTGGAGAAGATTGGAGCGCCAGAGGGACCTGGGGGACTTGCTCAGCACACTTCAGTCTTCTTTTGGAGAGGAGAGGGAGGAGAGCAGTGTTTTGCCGACTGATGACGAGGCTTGGCTTAATGTATTTTTTCTTATAAGAGTCTTTAGGCCTGGTTCTAGCCCAAGGAGAAGCAGCTGGTCTCGTACCTCGAGAGCGAGAGCCAGATTAAGTATTAGAAGGAGATCTACCCAACTTTGGGGGGAGAGCTATGATGGAGAAACAGTCTCTTCTTCCAGAGACGGGGACAATGAATCATCAGATGGTGGATCCAATCCTCGGAGGCGCAGAGCACGCATCCGGCCACAAACAACTCCAGACAACCAGCCATAAATGTCAATTCCTTCATGGAATCTGTATGATCGTAGTTGTTCAATTTTAAACAGTAAGTAGTGTAACAGGTGTGTGCTATGCTTATTGATGAATAAAAATGTATTTGACTTGCGCCAATTTTGCGGGTGTTTCAGGTGGAATAGAGGAAGAGGAAGAGGGATGTAAGCTCTGCAACGTGAGTGTTGGAGTCTGTTCCACTGGGTGTGTGGGATAGCTTTGCCCGGCGTTGCTGGATGATTGTCAATGATTGGTTAAATAATTAAATTGTAATTTACAGAATTAATCGTATACATCTTTTTCATTCAGCAGCTCGTTCCTTTGCAGCTGCAATTATGTAAGTCAATTTCCTCCATTGGAACTGCTGAGCTTGAAATAAATTTGTTTATTCCTGCCCTTAAAATAAAACTGTTTGCCATGCAACTGCTCAGACTTCTTTAACAATTGACATCAATGGAATTTCCAACTCGCGGGCTTCCCACCAACTCACCTGCCCTTGTCCTTCAATTTTATGATGTCAAACGTAGAATGGTAGCATAGTATAACACGAAAGATGACCCAGTCCCACACGTGATGAACATCGAAGAAAAAACCCGCATCGACTCAGTGAGTTCAAATTCGAGAACACGTCAGTTTTTTAAATATTAATATTTAAAAGAAAATTAAAGCAAAAGGATCGCCAGCTTGTCACTGTCACTGCTAAAGAATTTGCCAGTTTCTTCAACCTCCCTTGTCAGTCAGTCGAAAATATAAAATAATAATGAATAATGAATAAATCAAAAGAAGAAGAAGGTCCATGATTCCGCAAAAATCCCGAACCTTTTTCTCTCTCTGGACGGGGAGAGGTCAGGAGATGCATCTCTGAGCAAAATACAATTTTTGTTTCTGAAATTTAATATTTCTTTCCGAGCATCGGCATCAGCATCAGCAAAATGGGGTCAGCACAAATCTCAAAATGTTACAGCTCCGAACATGATAATAATGACAATAATAGTAACGAAACCCAGGTGGTGTTAAACGTTTACGATCTCACTCCTATCAATAATTACACCTATTGGTTCGGTT
Organism: Swietenia macrophylla; assembly: GCA_032401905.1. Lineage (NCBI taxonomy): Eukaryota > Viridiplantae > Streptophyta > Magnoliopsida > Sapindales > Meliaceae > Swietenia > Swietenia macrophylla. Next base: position 6,896,655 of record CP135562.1, on the reverse strand, counting down.
TCGGGATTTTCCACTCAGGCATTGAAGGTTCGTTCCTTTACCCCTCAGAACTTTTTTTTCTCTTTTTCTTTTCTTTCTATTTTTGTTTACTAGTGTTTTGATGATCTATCTGGCCATGATGTTGAATTTTTAATTCATTTTATTTACTCTTTTTAGCTTAGTGTAGATGGGAATTCTATAGATTAGGGAGTGAAATAAGTGGAGATGGGGCTGCGGAGACTAGTTAGATCTTTGTTTTAAAGGAAAAAAAATGTTTTTATTTTGTATGATTGTTTGATGATCGCGATTAAATTTGGCTGCTTGATTAAGTAGTCAACGTGTGATGATTGATGGTTTGTGATACCCAATGGTACGCATGTTTTTAACGTTTCTCTAGTTCAGTATTTTCTCTCCTCCTCTTAAGGGAATATTTCATATTCATGGAGAATGTGATGCTAGATTGTAGTTCATGCGATGACTTTAGGTTTGATTAATGGGCCTTGTTTAAACTAAGAGAAGGTATTTTTTAGTAGCTGTGTCTTAGAATGCAGCATTCACCGAAGACCGTAAATTTTACCATGCTTCATTCGAACAAAATAACTTAGTTGCACTTATGCAGTTGGTCTAAAGCTGCACCATTCAGTTATAAAGTGAAAAATTGTATGTTAGCACAGAACAGTTGAGTGCAAAATGTTGGTTGTCTGTACTTGAACTGGGAGAAGACACTTGTAAGTGTTTGAATTCTTTTCTGACTTATGCTTTCTTTTAGTTTATAGAACCTCAACGATATCCTTAGGCTTATCAAAAACATAGGATGGGGTGCGCCTTGGGGAAAGGGAGTTGGGATATTATGGGAATGATCAAGTTTAACATGGTTGGTGTGGAATGCTTGCCAAGTATTGATACATGTTCATTCATGATAGACTATCAATTTCAGTGCCCCAGATTTGTTGAACTTGAGGAGATGGTGATTTGGAATTGGTGACCTTTGTTTTCCTGATTGATAGAAGTCCATGTTGTTACAGTTCATTGTTACAAGTGTTTTTAATTGTTAGATCCATCTAGATCTCCAACTCTTCCAAAAGGCAAGAACTCATGGAATTGGATTTTCTATTTCAGATTTTTTTTTCCCTCTCTAGAATCCAGTAAACTAAACATTTGAATTAATGTGGATGAACAGTTCACAGTAAGGAGTATGGATTCGGAGCTCACGATTTCCCAGTTAGTGGAGTTTTTGAAGTAGAACCAAGGAGCTGTCCTGGATATGTTTTCCGATCTTCCATCCCATTGGGCTGCATAAATATGCCTCCCTCTGAATTCCGGACGTTTATTGAGTCTGTAGCTTCTGAGTATCATGGAGATACATATCACCTCATTTCCAAGAATTGCAATCATTTTACAGATGATATGGCATGGAGATTGACAGGCAAATATATCCCTCGGTGGGTGAATCGGCTGGCACGGCTAGGTACAAAGAATTATTCCTGAGTATTGATCCTTCAATTGTTGTAATACATTGCAAGTTTTGACTAAGAAATAGCATTAAGTTGTAGGAATGTGACGTCAACTTTTCTTTTTGCAGAAACAGTTGTGTATTTCTTTTTGTCGTTTTTCCCTACAAGCTAACAACAATAAAAATTTTACCGAATGCATCTCATGTTGCAAATTTCAGGTGCTTTGTGTGGTTGTCTTCTTCCTGAAAGCCTTCAAGTAACTACTGTTAAACAGCTGCCCGAGTACCACGAATGTACAGGTTGGCTTCTTTTATCATAAATCCTTGTTCTCCTTAAAATAGTTGTTCAGCTTAATGTGTTGTCCTTGTATATCTAATTTTAACATTAGCAACCTTTGTGTTCCTCTTTGGGTGCTTTCCTTTCTAAAAGAAGATGGAACCGAATCCTTGTCAACCTCTACCCCCTGTGAGTCAACAGAAATTGATGATACTGATCAAGAGAAGCATTTGTTGTCACCATCAGCCATAAGTGGGGATGTGGCTTTTGTCAAAGAGGCGCATAAGTGAAGCCAAGTTGATTCCGAGGATAAAAATTTGGAGGTTGAAACTGCTGAGCAAATCTTTGTGATAATGGCTTCTTGGAGAAGAACTTGGCGTCCCACTTTCTGGAGGCAAAACTACCGGAGATGATCTACCATTGGCCACGCGTGATTTCTTTCTGGAATGTTGATTTTCGTCTTTCAAGTTACCCATTTTTTCAATCATTTTTCCTTATTTTACCATGTCCTTGGTTTCGTCTGCTGGGATGTATATATGGAATACAAACTGTATCTCCTGTTCTATTGTTTTATGGTTAATCAAGAACGAGGTCGCAGGAAGTTGCTTGGTATTGCATCTTAAGTTATGTGAATCTGCATGCTCAAAGGCGGATGAAATATGGAACTTTGGCACGTGGAAGGTAAGTGTATATTTTGCAATATAAACAATAGCTTGCCATCTTCCTGTTAAGGTTCTCAAGCATTCTTGTACAAATCAGTAATGGCGTAAAATAATTGGACGGTGAATTACATCCATTTGGTATTACTCTGTTATAACTTTCTAATTACAGAAAGGGGGTCATTCCTTCGTTAAAACCTCTCTTGTTGGACTACACGATCAAATATCCGTTCATTATGACTAGGCACGGGCATTACCGAGGAAAACTTGGTTTGGCTTTTGCTCAAATTCGAACTCATACCTTCTTTTGATTTTCTCTGAGAGAGTGCAAATCACAGACGAAAATGCCTGGTTGTTGGAAAACCGTGAGGCTTGGTGTTTCTGGATGTCTCATGGAAAGAAAACTATTAAGAGTAAAACATAACATTAACCATCCAGATTCATGCCAAATTAATGTAACTTCAAATGGCAAGTACGTGACTAAAGCGCATATGTTCTCAGAGATTTACGAATAAGTTTCCTCTAAATCCGAAACAGTTAAACAAATATCAAATACATGAGACAGGACTAATAGGAAATGCATGGAATAATGTCACTATACCATGTATACCACACCCAGAACCATTTTGAGCTACTAAATTTTCTTCCTTGCTACCAGGAATAATTGTTTCTCCCTTCACTTGTGTTGCTCTTCCGAAATTTTGCTCAAGATTTAAAGTGTCATGTTATGAAGAGCATCCGTCAAGCCCCAATTCAGAAGTTAACCAAGCACAGACCTCCTCCATCTCTTCAGGAATAGTGTAGTGGCCAAGGCTGCCAGTCAAACAACATAATCAAAATCTAACTACCATAATCTTAATTGTATCGAAATTAACACAATAGTTTTGCTAGGCTTACATACCCATTGTAAGCTTTGAATGTCACGCATTGAAACCCATTTGAAATCAAGGCTTGAGAGGATTTCTCACCAAATTTATATTGAACCACATCATCAGCTGCAACCAACCATGGCAAAATCTATTCATCAAAAGTTGCAGCTTGCTCATAATAATGGGAAAGCCAGTGCTCAAACTAGGGCAAGTATTCAGTGATAGAAGAAATGAACAAGCAAATATGAACTGCAGGATGAAACATCAAGAGCAATTGATGCAACCATTGACCAAGTTTCTTAGAGATGGCAAATGGAAAGGACATAGGAGAATAAAATTCCTATTTGTCAAGTATTAACATTCTGAAGATGTATTATGAAACAAATTTGAAACATGAGTAAAGGTGGAGAGTACAGATAATCAGAATTACTTGCGAGACCATTTGGCAGATCTGAATATGCCAAATGCCAATTTAAAACAATTAGCTTTCATTGGGGTTTGAAATTAAGTCTCATAATGGCACCATACTGAAACTGGCATAAACACATTCTTATGAACTACTTGTTTATCAATACAGGCCAAACTTTTCTATATATTCTGCGAGAGGTTTTTTCACACAGGCCTAGAGAATCATTTGACCCTCAAATAACTAAACACAGGAAATAGAAAATAAAACAATGAGAGTAAGAAAATAAGAAAGCAGGTCAAATTATTCTACTACCATTAACTGTTGCAATTATGTTTTTTCTTCTACATCATAAGTTGACAATAGGAATGAGAGCTGCATGGAGAACCAAGAAGTTGGTTTCATTTGGACCTCTAATGGTATTGAACTCAAAATACATTTCACATTTATCTGTTACATTCTATAGCCCAGTTGAGTAAAATACAGCTCAACCTTGGCTCTTTGAGCAGCCAAGCTGTAAGCATGTACACTTCAAACAAGTGAACCCAGTCCAACTACAAAAGTAGCTGAATAGTCTGTCCACGAGCCATCTCAGTACACGTCATATTAATTCAAATTTGATTAGTCTGTTTATCAGTCATCTCTGTTCATATCCTATTCCAAACCAACAAAGATAGTGCAATGATATAAAGACAAATCAAAATGAAATTTGCCTATGTAAGATAGTTACGAAGACCTTTGCCATGACATAGCAAAATGGGCAAGGATGCAGCACGAGTCGTAGCTTCATTATCTCCTCCTAATTTGCTGTTCAAGGTCCTGGAAAATAATAGAACTTATGTCAGGCACCAGAACCAAAGACAAGAAAGATAGAAAGTATAAGATTGAAGCCAACATAAGAAGACAAACTTTGAGCATGGCAGCCAGCCACTTAGTCCCACAACTGCCCTTAAGTTGGCAGGGTAAGGATTGCCATTCCCATATTTCCCTTGAGCAAAGCAGGTCGCAGAGTATAGCGAAGTTGCTGCACCCATACTGAAGCCTCCAACACCAAGTTTGACTATAACAGGAAAAGTTACAATTAGGATCACACCAGAACTACAGAACATGAATTAAGATGTGATTCTCAAGGCTAGTTTGAGGAAAGCTAGTACATCGCACTTAAAAAAAAATCAAATATCTTAAAATAAATTCAGAGAGAAAAACAGGACTCAACAATATTGGTGATTTTAAGGTGAAACAATGCCATTATACTAACATATACTCCACATCCAATGTCAAATACTCATAAAAAATGCTATGAAAAAATGAAGTCTCCCTATGCAAGTTACAGGTAACACACACTGCAATCATATTATATCAAGGGAATCTCCAATGTCCTCTCAGTTTATATGCAATTTAGGAACAGAATCTCAAAAAAAGGGGAAAAAAAAAAACTGTTCACAACAGTACGTGATCTTGCATGAATTAAGGTACAGAAAACAACTTATTTGACCTGCAGATTGAAGCAGAGTGCAGTAATTTGTCTCTTAAAATAAGCAACGAATTGCATAAAGAAATTTGTTGTCGTCAGCAGTTTTAAAGTTAAAACACTGTAAAGATAGATGAAACAACTAAGAAAAGAAAAACAGAGTGGATCACTGAGCTGCTTTCTATACAAGTTTAGCTCAGTATCAGCTCTCAATAATAAGCAACATTGCAGATTGGCTTATTACAAAGAAACAAATTAGAACTAAAGCAGACAAATTACAATTGCCGTGCAAACCAGAAACTAAAAGCTCTGAATCTCAATTTGACAGCCAATATAAAATATTTGAGCAAATTGAAACACTTGGCATCTTGAAAAGGCTAAAGTTGAATTACCCGCCGCATAATATTGAGTTTCCCATCTTACAGATTCCAGCAATCAAGATGCCAAAATGAGAAAGCATTGCCAAATTCACAGTATTATCACATCTGAAGAACTGAAAAAGGAAACTTACTGTCAGCAGGCTCTGTTGACAATAAATTTGCAACATGTGCTGCTGAGGCATCTAAACCCTCTAAGTCATCAGGGGCATCTTCTGCAAGGTCTCCCACATCAAACCCTGATTTAAATCACATTAGCTTTTCTTTTATTTTTCAATTAATTTTTCAAACAGCCAAAATTTGGTAAAGGAATGATTTTCATCATGTCTTTGCAGAAATCTTCATTTTCAAAGCATTAACAAACATGAGGAGGTGAAGTCTTGTTACTACTGGTTTTTATTATTTTAACTTCTATAAATAGCAGTTTATGATTATCATGCTGATGTTAAAGAAATAAAACATGAACAACAATAAATAAATAGGCAACTATTCTCACAGGCAGTGGATGGAAAGCCACCAAATATAGTCATTGGTCGAGTAGGGGCAGTTGGGCAAATCCATTTAATCTGTACCACACAATTACAACCCAATAAGTTATGAAATTTCCATGAAAATAAAACTCATCTTCAAAATAAAGTCCTGAAAAGTAAGCATCATGTAAACACTCCTAAATAATATGAATGTCAACCATTCTTACGTTTGGAAGAGGAAGGGTCTCAAGGAGCTGTGACCAGCTGCCAACAAGATCAACACATAAATGAAGATCCGAGTTTTATTTCAAGAAAAAACAAAAAGATGATTCAGATTCAATGGCAGGAAACATCTATCAAAACTGGAAAACTACAGTAAACAAAGATTCAGTTCACACTAATTTGAAGAAAAAGAACATTATCATAAACTTGAAAGGCCAACTTGAATTTTGATTATCATCAGCCAGTCATATTATCCTTTTAGCTGACCTTAGCATTCAAATGGAGCAAATCACAACCACAACAGAAATATAACCCATGAAAGTTTCCATGCATAAAGATACTTTATATTTCTTGATTTAAGAATTTATGAAAGAAATCCATACTCTAGAGGATAAAAAATAAAATAGAAGGAGAGAAAGAGGTCCCTTCTACAATTGAGAAATGCTAACAATGGTATCCCATATTTAAAAAAAAAAGAACAATGATCTCCATCCATTTATTATATAGTATATAACTCCAGTAACAGAAACATGTAGAGATATTTGCTCATACAAAATTCAAGTTTCCTCTTCCACGTTTCCAAACTCAGCAGGCAGAACTAAGAAACAAATGAGAGGAAACTAACAAAATCAAAACATCTTAAATCTATGCAGTTGGATACTTGGAAGAAACTTCTGAAAAAATCAATGAAAAAACAATATTACCTTAAACCATTATCACCAAGGCCATGAAGCCAAACCACAGTGGCTTGGTGTTTACCTTTGGGCCTCACCACATATGTCCTTCCAAACTCAAGTGCTCTTCCAACAGTTTTACCCCCTGAAATGGAGTCGTGATATAGTCAATAAAGAATGTTGAGAAAATTTTTTTACCATAATTTTAAACATAAAATTGTCATGTCAATCCTCTATGTGTAGAAGATCCAAAATAAATGAGCTCCCACCATGAAATTCTATCGTGCCACACTGCAACTGAGGGAACAAAGGAGATAAACTAACCAGAACTCATGGACGAGCCTGTAAAGCTCATGTTAACCCTCAAATATTATCACCAACGCAGATAAAGTACAGGAGAATAGCCCGGAACCTGCAATAAATAAGGACGCAAATTAGCATTCACAACCTAAAACTTATAATGTGATTTCGTGTGATATTCTTAAGCGGTTGACCAGGTTAAAAAACGGTTAGTAATCAAAGATTGGCAATCCAAAATTCTTCAACAAGTGCACAACTACATAAATTAAGAGAATAATTAAAAAGAAAAAAAAAACTAAATAACATGAGCAAAAAATAAATAAATAAATAAATAACACACAGTGGGCTAGTACCGTTGCGATTAACGCGTACCCACATTCATAAAACCTAAAAATTCAACTCCAGGAACTTCATTCTCCGAGAAAGAAATTTCATTTCAGATGAAGCATTTAAATTTGTAAGAAACAGAATGAAAAATACTAAACGAGAGATGAAAATTAAGGAGAAATGAAGAGTGGGTTTTAGGGTTAAAGAGATTACCAGAACCTGTAAGTCGATGTGCTTAACTCCAAGGAAGCGCAGGCTCCTTGCTCTATCTCGGTCCCCAAATTTAGTTTCTCTGTTTTTATTTTTGTCGTTTTCCTGCTGTTGTTACTGTTTTTTAAGCCTCCGATTTAGAATCCAGCTTTTAAATTAAATAACTTTATTTTTTTTTTTATTTCCATTACAAATTTAATTTTATTTAACATTTTTTTATATTTTAAATTAAAATATAATATTTCAATAAATTTTTAAAAAAAAATTAAATTAATGACAAATTTTATTAAAAAATTAATAAAAAATATTTTACCATTATTACCCCCTAAACAAGATTAGTCTGATAATTCTCTGTTTCTTCTGTTTTTATTTTTGTCCTTCTTGGCTGTTGTTACCAATTTGGTACAGAAGCCATGAATGAAAGTAATTTTTAATGGGCAAAAACAAGTCTAATTCGAATTTTTGACTAAAATAATTTAATTTTTATGTTATTTTAAGTTTTAAATTTTTTGTGTAAATTAAATTTTTAATTTTTAATTTTTGATAAAATATTAATATATATAATATAATTAATAATAAATTATTTAAATTATATTTTAAATTTTTTAATTTATATATAAAATTAAAAATTAATTTATAAATTTTATTAAAATAAAATGTTAATAAATTACTATTAATTATATTAATAACTAGACTGTTTCCGGGGAATTCTACGCAGGAACAAGAAATAGTATATCCAGAAAAGAAAGATTAATTGCTGGGCAGCTTCATCAATTTGGTACAATGGTAGTATGTATTCATTCGAAGACAGAAAGCTGGTTAGCTTCTTTATAACTTGAAGGATGAGATTATGGTGCAGCTTATAAATTGTGAAAAAAAAAAAAAAACCCTTCTTAAAAACTACCTCCCGGAGAGAACTGACGTGGTAAATGAGCACGTTGATGAAGCAGGAAGATTTCTATCTGATTCTGATACCAGTGCTGCAATTCTTTTCCTGCCATGACCACTGTCTGCTTCGTCTTCATCGATTGATAACAAATCCACAATCACCATTTCGGTATCAGGTGGTTCATCCACTGTCACTCGACCTTCAAGCATCTCGATCAGTTGAGCCATGCTCGGTCTAAGCCTAGACCTCTCTTGTATGCACCAAAATGCTAGATTAACCAGTCTCCTTACCTGGCTTTCGTCTACGTCTCCAGCATCTATTAGTCTCTCGTCAACAATTTCCATAAGCTTCCCTTCTTTCCTTTTGTCATTGACAAATTTCGGGAAGTATTGCCATTTCCTGTTAGACTTGTCATTGCCATGTTCAATCAAGCAGACATTTCTTCTTCCCCCGATCATCTCTAAAAGGACCATTCCGTAACTGTAGATGTCACATTTCTCAGAAACTCCACGTTCTAAGAGCCACTCAGGGGCCAAATAACCTCTAGTCCCCCGGATTGTTGTAATAACTCTGCTTTCATCTCTTCTCATTAACTTTGATAGTCCAAAATCTGACACAATCGCTCGATAATTCTCATCGAGGAGTATGTTTTCTGGCTTGACATCGAGGTGTAATATCCTTGATCTGCAATCATGATGAAGGTAAGAAAGTGCCTTGGCCACATCAATGGCAACTCTATACCTCAAATCCCATGACAAACAACCACCAGGGGAGTTTCCACTTCTCCTACACGTAGGAAAAATCCAATGATCCAATGAACCATTTGGAATGAAATCATGAACAAGGTATCGAGGCCCACCAGGAACAATACAGTATCCAATCAGGCGTAGAAGATTTACATGTTGCACACTAGCAAGTGCTGCAACCTCCGATCTGAATTCCTTCTCCCCATGTTCCTCCCCGTCAATCCGTTTCACAGCAACAGAAGTTCCATCACTTAAGATACCTTTGAAAACTGAAGCGGATGCTCCTTGGCCTAGCAGTGCCTGGAAATTATCTGTTGCTTCTTCAAGCTCCTTGAATCCAAACTTTATCGGAACCCCGGCAACTTTTCTAAGGAAACTATACTCAATCCGAAGCTCTCGGCCTTCTGATACCAACTTCATCTCTAGCAACTTTCTTCTTCGATTGTAACGTCTTCTGATTAATACAAACGCAAAAACAGCAAGGATGACTGCGACATCTGCACCTGCAACAAGGAAGAAAGCCTTGGAAAGTTTAAGCGAGACACGAGCAACAACAATAAAAATGATGAGGGCAATAACTGTTGCAGCAGCAATTATATTAACTTTCTTGTCCTCCATTAGAGCTTCATTCTTGTTCTAATGCTCAAAGAGAGAAGATTTAGGCTTTTCTCTTCTGGGTTTTCATCTTTTCCTCTCTCTATATGTGGCGAGAAACCAAATGTTGACTGTTCAGTTTCCTAGAAAATGAGGGTGTGATATAGATGAGAATATTTAATTTGTAGAGCATCCAAACGTTGAAGTATGTGCTTTGTGCTTGAATCTTTTAATTGATATACGGATGAATAGAAACAACCAACAAGTTCACCCAATTCCTCCACATATTTTATATACAATGCGAACAATTTCAAGTAAAGTTCTCGTTGTAAACAACAACCACATTCTCTATTTTATTATTCCATGGTCAGTGTGATGATTTATACTTTATAAAAGAAAAAAAAATATTAAGTTTTCTCGGAAGAGTATGGGACCCAAAAATGTCTACTCAAAACCAAGGAATCGCATTGAATTTTCTGCACTGGCGAAAGCACTTCATAAACCTGTTCTGCATTTCTGTTTCATTGTTCATTTCATGACCTTCTAAAAGCTTCTGTTTCAATCTCATCCTTCAGTCCCCGGATCCAAGGCTACAGCTACCCACTGCCAAAGTAGAAGTAAAAACAAAAACAAAACAAATCCTGAGGGAAAAGGATTTCCCATGTGCTGTGTGTTGTAATGTACTGACTGATTCAATCCCTTTGCATTTAGTCAAGACAAGACTCATAGGAATAATCAAATGAAGGTGGTTCGTTGTCGCCTTCGCCAGATTTGAGATTTGTCTTTTCTTTAATATGTATAATAAGCATTTATTGTATATTAAACAATGATTTACATAGTAGTAGACCAAGTCACAAGCAACAATGGACAAATAGAAGTGAGTGAATGGTACGCCAGCAATATCAAGTAATAATATTATGAACAGGCCATACACTTTGGGTAAAATGGATGCATTATTTTTAACATATGCATCGACTCTGGATAAATTTTGTAGTATTAAGTTAATAAATCCAAGTTGAAGAGGGTGAAGGAATCGTCACTCTTTATCACAGACAGATGGGCAAAATTACCTAACATTTGACAAGAATGTGCATAAAAATCGCAAATAAACAAGCATTGACCTCGTTTGATTAGCCGTATTCTTCAGAAGGAATAGCCAGGCACTAGCCTTCCGTTGCTATTGCATACAACAGGGTAATTGATGAACACCCCTGCCGAAGCTCCTGTGTTACCATAAACAAAGCACTAGTTCGGTCCACTGATTTAGGAGTGGCAAATGGGTCGAGCTAAATTGACCCATCCTATGAAATTGAGCTAATGTAGGCTCAGTAAGTCAACCAAACTGGTGCAAAAAGAGAATGTCTGACCTTACCTATCAAGCCCAGTTCATGCGAACTTGAATTTAAGTCAACTCCCAAATTTAATTAATATCATAAATTAAAATTAATTTAAAATAAAAGAATAAATCAACGAATAATATTTATATGAATTATTTAATATTTATTTATAATTATAAATTTGTTATATATATATATATATATATGTTAAAAAATAATAAATAAACCGCAAATTTAAAGAGAACTTGACCCAGGCCCACAACAGATCTATATTTTTGAGGCCCAGCCTGAATCAGTCGTAGAGCAGAACGAAATTTCACTATTTAAGCCTTCAAGGCCGGCTAGGCCCAGTCCCGGCCCGGCCCTTTCCCATCTTTGCACTTAGCACGCGGACCAAGTGTGTCGACGTGGCATGCTTTAATTGCAAGCTGAACTGCACCGCCCCAAATAAGAAGCATACAGTAGTTAAACCCTACATTTCTATAGCGACGTTGCCCTAAAACCCCCGCGCCCTCTCTCTATTGAATCTCGATACGGTGCGCAGTGATACACAGTGAGCGAGTAGAGAATTAGAGATGAGTAGCCACATAAACGGCGTCGTACCAGTTGACCGTGCGGCCAGCAGCAATGGAGGAGGCAGTGCAGCGGCAGCAGCGGTGGACAAGGGAGTGGATTTCGCTAATTATTTCTGCACTTACTCGTTTCTTTATCACCAAAAAGAGATGCTTTGCGATAGAGTCCGCATGGATGCTTACTTCAACTCCATCTTTCAGAACAAACACCACTTCCAAGGAAAAGCACGTCTCAGTATTTGTGTATCTTAATACATGCATATATGCTTTTATTTTGGCTCTGATTGTTAAACACGGGGAGGTAACGAGTCTTCTCAAAAGAGTTGCCCTTAAATTTGTTTAAGCGGGGAGTTATTATTTTCTTAAGTGTTAGGATGGAAATTAGGCATATTGATGTCTATGATTGTTTTTAATGAGTGAAATTAGAATTGAAGGATTTTGTGTAGAAATTTGGGTTCTTTTTCTTATCATATTGTTGGTGGATTTTGTAATTGTATATAGCTATGCTTGGAAGTCAACTTTGGGATTAATTTTGTGTGTTTGTGGTGAAGACTGTATTGGATGTAGGAACTGGAAGTGGCATTCTTGCAATTTGGTCGGCGCAAGCTGGTGCAAGGAAGGTCTATGCCGTAGAAGCTACTAAGATGTCGGAGCATGCCCGCACTCTTGTGAAAGCAAATAATCTTCAACATGTGGTCGAAGTGATTGAGGGTTCTATGGAGGATGTTGTCCTGCCAGAGAAAGGTTTAGCTTCATTTGTTTGTAGTTTGCTAGTTAAATTTGAAATGTCTTTTCACTGCCATGGTTTAAGTGCTGACAGTTCATTGAGTTTTATGGTTTCGATTCTAACAATAGATTTTTGGCCAATGGGCAGTTGATGTGATTATCTCAGAGTGGATGGGATACTTTCTTCTGCGTGAATCTATGTTTGATTCAGTGATATGTGCTCGTGATCGCTGGTTGAAGCCAACTGGAGTCATGTAAGTAATTTGAGATGCTGTGTTTTACCTGCTCTAGCTGCAGAGTTCTGTCACTGTCATGTAGAACTACTCCTTTGTACTTTTATCTTTTATTTCTTTCCTTGTTAATTGCTGTCAATGATGCTTTTGTCACCTTTAAAATACTTGAAAATGATGATCACTAATTGCCCGTTATCCTCATTCCTAAGGCAAAGAAACACTACATCCGAGCTGGTGAGCCCCTTGTTGGTTGCAACATGTTTGACCTTCCTAAGGAAAACTTTACCTAAATATTGATAGGGCTTTTTGGGTGAGGGAGACAGCTTAAATGTTAAATACAGGAATAAATTATACGTGGATATAAATTCTTACCTGTAGGCTGATGGTATATGTTGTTTGCCAAAAACATAGAATTGATTACTGAAATTAGTAGGGGTGAGTGCTATGTTAAGATTCTGGAGTGGTGTCCGATCATAGAATAATAAATACTCGTGCTAGTGGGGACTGCGTACGCATATTATTCAGTTGGAGTATAATTAAGTTTTGGAATGAGAATAATAAGGATTAGGGTTGGAGAACAGTACTGCAAGATTGAATTACCACAACTAGCGATGATAATATTGTCCGTCACATAGTAGAAGGCTGTAATTGAAGAATCCATATGTTTGTCTAGTTTAATAGTGCAGGTCTTTACATTGCACATTGTCTTTTTCACCCAGTTTATCACTCTTGTCCTTATTTCCTTTGTATTGTAGATTAATCTTTCTTCTGTGTTGATTTGAGCTGGGTTGATTGCTTTTATGATCGGTGACTCATTTGTTAATGTTTGACTGGACAAGCTATTTTCCCACAGGTATCCTAGTCATGCTCGCATGTGGATGGCACCGATTAGGTCAGGTTTGGGGGATCAGAAGATGAATGACTATGAAGGAGCAATGGAAGAGTGGTATGGTTTTGTGAAAGAGACCAAAAGTTACTATGGCGTTGATATGAGAGTTTTAACAAAGCCTTTCTCTGAAGAGCAGAAAAAATATTATCTGCAGGTCAGTTTTAGAATATGTCGGTGCTTTTGAGTTGTAACGTTTGCAAATCTATTAAAATCAATAACACTAGATATTTACTTCTTCTGCAGCTTAAAATTTTAGTATAGGTTAAAGTTTATCGTATGTTGTCCAAATACATTTTTTGTTTAATACAATTCAGAAATTATGTCAATGGGTCTGACATACCTGTATTAGACTCTTGCCTCCTCATGCCCTCTTTCCAGCCCCTCTAAAGTGTTGAATTTCTTACCAACGGTGCCTTTGTGAGCATTAGCTAAGTGATATGACTATATCAGCTGGTATGTCACTCATTTTCATGTCATTTTGTTAAAGAATAATTTATCTTTTCTGCCTGTTTGAAGGGATTTAGATCAGCATTGTTATTGACTGGGCTAATTGATGGTTTCTTGTGAAATATCTCATTTATGTTAGAACTTGGATTTGCTCGAACTGGATTTATCTGCTTGTGTACGTTCTTTCTAAATCTATCTCATCAAAACTTCATTGGTTATATTCTATTAAGATTAAAAAAGCTAGTTAATCAATTTGACCTTTTATGCACGAGAAATGGTGCTGCTCTATTATTATCCTGTCCTACAATTAATAAGAGCCTGCTATTGATTTTGCAGACATCAATGTGGAGCAACCTTCATCCGCATCAGGTTATAGGGACAGCGGCTGTTGTGAAGGAGATTGACTGTGCCACTGCCACTGTAGATGACATCCTTAAAGTCAGATCAAACTTTTTGTCGTCAATCACAGGAGAGAGCACAAGGCTTTGTGGGTTTGGTGGATGGTTTGACGTCCATTTTAGAGTAAGTTGAACTTCATTGCACTTATTATGGTAGTGTGCTAAAACTCTCAGGCATCCAAATACTGAGTAAAATAAGACTTTAATACCGTTTTGGTGCACCAGGGAAGCAAGGAGGATCCAGCTCAGCAAGAGATTGAGCTGACAACTGCCCCTAGTACAGATAATGGCACGCATTGGGGCCAGCAGGTGTGTATCATCCAAATAGAATCTGTTTGAGTTGTTTTCAACTTTAAACAGTTGAAGTGAAACTGCTCCTAGTACAGATAGCGGTACACATTGGGGCCAGCGCCAAAATAGAATCTGTTTGAGTTATTTTCAACTTTAAAAAGTTGAAGTGACCACTGCCCCTAGTACAGATAATGGCACACATTGGAGCCAGCAGGCATCTAGCATCCAAATAGAATCTGTTTAAGTTATCTTCAACTTTAAAATTTTGAGGTGGTTCAAGCATGCCTTAGTTTAGCTGCCTCAATTGATCTTTTTGGTCTAATATTGTCATAGAGTTATGCATGATACCATCACAAGTTGTCACTATGGCATGAGTTTTCATCCTCTAGGCAAATAATAGTTTTTTAGGCAGTAGCTACTTGTGCATTTTCCTGGTGTGTAAACGGATCAAGCTTGAACAACATTTAGTAACTTTCATAATTTCTTCATGATTAGATTTGTCATAAAATTCCCTTGTCAGACTTTAGGCCTCAGCCCATTTTTCTCGCATACATCATGTCTCCCTCTATGGCATTTTGCAGTGCTTCTATTCCGTTTATCTGATGTAGTTTGCTTTTTCTGTTAGGCCATCTATTGCATTCCAATTGTTACTGCACTGTCTGGCATTTTGCATTGCTTCTATTCCATTTATCTGATGATAGTTTGCTTTTTCTGTTAGGCCATCCATTGCATTCTAATTGTTACTGCACTGTCTGTTTAACAGGTTTTTCTCTTTCATCCTCCTACTCGTGTGAGTGGAGGGGATGATTTGAATGTTACTTTCTCAATGACTCGTTCCAAGGAAAATCATCGGCTGATGGAAGTTGAGCTCAGCTGTGAGATTAGACAGCCTTCTGGCCAGATTCTTCCTCCATTCATAAACAAGTACTATATAGAGTGAGGTAAAAAGAGGTATCAATGTTCGTAAAGTTAGCTTTAATCGAGGTACATACTGTAGCTTCTTTATTTTAGAGCGGTCAAGTTTAGCATTGTGGCCTAATCTTGCTGGCTCTTTATGTGCCTTCTTCCTCATGAAATCTAATACCTTCCCATGCATGCAATAACTTTTGTGCACGAATGCTTATGGCTGGTGTTTGCAGCAGAATTTTGTTTGTTATCCAAACTTAAAAATGAACCTTTTTTTTATATTACTTGAACATTTTATATTATCAGATATCTTCACAGAAAGTCACAGAAATATTCTTTATGCTTTTGTATGGTTTTACGTTCCCCTCTCCAGGGTGTTCCTTTGGCTGATTTGTGGATTCCTGATCCACTTTGTAATTCTTCTTCCTTTTATTACATATTTTCAGTTTTATTAATATACATATATATATATATATATATCAGAAATATATATATTTTTTAATGAGAAATCTGTTTAACTTGTAAGTTGTAACCTACTTTTGTAAATATATCCCATCGACAGTTGGGTTGGATTTGTATCCGAATTTTGTTAAATATTAACAAAATGCAATTTATTTGTATTATTGTTTGCCTTGATCTGGCTAGTTTGTAGAGGCCTTGTTTTGTAAATTATGAGTGCCAAAATTCCATTACTTTTATGAATGGCTCATAAGAAAAACTTTTTACTTTTTTAACTTGTCTACAGATTTCGGCCTTCTGAAATTGGATCCTCCTGATTTCAGCAACTGATTGTATGAACTGAAGTAATTTTGCTATGAATAATGTCGAGTAGAATGGAAAACATGAATCAAATAGAAAACCAATTTATGCTTATTAGTCAGATCATAAGCATGTTTCACTTCTGCTGGAGTTGAGAAATTATTTGTGTGCAAATATCCTTTATTTGGCAATATCTTTTGAGATTATTTTCTTTGATTGCTGTTTATTTTAATTCACAATGCAACAATGTATTTCGTGGACAGTTTCCTGACCATTGTTTCCTTGCCCTTTTGCCAGTGTCTGCCAGCAAGAAATGTAACCTCTATGTATTGGTGCTGATGGTTGTTCTTGGAGATGGTTGTTTACAGAAAGCCCATAAAATGGGCATTTTGCTGCCATATTTTGCCACACGAACATTCAAGTCATTCAGTTGTGTTTGAAATGATAATTTTTGATAACTTGATTAGAATTGTCCCTAGAGTATTTTCTTTCTCGCTTTTTTCATATTTTTCCTTTTGGTGGTGTTTTCTTTTTTTCCAAATTTGCTATTTTATTTCATTTTTTTTTTTGGGTGGTGGGTTGTTGGTGGGAGGTCAAAGATATATAAAACACTAGAGTTGTTGACAAAGATCAGGCAAATGTTTATGCATACAGGACGCGCTGCAATTGTTGACTAAGTTTTCAGGCAAACTGTTAGACAAAGGAATGAGAAATTATATGATTATTTGTCCCACCGTCCACAGTCTTCAATCCTTTGTAGCCGATATTTGTTATAACCGATTAAATCCCCAGATCTCTTATTACAAGTTGTATAACACCATCTTCGTTTGGCTATAATTAGCCGTATTTGATAATCAACAAAACATTGAGAACAGTGTGGATCAGGCCTTGTGGCCCGAAGGGAGTTTAATCGGACATTCTATGCACGGTGCTTCATACGGTGAAATTGATGCTTTTGCTGGTAATATCGGAAAACGCTACGCGTATTCATGGCTCTAATTACAGTGTAAGCAGCCCTGATACTAAGCCTAAACTTGTTATTAAAATCCCACAAGATCTCCAATTGTCAACTCACTCAAATCTCTCCCTCTCTCGCAGTCGTAACATTGTTGGCTCTGAAAGCAAAGTTGTTTCTCCGACATCCTCCTGAATCTCCGAGTTTGAAGTCTGAGCAATCTGCAGAGCCTCGGCTTCTTTGTGTTGGCATGGGTCGTCGAGCTTCTGATGAGTTCTCGGTCAACTTGTTACCGGCGTCTGTGGCCATGATGGGGTCTTCCGATGAGTTGCCCATGTATAATGAGACCTTCTCTGATACCACAAAGAAGGAAATAGCCATGAAAATGCCATCCACCTTTTCGGCTCTTTTTCTCATCCAGGTAGAATTTGATGCAGTACTGATAACTTAATTTTGTTTTATTTCCTTGAACACAAAACTTGGCGACGCACGTTTATAATTGACGAGCTTTCCTCATTGTCATTTTCTTTAACTCGGTTGTAGCTTGGTACGAGACGACATGTCGTCTATCAATCAAATATGTTAATGATTAGTCGTCGTCGTCGTCTTCTTTTGAACATTGTTCACGTGTTATTATTATAACGTAGTCCATTGTTTTATTTTGATTCTTCTTCTTTTGACCAACTCAATTAGAATTTCCATGGACGCATAGCATAAGCTTCACCCGTGCACGCAAAGTTTGTATAACAACATTACTTACGTGCTTTTAACATGTATTAGATTTAGGACTACTAATCAAATCGATAACCTTGCAATTGGTGAGCAATTTGATTTAGCTACATCTTATCCAATAATAACAAACGATTATCTAATACATTATATTTTTTAAAAAAGTGATAATTAAATAAATTATTATCCTCTAATCCCATTTTAAATACGGATAAAGAGATAGAGAGAGAGTGCGTAATACGCACTACGGCACACAATAAGACGGAACACAGAATCCCAACTCAACAAGCCAACGTAAGCTATTTTCGTAGGCAGGGAAACCATCCCATTATTCCATACCATATTCCCCTTCCTTGTTTATTTATTACTTTTAATCAATAAATTATTATTAAAAATTAAATTAAGTACTATAATTTTATATATTTTTTAATTTATTAATTTAAGCCTAGTAAATATATATCGTACACAACTCAACTCGTAAAATAACCAACAACGGAAATCCAATAAACAACAACAACGACAACAACGATCACCTCAGCGAGACGGTTCTCTTTAAATCAAACAAGGTCAGTCAATTTTCTTTTTTAATTTTCGTTCATTTTCTTGTTTCTTAATTCAGTTTTTTTAATTATAATCGATTTGTTAGGATCTGAATTTTTTTTTTTGGATTAATATCCACTGCACAGAAGTTTAAATTTTGCTTGTTTAGTCTTTTTTCTTCTTTTTGGCTGTTTAGTAATTTGCTTTCTGTTTGGTTGCCGAGAAAATGGAAGAACGGTGAAAGAAAGATGAACATTACTGATTTACTTTTCAAATATGAACTTATTTAACACATGTTTGGAGCTCTGTTTATTCAAGATTTTTTATTTTTTTGAATCTTTGTTTTCCTGCATTTTCTCAGCAGCTTAACAGAGCCTCAAGTGTACGTAGTGCATTCAATTTTCTGATCATTGAATCTACTTTGACTGATCGATTCAGTATCGTTTTTGTTCTTTGATTTTTCCCAAACATTATTTGAGAATATATTAAGGTCTCTATTATTAAGTTCTGCTTTGAAATTTTAAGGTTTCTGTTTGTTTGGTAAATGAGATATTTAACACCTTCACATGACTGAATGCAGCCATGTTGTTTGGTTGATTTGATTTTAATTTTGTAATATTTGAATCCTGCGGGATTAATCTCTTACTACCTTTAGCAGAAAATCACATCCCAATTGATTCAATTTGTTTCGGGGATTTCATTTTTCTATTAAAAAGAAAATCAAATTGAGGATTTCATTTGTTTACCAAACTACATACATATTTTAAGCATGTTATGTGATTATTGTTTGTTACTTGGGCTACTTGCTTCTTGGTTCCACTTTGTTTCTTACATCAATCGCTTAATGTTACAGCAGGTTTTGCACTTTGGGATTCAAGGTATATAACAGCTGTAATGAGGTTTAAGAAAGGAGATAAAGTAGAAGTATTAAGCCAAAAGGAGGTACCCTTGGGTTCCTGGCATTGTGGTGAGATAATCTATGGTAATGGCCACAACTACACAGTTAGGTATGATGGGGACACAGGTGCCACTGACAAAGCAGTGTTGGTGAGGGTATCTAGGAAGGCCATCAGGCCTTGCCCTCCTACACTGGATGTTTCTGACTATTGGGTTCCTGGTGATGTGGTGGAAGTGTTTAACAATTATTCATGGAAAATGGCAACGATTTCAAAGATTCTGGGTAAAAAGTACTTTTTGGTCAGGTTGCTTGGATCTTCTTTAGAATTCAAAGTCAGCAAATTTGACATCCGGGTGAGACAATCTTGGCAGGACGATAAATGGGTCGTGATTGGAGAGGTATGGTCCTTCTTGATTTGTGTTTATTACTAAGTTATCTATTTATTTCTTTTGCAATTCCTGGTATAAGCATGGTGCAATTTCAAAGTTCTTCTCATATTGATTTTATTTTGTCTGAAATTCCATGTTGTTCTGAGTTTACATGTTCATAGTAATGGATTAAATTATTATGTCTTGCACAGAGTAAACTTTGAAGTTACAAGTTGAATATTTGAAGTTGGCAATTTATCTAGGAACTTTGGAGATATATAGATCATCTTGTTATTTTCAACTGTTATACATCTTCTACAAATAACTAAATATCAAAATTTTAGTCAAATTCCTGTGTGTTAGAATCATTAATCAAAATGTTAATGTATTTTGTTTCTGTATTCAGGGTTCTAACGGTTGTGAAGATGGGAAACACTATAGGAATTTAACATTGAACTACTGTCAAAATTCAGGCTTCCAAGTTAAGAACAAAAAGACTAATTTTCATGCAAAAGAGGACAGCTCTCCTGTTAAGAATAAAGTAAATATCCAAGTATCACATGTTGCTTCGTCTAGAACTCTGAAAAGAAGGTCTTCTTATTGTTTTTCTGAGGTTGAAGGGACTGGAACTGCCAAGAAAATTGGAGCAGTGGCGAAAGATGGCCGGTTGCACCAAGTTACTGCTGCAAATCAATCCTTGCAAGCTGAACAGGTAGATGCTGTTGCTTTTCCAAGAGAAATGTTGGGTGAAAAATGCATGCATCCATCTTCTAATGATGGGACAACTGGGTTTTTTGATGTGGAAGCAGAGAGGAGAAGATCAACTGGAGCTGTTGGATTTTTATTAGCAGTGAACTTAGACTCAAATGATGCTGATAGTGTTACTTGCTCTGTTGGTAGTTGTAATATTAGCAGCAATAATTTCTATAAGATGCCTCATCATATTTCTGCAGGTCCCACTGAAGATAGTGATGGTAATTTCAGTGATGCTGAATCTTTTTGTCGATTGAGATCTGAGGAAGGAAATTGTCTCCTTCCAACAAAAGTGGATTTGGCAGCTGAAATCCATAGGTTAGAATTGCATGCCTACCGTTGCACTATTGAGGCATTGCATGCATCAGGACCGTTAAGTTGGGAACAAGAAGCATTGGTTACAAATCTTCGTCTTTCACTCCACATATCAAATGACGAACACTTAATGGAGTTAAGAAGCTTAGTTTCTGCTGATAGTAGCATTCCCGTTAGATGACAGGAAAATCTGGATTTTATTTATTTATTTTTTAAATCATTCTTTCTTATCTGTAGAACCCAAAAAAATTTGCTTTGATGGCCCCATTTCATTGTAAGAAGCAGAATAAAAAATATTGTTTATCAGTCCTTGGTTTTTGGTTTTTTACTGCATATAGTGGTCTAGCTTGAAGGGTTTGTACTGGTATATGAAATGCATCTTTTTTAGTTAGCAAATAAATTTTGATGGACTAGAAGTCCATAAATTTGCAAATTATTGAGAGATATCAAGATTGAAATTTCTGACCACTGTTTTTTGAGTTTTATATTTTGATATATAAAAGAGTGCTTTCCCATGTGTATCTTCTGCAAGTACTAGAGCCCTTTTCTTATTAAGGGAGTTGTTTATTTCTCTAAATTTCAGTGGACATTGTGCCTAATATTTTCTCTCCTCTTGTTTCACTTTGTTTATGATCTGCATCTTTTCAATATTTGATCCCTATAACCTGAGTTTGTAAGGTTTTTGTGTTCTGGAATTCATCAAGAAGAAAGCTGTTCCATGCTTTCTCTTGGATATGAATGCTTTATGTGATTCATACTTGAATATTGATATTTGTTGTACCATGTGGTACTGTAACTCTGTCATTATTTTCATGCAAGGAAACTATTGATGCTTCCCCTGCATTTTCCAGGCTGAAGTTGGAGGCTTGCACACCTCACTTCCCAATATCAGCAGATGAGTTGGGGTTTGACACCTTTTCTCTTGGTTTAGAAATGGGAAACTTTTATAGGGTAGTTTATGATGAGTCACCGATGTTGCTCATTCATGAGGTTGCTGAACTCTTCCATTTCAGGCGGCTACTAGCCTTAGATATCTGTGTTGCTGAATGGTTTAAGACCAGAATATTGTGGCTGCCACAGGATGATCTTATATGTGGACGCTTGAAAGGTTTTCAAGCCTCTCTGATTCAAGGTTGTCACTTCGAAGTGATGATTTTTTCTTCCTTTTATGTCTGCAAACATAGTGCTCTTCATGGTTGTGTTTTGATGCTTTTTGGTTAACACTGGAAGAGTTTGAAATCGTTTTGCTGCAAATCATGGGTATATTTATAGACATGTATTTATGAAATTAAGGCAACTATTGTGTCCATTAAAGTGGGTCTTAATGCATGTACTCTCTGGATAGTTGTGGATGCTCATAGGCTCCTAGCAAAGCCTCCCAGGATCTCCTCCAGTTAAGAGTTTATATATCCTAAAATTAGGTCAACATGGTTCAGTTGTGATTTTGTTCAACTCTCTTTTAGGAGGTTTGAGAATCTGATGCCGAGCACCCTTCTTCTTTGTGAATGTTTTTCTTGTCTCACTGACTGAAGCAGCCAAGAGTCTCCTTCTTATGTTAATTTTGGACTTATGTCTCAACGATCCTACTATTGTGTTCTTATTCAACAAGATCAAGTTTTGTGAATAAACAGTCTAATTAATGTTTCAATCTATCTGCATTTCCATGCTTTCATCTGATTCCTTAACAAGTTATTGGAAAACTGTGTTATCACTAATCAGTGGTAGTAACAGATAATAACTAGGTTGGCTGTCATCTGGTCAGATTTTTAGGCAGGTGAAGTTGGCTGAACCAACAACAAAAGGGGTTAGCATGACCCCAGCTCTTATTGCCTTCTCCCTTAGTAAACCATAACCATTGTCTTTTGGTTATTTTCCTTTATTTTTCACATTCCGTTTTTGTATTTCTTTCTGGACCTTGCATGGAAACATGTTTGATTGAATTCCTAATGCTTCCGTGCGAGTCCGTGTTTCTATAGGTTGTACCAATGCATATTAATGTGAATTACCAGAGTAGGAATAAGAGTCGATTTCAGTTTTTATAACTTGGTTCAAAACCATTCAAATGCTCGTACTTATGCATATGCAGTTCTAAATCGTTTGTGCATGTAGAATATCGATGTTTAAGTTAGCTTGTGGTGCCATCAGATTGCCTTAGTTACAGGTTGTCTGACTGGGTCGGCGGTTTGTCACTTCGGCCGGGAGGCTAGAAATGTACTAGTACAACAAATGGACTTGTGTTTGGAATACTGTATATTGTTGATCACATTTCCAAGTAGTCATAATTAACGTTGAAGTGTTAGGTTATTCATGTTTTGCAATGCAAGTGTTAGGTGTACGTGTGAATCAAGAATCGGGGCATGACATAAATTATGCAAAGAAGGCAAATACTAAATGGTCACTGAACATCATCATTTGGGATTGGGTGTCCAAATTATCTGACGGAGTTCAAAACTCTATCAAAGCATCTATGCCGATTTCGATGCCATGCAAATAATTTCATCAATTCATTGTCACCGTTATATCCATTTAGCTTGAGTACTTTTAGTCTGTAAGTACTTTTAATCTTCCCAAATTATCGTGAAGGTTGAATTATCACTGATTTAAGAACAACTTTTGAAAGTTAGCAGTCAGATAAGCCTGTTCAAGAGCTGGACAATCAATTGATGTGGTAATGGAGTTATTCTGCATTGAAACAGCGAAGCTTTCTACTTATTTTGATATGGTAAACTGCCCGGGATCCTGTTTATTTCCTTTATTACAGGCAAAAGGTTTATTTGAATTTGCGGGATTTGAAAATTAAACTTTGGCATTTTGAATGATTTCTAATGCAGATGAAGAAGTTACTTTGAGGATTTATCTACCTTACATTCTGATGTTAAATCTTCTTTGGAGCTTATCACAAAGCCGTAAGGATAGGGAAGAGTCCTGCTTTACAGATGCTGGTCCTACATGATTCCAGGCCTTGATTTGATGCTAGGGGATCTGAAAAGCGTTTTGAAAATTTTTGAAAGATAGATTTCTTAAGAAGTATTGAATCAGCATTCAATCATTGCTAATCTGTTACCATCGATCTTTGTACGTATTTTCATTTTGACCACCTGGACTGCATAGAATTGGATACACAGCTGCTGGCTGAAGCACAATTATATTTGCATTTCGTCGGAAAATATACATTTTATGCATGAAAAAAAAAGCAGATATAATGCTGTGACTTATTTATGGAATTGAGGCAGGCAGTACAAAACATAGCATAGGATTCTGGCCAGGCCTGGCAGAAGGTAATTGTTACCTGACGTGTACCCGCAAGCAATTAAGCAATTGCTATCTTCCAAAACCAAACCCATCTCCCTAATAGACCAATGATTGCGATTCAACTCAGGGTGATGGATGGATTACAAGACAAATCAACCTCACACGTTTCAGGGCTACATTGTAGGCTGTCGGTCACCATACCCCGTCAAAATTGGGAACAATCAGTTCCACATTATTAGCCGTATTACCTCAACTTTGCTTAATTGCCACCCTTTCTATACTCTACGCCCAGTCCTAGGCTTTGTGATAGACCTCCATTTCAAACAAGTAAAAAATCTTAGGTGAGAAGTACTACTACTTAACATAACTAATGTAGTATGTACTGGTCTCATAAGACTATTTTACTGAAAATGTTTTCAGTAAGTTAATGAAACTCTCAATTTTCTAGGCAACAGCATTTACCCACAAAAATTTTTATTTTTTATTCCATTGTGGGAGAGAGAGATTGATTGCCATGTTGCAACTGCAAGGAGAAGCTTTACACAAGCTAAGGTTGCTGCATCTTCTGGTTCGTTTGCTTAGCTAAAATAAAATACTGGATTGGCAGACGAGGCAGCATTAAAAATAAAGGGGTAAAGAGGTACCGGTGGGTTTATCATGAAAATCACCAACAAAGTTCCAAGTTGTCATTCTTTGGTCAGTATATGCAAGAATGTTGTATAAGTTAATGTCCAAACATTTATAAATTATATGGGTTTTATAGATAGATTGAGTTCATAATTTCTTCTTCATTCTCTCTGTATTGTTTAAATTAAAGAATGAACGAGTTGATGGATGAAGAGCCTACAAATGAAATGAGTACTGAGTCGTGCATTTAAGTGGCTCCATCAAATCCCCTGCCATTGTCTCATCTGCATCTCTTCATGATTGGTACTCCCATGTGATTTTGCCTCCCTATGTCTCACTAATTTCTTCTCTAACTTGGCCTTGTCTAACCTTGTCCGCATCCCCCATCCCTTCTATTCTAATCTAACCTTGTCCGCATCCCCCACCCCTCCTAGTCTAACTTTGACTTGTCTTTTATATTTTTGCCACTCTTTTATTCTTAATTACATTATTAACATATTTATCTCTTAATAATCTCATGTTTTAATTAAACCATTAAGACAATCAAATCACATGTTAGGTTCCATTTATTTAGCATGAATAATATAACATAAAAAAGTTTTAGATAAGATGTCCCATCACATTAATTATGATAATATAGTAAGATTATATGATTAATAAAAATAGAAAAATACACTTATTAATAAAAATTTAAAAAAATTAATTTTACTATTTAATTTTTTATTCTTACTTAAATGATACTCACCTTGATTTTTTTAAATTTCTATCAATAAATATGTTTCTTTCTCTTTGTTGATCGGATAATCTTACTATACTATCATAACTAATATGATAGGCCAATTCTCCCTAAAATTTTTTCATATAATACAAATGTCATTATAAAATAAAATCACAATCCATGAGAGAGAATTAGCCAATCCAACTACGTATTTTTTTAATTAATAAATTCTAAATGAAAAACAAATAATAATGACAATAATCCTTGATAATCAATCGATAATATGATAGGTAGAAGATTATAAATTAAACAGAGAAGTGCCATGCTCATGGGGCATGTTAATAGATGTATAAAAATATAATTAGTGCAAACAAAGCAATCATCCAAAGAGAAATTGTGCACAAGAGAAGAGAAGAGACAAAAGTTCCATTAATCAAGGGCAGACATGAGCCAGATAAAATGTTTTGGCATTAGTGCTTAATAGGAAGCATATGGGATTAAATTAATACACCAAATCTTAGTTTCAAAGTGATAAATAACAAGTGTATGCTACATAGACTACAAGCATATCATGCATTTACTTGAATATGAATTCCAGTTCTTATTGATTAATTTTACACATAAATTGGATTTGCTTGCAAGAATAAGACATGCTTCATTAGGTGTTTGCGAATCATCAAACTTTGATTAATTAGAACATTTTTGTTAATTGGAATCCAAGACTTAGTTGTGTGTCCCGCAAGCACAAATTTATGTTGGTCTGAATTTTTAAAGATCTTAAGTGAGATATTTAAATGTAATATCGGTTAATTTTAATGTTAAGCTAAATAATGAATAATAATGTGCTTTGTGTTTTAAATTCAAAATTTACTTTTAAATTAAATTTTAAAAAATTAAACCAATAGCTTGCTTGCGTTATCTTTTTCAAGTCATCTCTGTGTTTACACAAGAACAATGCTGAGTTGTCATTTGGAAAATAAGCACATGAAATCTGAGTTCTTCACTCAATGACACATGTGTCGGGTGGTCTAATGATGATTTATAAACTCAATACATATTCTATGCATCAGCTTGTGGCATGGTTATTAATATAAAGCATCGATCTCACATGTGTTAAAGAGAGAAGTAGATTGAGGAGAAAAAGTGGGCATAAATAAATTGGGGAAAAACAATATTAAAACATAGAAATCAATAAATCGTAGCTAGCACGACCCTTTTAAGGTGATGGCTCCATTGAAGTGTTGAGTTTGTCGTATAGAAGAGTGGGGAGACATAGATAGATGTTAATGTGGAGGCATGTCCAATGCAGACAAAAGAAGCTTCTACATTTTTAACTAATTATAATATTAATTATCAGTTAATATTATAGACTAAGATTAGGACATGGGATTACGGTTAATATGGGAAAGCTAAGCACGTAAGGGATTATGGAGGGAACAAGAAGGCAATAAAGAAGGGACATGAAAGCATGCTTTATGGAGATTAAGGGCATGCCCAAATCAGTTGGACAATGATAATGACAATAGTAAGTAGTTTTAACAAACAATAATAAGAACAATAATCACCATCTTCTAGATGAAGATGAAGACATGGTGATTTGAAAGAATAAAGCCTGAAAGAAAGGAGGAGGAACTCAAGGAATTGAAAATGATAATGAGTGGGGTAATTAACAATTATAGACGGGATCACATGCATGCATGCATGCATGATTTCTATTTATTTGAATGGCATGCTATGATTCCTTTAACAAAGGCAAAAAAGGATTGAAGAGGAGAGACGAGAAAGATCTGTCTTCCAAATCTAACATCCACATGCTTCCTGCCTGGGGACCATCGATTCCCAAGATGAAAATGAATGAGATCGATTCATCTTTCTCCCCTTCTCTTCTCTTCTTCTTCAAAGCGAATGAATGAGATAGGAATGGAATAAAAAGGAATATCCTAATCCTATAAAGCAATATAAAAAGGAAGAGAGAAGGGCTAGGGCAAGGGCAAGGGCAAGGGCAAGGGCAAGGGCTTGTTGTGCTCACTTGCAGTTTGCTAGCATTGATCATATATTAAATCAATTACTATATAACAACTCAAAGCTAGCCCTAACCCCCATAAAGGAGAAGAGAATAATATTGTATATTAAAGTACTGAATTTGCATGCTGGATTGCACAGTAAATAAAACATTTTCTACTCTTAAAACAACAGCATTTCATGCATTGGGTGCTGCAATATTGCAAGAAGTCATGTCTTTTCTTGCCTTGCTTTTAATCTTTGTAGGAAAACTAAGTTCACTTGAAGAATGAGTAAATGGATTTCATTGACTGATTTGTTGGTAACAGCGAATACAAGAGAACAGTGCACATCAATGACTGTTCGTAGGAGAGAGTAAGTCAGAGTTTCTATCGTCCTATTAATTAATTAAGATAAATATATTTATTAATAATAAATTTAAAAATTAATAAAAATTTTATAAATATATATATATATATATATGTTTTGTTTATCATTAATATATATATATTTTTAAATCTTAATTAGTTAATCTCATCGTATTTATAATATTAACGTAATAACACTGATTCACTTAAAAACTCTTTCATGCACAGTCTAACTTACAAACCAAGGGAACTCCTTTTTTCTATTTTCACCCGTCTTAGCTGGTTACCATTAACCCATATTAATTAATTTATTAATTAATTAATATAACATATAATATATGAACAATATAATGGCAGCTAATCCATTGAGTGGAGATAACGTTATATTATCTTTCGACTGGACAAAGTGATTGCATGAAAATTTTATCTCATGCTTTTATTGACCTTTTTATTGCCCAATTCTTGCTCCCCATTCACTTTTTTGTATCAGTGTATCTTTATAAAACAATAGCACTAAATATTTTATTGATGCATTATTTTTATGTAACGGATAATATTTATTGATCGATCAATTACTTATCATTTATATTTTATAGCAGATAATTTTATTTAATATAATTATAAATAAAAAATTTTATAATAAAACTTGTATTAGTAAAATTTCTTTTTAAAAAAATTATTAACCAGTTGAATTGTCAAAAATATTTGTTTAACAAAAATTAAGTAACTATTTTAAAATTCATGAATGCATAAATTAATTACACTACAAGACTGTGTAGAATTGTCCAAATTATACATTATATATATATATATATCATGATATCATATAAGAATTGAGAGAGAGAGAGAGCTAGTGACAAAGAGAAAAGAGGAATCAGCCTGCCTACTTGTTAGCCATTTGACTAATTAATCCTACAACTAATACAATCAAAGCTTACAAAGCCAAGATCATAAACTCCAAATTAACATAATGTTACATGCCGAGGTCAATTCTGTTGGTTAAAAAACCTTGGGCATTTTCTTGTCGGATCGGGTCAGAATTCAGATGGGGAAGTTCTATTTTCTTTCAAAATGTCCTGCGAGGCAACAACGGGGGTAATTTGCTGACTCAAAAACCCACTACCATACGTTCACTCACACACTGAAAGGATAGATTGATTGAAACGAGGATCAGGATCGTTGATGCTTGGGAAGGGTGGATTCACCGGCCAAATGTTCAAAGATGAGCGGTGCACCGTGTTGTGGGTGTAATACCATCTGGACCGTTGGTGCATGTTGATAAGTTGGGGCCAAACGAAATGCGAAGCGTTGAAGTATGATGGCAAGTGCTAGCTTCGTTTGCAGGATGGCTAGATTTTGTCCAATGCATTTGCGGACCCCAAGCCCAAATGGTATGAACCCTACTGGATGCTTCGCTGCTCTGGCTACACCTTCTGAGAATCTGGCCGGATTGAATTCGTTTGCATCACTTCCCCATATTGCTTGATCGTGGTGAACGGCCAGGATTGGTATCAGTAACTCTGTCCCACGCGGAATCCTGTATCCACCCAACTCCACATCAGCCTTTGCCCTTCTGATCGTCGCGATTATCGGTGGGTACAATCGGAGGGATTCGTTCAGTATCATGGTCAGCTGCAGACCAGATTATTTCAGCCATAGTTTTCCAGGAAAACAAAGTACGAACGTCAAGGAAAATCGGACAGAATTCGGTTATGTAAGAAAACAAACAAGTAGTAAGAGACAAAACATGGTTTTTGGTTTTTAATCAGAAGGGGTTTGCTCAGGCTTTTACCGTCTTAAGCTTTACAACATCATCCTTAACGGGGATGTCACGTGCTCCACACACCCTCAGCACCTCCTCACGTGCTAGCACCTGCCATTGAGGGTGCATTGCCAGTAGAACTGTTGTCCACGTCAGCAAGTTCGAGGTGGTCTGTTTGCCTGCAAAGAAGAAGCTCTTGCATTCTTCAATTATGTCATGATCTGTGATATTCGGAGATGAATTTGATGCCTGAATCATGAGTCCTAGCAAATCTTTCGGACCCTTTTCCTTCCCAGAATTCTCTTTCCTCTTTACGATCAGCTTCATTAATGATTTCTTGATTTCCTTGTCCAGTTTCCAGGAATTTAGGTTCCTTTTTGTGGGTATAAATCTGCAGGATTTATATATATATATATATATAAAATTGACAATCTGGTCATTATGATTAACAACAACTAGTTAACTAAATCATGGGCTAACTATTGTTATTATGATAATTTACCTGTAGCCAGGAATGACAACTTCTCGAAAAGCCTCAGCAGCGTGCTCCATTTGTTGTGCTTGTAGTCGGAAAATGGCTTTGCCATCTTCGTAGCTGCTACCAAATGCTGTTCGAGCAATCACATCTTCTGTTAGAAGCTGAAACCAATCTGAAACTTCGACTTCAACCTTGCCTGATTTTGACATTGCCAACCATTTATCCAACATATCCGTCACACTGCTTGCCATCACTGGCACCAACAACTACAAAAAAAAAAAAAAAAAAGAAAAGAAATTACAGTGAAATTAATTTCAGGTGCTATTAAATTAGTTTTTTTATTTAAAAAAAAAAACAGAAATTAATTAAAAGGCAATGGTTTAGAGCAAACCTACTTTTAGATTTTCCATATGGAAAGTGGGCGTTATGATTTTTCTATGGTGAGCCCACTTTTCTCCTTTGAGACTGAGGAGACCATTACCTTCGATCTGTTTAACAAGTGGGCTTACCTCATTTTTCTCATAGAATTCAGAGTTGCAAGTGAACACTTCCCGAATGAGATCGGGATCGGAGACGGCGAGGCGCACCGTGGGTCCAAACCAGACAAGAAATGTCGCACCTGCAATGAACCACAAGTCAGAAAAAGAAACCATGATTCATTTGCTGCAGGCATTAAATAATTAAAAATTTTAAGGAAAAAGAAATAGGTATTACACCAAGGAGGAACCACTGCAGAACCTCAACTTGTAAATATGAAGGGTGCAGAAAGAGGAATGAATGATCAGAACATTTAATTCAGAGCGTATTGATAGTGTAGACCCCACAGGAGGAGAAAGAGCAGCAAAGCCAAAACCAACTAAGAACAAGACAACTCAATACATGCTACTACCAAACACATACAACTTCATTGTCAAAATTCAAGATCCCATAAAACAAATGAAAGAAGAAGAAGACGCCGATCAACTGATCAAAAAATGTAAATGATAATATATATATATATATATAGATATATATAACAGGGAAAATCAAAAGGAGTGCAGCAGTTTCACTATGAGGACTGACAAATTTATTATCACGGACAAAACAGAATTAACAAAAGGAATGATTTCAAATAAGATAAAAATAAAAAATAAAAACCAAGGTTCTTAGTTTAATCTTCATCACAAGAAAGAGAAGGAAAGAGAAAGGTAAACATGAGTGGATAGTCCGAAATGTCTGAACTTCAACATCAAGCATCCAAGCTCGGAAAAGTTTCTGATAAAGTTTTTAAAAAGAAGTACCGGAACTCAAAAAAATAAGGCTTTCAAAGGCCACAATTTTGAAGGAAGTGATCACCAACAAGCTAAAGAAACTTCACAAAAGGAAGCCCACCTGCAGTTTAATGATGATCGAAACTAACTCTTTGCTTTAACAGAGAGAAGGCTGAATAAAAACTCTTTCTTTTCTTTTTTTTTTTTTTAATAATTGACAAGGGCTTGGAAAAAGGAGGAAGAAGAAGAAACACCTAATATTAACTAAAACGCTTTTAAAATGTTCACAAAACAAAACCATGTATCAATGTGAGTGCCCATGAGAGGAGAAAAACGGCACAGAAAGAGCAAATGAGAAGAAGAAGAAGAAGAAAATGAAGTACCATAGATTTTCTTCCAGTGATGGTAGAAAGAGAAAACTCTAGGAAGAATGTTGTGAGAGAAAGGCATAGGTTGAGAAGAAGCCTTGCGCATCATTCCAACAAGCTCCTTAACATTTCCAATGAAGAAATGATAAGGAGGACCTCTGATCCCTTGCTTAGAGAAATGGTCTTCAATTTTTCTGGGTGTCCACCAAAGACAAACAACAACTTTAAACACAGACAAAAATACCATTAAAGAGATGAAAAGGAACTTGAACCAGTTGACGACGAAGAACTCCTCCTCCACCATGTTTAACAAACCTAAGCTGAGCTAAGCTAAGCTGATACAAAAGAAAAGAAAGAGTTTCTGGTTTTTGGTAATGGTTTGTAGGTGGCTAAGCAAGCAAGGGAATCAGAGTAGAGCAGCCTTTCTATGTTTCTTGCTTCTTTTCTTCTTGTGCTTATGTTGGTGTACTTGTTGGTGTGTTCGCCTTTTAATACTACCAAGTGAGAAACGAAGCCGAAGCCGAAGCCGAAGCCGAACCGCGTAGGGGCCGCCATTGGAAACGAATTTCGTATTCTTTTTTTTTTCTAGGACAATCCTACCCTTGTCTTATCCTTTTAATATTATTATATCCCTCCCCTCTTTTTTCTTTTCCATAAGATTCTTCTTCCGAATTGACATTCCATTTCTCTCTCCCCCCGTCATACAATCAACGCAATAAATCAAGTAAAAATAGAATTCTAATTTGATTACACATTTTAAATGTTCTTGTTTAGGGGGGTGTTCAATTAATTTGAAAATTTTGGTCAATTTCCATTTAAAATGCTGCCAAATAGGGTGCCACTTGAGGCTTTTTTTATAAAATAAGGCATGATTGAATGACAAGAGATGAGCATGAGGAGTAAATTTATGTGTTTTGAAATATATTTGTTTGCACAAATATCTATATGAAATCAAATTGGGATCTTCCACATCTTTGAACATGCTTGTGTTTTTTTTGGCTTTAATTATCAATGTGGGTTTGAATTTCTTTTCGTAAGATATTATGAATATTTTCCATTATTTGAATTGAATGGGGCATCTCAATAAAACTTAAAGTGTGTGTATATGTATATATATATATATATATATATATATATATATATATATATATCGTATATGAATAGAAACACCATGCCGAAGAGAACAAAATGAAAGTTTAATTTTGTTTTATGCATCAATCAGAATGTTTAATTCTTAATCTCATATACCATTATAAAAAAAAATTTTAAGTAAGACGTTGTTATATGTTAACATAATTAATATAATAAAATTATAATTTCTTTATTTTTTTATTTATTATTAATAAATAAATTTTTTTATTTTATTAATTAAACGGTACTATCATATAAATTATACAAATATAATAAAACTATCCCATCAAATTTTTTTGCCGTAAAATAAGACTAATGGACGAGCTTGTGCCATCCTCCACTTTTTGAGGCAGCTTCATCTTGTACTTCCAAAACATGTAATTAAATATGGGGGTGGGTTTAAGTGGTAATTATAGTTAGATACGATCTTAGTACACTAGAAGAAATTGTTAAAGTTTGAATGGAAGGGATAGAATTGGGAAAGGAATTTAAGAAATGAATAGTATAGTTTAATTTGTTCCTTATGTCCCGAAAAGATTGATACGGGGAGTTGAAGAAGAAGAAGAAGAAGAAGAAGAAGAAGAAAGGCAAGGGAAGCGCAAGGTGGGGAGTTGTGGTAGTGTAATTTGGAATGTTGCTCTTAAATTTGATCACATGGGAACAAGGCTGTCTATTTTAGGGTTTCTTTCTGTGGGTTTAGGTGGGGAAATATGCTCTAGTTGACCCAACAATGGTGTGCCCACTCAAACCCTAATCTTGTCCTAATACACACGAAACATCTCGGGGCCATCTGCCCTTCTTCGATCCCTACCAAATTCATAACCAAATTCAACTCAAAGCTAGTTTACTCATGCACCCATTTGCTCCCCAATTACACTAACTAGCCAACGCATATTTACTTGTAAGATTGTGTTAAAAGGTAATAAATTGGTAGATGGGACAAGACAAAACGAGTTAATTAACTCTGTAAGAAATTTAAATGGTGGGTTGTTTTTGTTGTCATCGAATGAATGAATGACTTCTCAGTTCAGTAACTTCAGTTGATACAGATGTATGTTGCATACTATGTATTATGCATTATGTAAGATGGTAAGTTTGATTCAATTTGTAGCGTGGGGCTGCTCATTCCTATTGTCATTGGTTATGTAACGATCGCGATGTTATATGATGTGATGTGCTTGGTTGATGTTGGCTCCCTTCCTTTCTTTCTTTCTTCCTTTTTTTTTTTTATAATAATAATAATAATCATCCTCGACATCATCATCGTCTCATCTCAATTGATAATAAATACTTTATATATATATAATTACAGTCTAAATTATCAAGAGTTATCCAACTTATCAGACATCTTCAACTTTACTTTAATATTCAAAAATATTTAGGGACTTAATTAAGATTAAATATATATTTTATATTTTTAATATAAAATTTAAAATACAAAATAAAAATTTTAAAAAAATTTAACATAAAATTTATAATAAAAAATTTAAAATAATTAATATAAAAATTAAAAAAATAAATATCCAATATACTGTAGAAAAATAGTCATGTTGAAACGACAACGTACTAAAATCATCATCCATAATGGCAAACTATCAGCGGGTAATTAATCACCCACCCACAACTGACTCTTAAAAATTAACGTATTTACTGTTATTATTACTATTCCAATGATGTAATTAATTGGCTTTAGTATTGTAATGTATTGTATTGTATTGTGTTGTGTTGTTGCTCAAACTCATGTGGCAAAGAGAAAGCAAGGCCTCTGCTGTGCATCTCTAACTTTACCTAGATTTCCTCCGATTTTTAAATAAAAAAAGAGAAACAGACAAGCTAGAATTTGCAATAACACACTCTGAAAATGGCCAAAACCCCCATCGATGAAAAAGCTTGCAGTGTTATGAGCTGCCACTGCAACTGCCTTAATTTGCAAATATAAAAAAAGCTGCCAGCCGACTGCACTTCTTGGGGAGTTGAAGAGCTGTCCGCTGTTATATATATGCTCCTTTGAATTATGTAACGAAGCAGCAAGCAATGATCCGTGAAAAAGTATTTAATTTAAATAATTTTATTATATTATTATAATTAATATGATAAAATTATTTAATTAATAAATTAAAAAATTTATTTAAATAAAAAAATTAAAAAAATATTATAATTTTTTTTTACTTTAATAATTAAATAGTTTGATTTTTTTATTTTTTTATTTACTATTAATTAATAAATTTTTATCACTTTATTAATTATCAATTATATTAATATAATAAAAATGATCCACTTAAAATTTTTTATGATTTATATCTCTCTTTTACTATTTATTGAATGGACTGTTTTAATAATCTAAATAGATATAATCCTAAGTCATTAATTAATGGGTAAATAAATGTGTGATGAAAGAAACACTAAATCAAAATTGATTACTGGAAAATGACAACCAACCTTCCCCAAGTACTTAATTGTAATTATATGATTTTATTTGAAAGATGACAACTTATCTTGTGTGAACCCATAATTGAGATTCAATGATGAATTTGGACTCATATATAAGCATTAGAAATAATTGACAGTAATTGGAGCTAGCAATAGCATCATGCCCATAATTAAGATTATATGAAATGTTATTTATTTGATCTTCTTAGAGAAACTTTTGAAGGTGGTAATTAAAGAGATTTAGTGGTTGAAAGTGAAGAGCAAAAGAAGGGATTTGCTCCCTCCTCACCACCCCACTATCAATTCTTAATAATATTCATGGCAATAAATTAACATCCCATGATTCCCCATTGTTAAGCTTTTTGGGTTTTGACTTTCTTATGATAAATCAAATCCAATCAACTACTACTCAATGGGAAAATCCTTTGTGATTGTGATTAATGAGGCCACAATCACACACTTTTTTTTAAATTAAAATAGTTAACTGAGATTAACCCATAATTAGAAGCATGCATGTGTGTGTTATGCCACCTTTGCTTTAATTTCTTCCCTCCTTCAAATTTCAATTAGGGGGATGGTATTATTTCTATATTGCTTGCTACTTGGTGCATGCATTAGTTATTTTCAAGGCAATGCCATCCTCATTTCGATAATTAAAATGTCTTTTTTTCTTATGTGATAAAGTAAATTACAATAACTAATATTGCAAGAGAGAGAGAGAGAGAGAGATGGGCATGCAGTTTTGGGGCAGAATTGGGAAAAGAAAAAAAGGAAAATCACATGCAATTGAATATATTTTAATTGAGTACAAAGATAACAACCTCTGCCTCTGCTACTCATTCCAAAGAAAGAACCCGTACTTTACTCTCTCTATCCCTCGTGAATCGAGGGCAATGTTCTTTTTCCACCCATAATTCTTTATTTATTTATTTAATTTTTTTTCCTCTGTATCTCATAAATAATAAAATATAATTAGTAAATATGAAAAGGAAACAAGGCACAAGAGGCTACTACATTTCATGCCATATGTTTTGTCCCTTTAAAACCATCCTTGTCTACTTTTGTCTCTCTTCAACGCCCATGTCTTCTAACTTCAGTCCTATTTTAAACCATTAAAACCTCTCTCTCTCTCTTTATTACCTGTCCTTTTCATTGTTTTCTCTATCGTCTATCTATCAATCATGTATCGTGTCATTAATGATTCATCTTGCTGTTTTTGGCTAAACAAATTGATATGATTGTATGTGCATTCAGATTTTGATGGGTGGTTGCCACCAGCGTCAGTAAGGGATAATGTCAATCCAAGCAGGCAATGACTTCTTCGCTGCCTGTAATTTGACATGCAATATCCAATACTGTAGAATATTATGCCTTGTTAACAGTCTCACTAATGGATTAAAGAGAAATGAGATAGATGGAATGGCGTTAAAACATCATGAGAGAGAGAGAGAGAGTGCCATTTATGGTTAATGGTAAAGCACATGCGAGTATTGCAGAACATGTCCTGTTCCAAGTTCAATTACATGAATACATATGGCCGGCTACATTCTTCTTCTCCTCATCATTCACCTTGTCCTACCCAATAACTAATGCCATGTCCACACCTTCACCTTCATCTTCTTTCTATGTCTATTATATTCATGATTCTATAAAATCAATGTATTTCTGCATTCTCACATGATGGGCCTTGTGACCGATAAGTCGCAATCCTTTTAAATTTCTGAGAGGTATTTCCCCCAACCTAGAATAGATTAGATACCCAACTGTCATGTGTTTTTGGCTTTGAAATTAATGGTTAATATGAAATTTTATCCCTTTCATGCCTTTAAATTTTAGCTCCCCAAAAACCAAAAGAATTGGTTTGGTGACCCCTTTACAGCTGGTGGAATTTTGATGAAAGGGTGTTCATGATGCATTGAACAAATGCTGATAGATGACAAAATTCAAAGACACGGAAAGAAAGGGGCAGAAGTTATGATAAAGGGAGAATAGCCAATTCACCGAAACGAAGGAAGACAGCAGGGGTCATAGCAAACAGAGCCTCATTGAGGACAATTGCAATAGAAGAAGCTGACTTGGGTAAAACAACTTGGGAGTAAATGAATATTGAAGATTGAAGAAGTAGCTCTGCCAAAGACCAAGATATGAAAGCAAGTGGATGGGATCCGACCACCCACCGACAGTGAATGCCCACCATTTTTTGCTGCCCTATAAGCTTAAAATCGAGCAAAAGGGCGCCTAAATTGGTTCTTTTTGTTAGGAGCAACGAGCCCCTGAAAATTAGGACATTAGAGGGCACCCCCCCACACACACAAAATGTAGTAAACATGCTGGCAAGGCAAGGGCTAAGACCAGCCTTTCAATTACCTACTTCTTGGTTGGAATGATGTGGATGGCTAGTACCCGATAATACATAGGCTATTTGGGTTGTGATTCGAGACGACACCGATAACGACAACTCGAGTAACTAGTAACTAGCTAGCTCGTTGGGGCGACCGCCCTGGCGCCCTTGGGTTCCTGAGACATGGGCAAGTGGGTGTGCATGTACGAGTCACGCGCTGCATTCACCTATGCCATGTACATGAGATGATAGAATACCATTGGGTTTGCTTTTCTACATTTAAGATTAAAGACAGAAGACAACCATTGAAGCATGAAAACATGAACTAAATATTGCAAACATTGGCAGTGCAGCAATGCAAGCACTGCAATTTTTGATGTTAAAACTGGAAAGATAGATGGCTGGACGTCAGGTGATGTGAGTAAGGCATCGATTTGTCTTATGAGTTATGATAACAAGTTCGGAAAAATGTCAGAAACATGGCCGGAGAGGCTATTGAATTGTCCATTTCTCGTGACTTCTGATTTAGTCAGATGTGCCTGTGCGTGCTGCACTTGAGGAGCCACAAATATCGCATCGCATCGCATCGCATTGCATCCATACGCCTAGTACCATCAAATAGCGAGCCTGTGAGAGAGCCACCTCAATTTGGGTCAGAGACAACGCCCGTCGTGTATTAACTGTAGTTAGTTGCTATTAAAATTGTTTATTATTATTATTTTTTTGAAATGAAGACAACTTAATTTTATAGTTAACCTTTCCCAACTTAATTGACTTAATTCTTTTGCAAAATGATACTAATATCTTAATGAATGTTAGAATTATCATGCAATAATTCTTTTTATCATTTTATGTTCTTTTTTTTTTCAAACTATTTGCAGTTACTTTTGCTGTAAATACATGGAATGAGCACATTTCAATTTCTGAAACCTTGGCCTTTTGTCTAATCGTTTTTCAGTAGAACAAAACTTCTGAAACCAAGAAAATGCTTTCACCGCCAGCAGTATCAATGCACGGCATAAAATGTGTCGTGCATTAGCCGGCCATTACTCAGAAACTCAATTTGCTGCAATGAGCCATGCATACTGGCTTGGGTCAGTATTGGCATTGCAAAGATGACAACATAAAATAAGAGATTCAAGATTTTAACCGACAAGCCTTCGGTTGAAAAATTTAAAATTTATGCATTAAAAATATTTAGAACCAAACACTGAAGTAAAAAAGAAAAAAGCATTCCAATAATATGGAAACCCAACAAAACAAGCACTAAAATAGACTCCATCACTTTCTGAAGGCAAACCCAACTACTACAGTCCACGTTTCTCAACAGTCACCCCTCAGCCGGTGACCAAATCCCCGCCATATAATGTTAAAATTTTCCAAGTTAACGGCTCTTGACAAAGTAGAATAGCAGCAGCATGATAGTTTGCGCCAGCAACTGCAGTCTACTCAAATGTGTCATCATCGTCATCGGGAAGAGGCTGATTAGCTGCTGCAGCAAGCTCAGCTTCGTGCCTAAGAAAAACAAAATCATCACAATCTGACAAGAAAATACTAATAGATGTTAAACTTATTATTAAACAACAAACTTCTAAGAACCAAGTTGGAAGATGAAACTGATCAGTTCTTGCTCTAGGGTGATGTTGACAGGCTTTACAAAGAGGTTTCATGAAGCCAAGCAGTAACAACAGCCGCAGAGATAATTTCCAAGAAGAATCTGTAAGTTTCTAAACTAAAAAATTATTTAAAGTTATCTTACTGTTGTTGTGCAGCTACGTCTATCTGTACTTCTGGAGGAGCAAGTGCAGGAGATTCCACGAAGTGTAAATTTGGGTCCCTAGAATTGGGCCAAGCATCATCATCAATATCATATATCCCTTTAAACATGTGTATACCGACAATTAAGTTAACCACATGAATTTATTTTACCCGGCAAGCTTCCTGGCAAGGTACAAGAAAGGTTTCTCGAAATTGTAGTTGCTCTTGGCAGAAATCTCATAATACTGCAGATTCTTCTTCCTGTGGAACGTGACCTGCTTTGCCTTGACTTGCCTATTCTTCACATCAACCTTGTTTCCGCATAGAACAATCGGTATATTTTCACAGACCCTATCATTGCAATGAATAGTCACAATCAATTGCAACGCATGTGGGATAACTCCAACTAAAGAAAACAGAAGCCAAAATAAAAGTTTGAATGTTGATTTCACTTGCCTGCAGAGATCACGGTGCCATGTTGGAACATTTTTGTATGTCAAGCGGGCAGTAACATCAAACATAATGATGGCACATTGCCCGTGGATGCTGCAAGTTTTGATGGAAAAATGTCAAAGAAATATGGAATGCTCCAACCAAGCAAAACAAGCGGCATGTCAAATTGAAAATAAGAAACCTCAAAAGAGCAGAATGCATCTATTCATGTAAATTTAATTTGACCTCAACAATATGCTTCATTTGTTTCACCGTAAAATATTTTCTACATGAGATCTACCAGATGTTCTAAAAATGTTAAATATAATTAGATCAAAAACAGGAACATAATAAACTGTGGAACTTTGAGGAAATCAAACAAATAACAAGGTGCACAAGAGCAAAGTAAGAAGCAAGTAGAAGACAGGTGTCTCTAGATTGTTGTCATGAGAACTAGAAAACCACATAACCAAGATTGTAATCATGGAAACAACTTCGAGTTTTAACTCAAATCTATAATCTCTGAGATACATATTGTCTAGCTATCAAATACAGAAGGTTATGAAAATACTAACAGTATCCATCTGAGTTGACAGATGGTAATTTTTGAACACATGATTTTGCATAAAACACTATTATTAACAAAATTCAACACAGATGCACAACATAAAGCACGTTACAATACAAACATCAAGATCAACATCATGAAAGTTCTAATACTTCTACTAACAAAGTTCAAAATAAATGCATGGCATAATGCTTCAAAATTGTAAGTTCTAACACAAACATCATGCTCAAAATTCAGAAATTCACTTACTAGTAACCATCCCTAAGGCCACCAAATTTCTCTTGTCCGGCGGTATCCCAGCAGTAAAAACGGATTTTCCCACAATTGGTAAAGAAATCCAAAGGATGAACCTCCACACCAATAGTTGCTGCAAAGTGAATGAGAAAATATGAAAATCAGTACGTGTAAGAGAAGTGTGCTTATTAAACAAAATAAAATGCTATTTCCCAAACATTTACGTTCATATTTCTTCTCAAACTCCCCAGTCAGATGCCTCTTCACAAAAGTAGTCTTCCCTGCACATTTCAGGATACTCAAATAAGCCAAAACCATATAGCAATACTTGAAAACATCAAATATTCCTACAACATGTACAAGTTTATAGTTAAAAAAAGGGTAATAATGTTCTATGGAGCAAACAATATTTCAGAACAATTCAATCAATCAAACGGGCAATTACCATGAGCAATATACACAAAATCGTAAAACCTTCCCCCAAACCCTAGACTATCACAGAACACAATTTCGTGAACTTCTGTCTTCTTGTATTTTCCTAATCCACACGTTATCTCATTCCTATTATCATGGAGTAAATATTGAAGGAGACGTCAGTTTTGAAAACTAAGAAAAGCAATGGCTCGATAAGAAGCTCAATTAACAGACACCTTATAACCCCAACTAACAAATAACAGAGGGAACGCATATCAAACCCAAGCTATCAGTCAGTATCATAAACCTAGTCGAATTAGAAGATAGCTAAAAAACAACACTAAAGAGACGAAAAATACCAGTTCCTCCATCACCAACGATCACAAGCTTGAAGCTCGGGTAATCTACAGTCTGCTGATTTGGCAAAGCCTAAAATCAATGAACAACAACCGATCAATTAGTAAAATTAAGATCTACAAACAGTAAATGAAACCTAGACTCTAGCCACGAAATCAAGGGAGAAGATACTGAGGAACAGAAAGACAATAGTTACCATCCGTACGATAGT
The DNA here is from genome assembly GCA_032401905.1 of Swietenia macrophylla. Taxonomy (NCBI): domain Eukaryota; kingdom Viridiplantae; phylum Streptophyta; class Magnoliopsida; order Sapindales; family Meliaceae; genus Swietenia; species Swietenia macrophylla. The sequence continues at coordinate 6,854,916 of CP135562.1, read as the reverse complement.
CCTGTGTAGGCAAGAGAGAGCAGGCCAGGAAAGGGCAGAGCAGTAGGATCTAAACTTGTGGCGTGTATTGCGTAAGCAGGGAAGAGAGAGACGAAGCGGAGAACGAATTTATGAGGGGTAGGAGGGCTTTGAAGTGAGGCTTCAGCGTGGCTTTAAATTGAAGCAACTCTCCTGGGCCCTTGGATTTGATTACTTTTAAAATTGCTTCTTCTTTATTCTAGAATCCGTTTGACGGTCGGATCTTTTCTTGCCTCAGATTTACGCACGTCTTTCCTCCCGCCCCGCTTTCTTTTTAAGCTGTTTTAAACAAACCTACCATATTCCACGTCATCGTTTTGAAATTGAATTAATTTAAATAAAATTAATTAAATATTTAAATACTGATTCCAATTTATTTATTATTTTTTATTATGAACAAAATTGTACACGAAACTCCATCACCGTCTTCAAGGAATCGCTGCAAATCACTGTTTCACGAGGATTCTGACAGATCTCTTTTATCTTTAACTGAAGTCGGCTGCGGCTTCGTCTTGCGATCCGTCTAAACAGTGAACTTCGCAAAACTTTATACGCCTTTATTTGTTTATTTATCACCGAAATTATCCAACATTTTTGTTACTGTGTGAAGGGAGGCTGTTATTAGGAAGCAAAACAATGGACTTCCATTCAAGTTCTTGTTTCCCCCCTTGTACGCCCCTGTTCTTCCTCTAAGTAAGGTTATTTTGTGTTTTAAGATAATTAGTTTGATGTTCGTTGTGCGGGTTTGGTTAATAATTCTAATTTGAAAATAGGTAATTGTTTTTGTTTTACTTTTTATTTCTTAGTTCGAATCGCGTTAAGGAATAATTCAGTTATAAGGTACCGTTTATTTATAAAAAAATTTTTAAAATAATTTTATTTTAACTCTTATTAACATTTTTAATCAACCTTAATATATTGTTACCAAAATAATTATTTTAAATAATTTTATTCTTAAACTTTACTTTGTAAATTTTTGTCCTGAGTTAATCCACCTAAAATATTTAATTATATCTTAAGTTAGTCAACTGAGGACAATATTAATGCTTTGGATTGGCCAATTCAGGATACTATTTACATCTTAAATTGGTTAACCTAAAACATTTAATTCTGTCCTGAGTTGATTGATCCATGGTATAAATAGTGTCCTAAATTGATCAATCCAGAGCATTAATTTTGTCCTGAGTCGGCCAACTCAAGACATTATACCTCTCTATTTTTATAATAATATATGTAAATTAATATATATATATATATATATATTAAAATTATATTAAATATAATTTATAAAATTTTTATTTTATAATTTTTGTTTATATTAACTTAATAATTTATTATATTTTTTAAATTTTTAATATATTTTTATGTATTGATTTATTTTTAAAAAACTTATTATTTTATTTTTTATATTTTAAAAATAATTATTTTAAATATATTTAATAAAAATTTTATCTTATTATTGAATTAAGAATTTATTCTTTTATCTTATAAATTTGTTTAATATATTTTTTATTTAATTTATTATTTTAAATATTATTTTATTTTTTATATTTAAACAATATTCAATATTCAATATTCATTAAATATATTTAAATATTTATTTAAAATATATGCTTTCTAGTGTGACCACACTAGAGTATTATACACATACACACACACACATACACACACATATATATATATAATGAAATTTTTGTTTTATAATTTATTTTTTATCAAATTAAGAATTTATTTTTTCTACAAATTTATTTAATATATTTTATGTATTTATTTAATATATTTTTATGATATTATATTATAAAAATAGTCAATGTTTAAATATCTAGATATTTAAACATAGATATTACAAAAATAGATATAAGATTATATTACAATAAAACAAACTACTATAAAGTTATTATATACATAGATATATTTTTACATAAATTACAAAATTTTATGATATCAACAAAACTAAATAAAACACACCAAAAATTATAAATTCAAATAGTTAGATATAGACACACAGAATTGATAACTAAAAATATACACAAAAGTTCCAGACAATCACGTTGTTCTTTTATCACTCAACTTCTCACCACTTCGTATAATTCTGTTCAATAATGACAAGTTTAAAATGTTCTTTTATTTTATCAGAAAAAAGATCTAGTTTCATTGATTTTAATTCACTGGTTTCACCTATTTCGTTTTCTTGAATCATTGTGTCTCTCATTAATTTTCTAATCCAATTACTCATAACCTGTCTAACATTAAGAAATCTTCTAGTGAAAAATAAACGTTGAGTTACGAGTTTATTTTGATTTGCCCCTTTTTTATATACTCGTAAACCCATTAATACTTCTCGTACTTTATTTTTAGTTGCTTTCGAACTAAGATCAGTGTCTGAGTAACGAATTATGGTTCCAGTCAATTTCACTCTCATTTTATCTGCATGTAACTTTCTTAGATTTTTTACAAGAACACCACCCAACATACTCTGCTCACTTCGTTTAACACAGGTCCATCTATCGTATTTAGTTTTGGCCATACTATAAAACCAAACAACAAAATAACATCATAAGATATAAGTTTACAAAACACAAAAATAATAACTATAGGTTTAAAGTAGTACAAATGTAAGGAAGAAATATAATTCAACTAAATAAAATTTTATAATTAAATAAACTGATTTATAATTTAACTAAATTAAAAATAAAATATTAAAACAAGATAAATAATAAAAAATTTTGTTAAGATATATATGACATTCCACCTAATTCAATTACTTAATTAAATTTAAAAAAATCATAAAAAAAATTAATAATAATTTAAATATAATTAAATTAAAAAGTCAATGCCATAAAAGAATATATAAAATTGAATAATTTAAATATTATTTTAACTAGATAATTACTATAACTTAAAAATATATATTTATAAAATTTTAGCTATTTATTATCATTTTTTTTAATAATATATCATTAAACATTTTGATTATTTACTATTTATATTTTCAAACAATATCTATTTACATATAAATAATTAAATCAAAAAGTCAATGTCCTAAAAAATATATAAAATCGAGTAATTTAAATATTATTTTAATTAATTTTTAATTTAATTATTTAACTAAATTTAAAAAAATTCAAAAAAAATTAATAATAATTTAAATGTAATTAATATTTAATTAAATGATAAATAATATATTATTAATTATAAATTTTAATTATTTACTATTTATATTTTTAAATAATATCTAATTAAATATAAATAATTAAATTAAAAAATAAATGTCCTAAAAGAATATATAAGATAAAGTAATTTAAATATTATTTTGAATTAATATTTAATTTATTTATTTAACTAAATTAAAAATAAAAATTAATAATAATTTAAATATAATTAATATTAATTATCATGATTATTTACTATTTATATTTTTAAATAATATCCTATTATATTATATAAATAATTAAATTAATAAATTAATGTCTTAAAAAATTAACATTAATTTTTTGAAAATCTCCTAAAATGTTAATATTAATTTTTTAAGTATTTTTTTTATTTAATTGTTTAACTAAAATTTAGATAAGTGTCATATAGAAAATTATATATTTAAATTATTAAATAATATAATTAATTAATAATAAAAAACACAAAAAATATAAAAAGAAGAAGAAGAAGACGTTCTAGCGCGTGCGTTACACTCGCCAGAACGTGTGAACCTTGGGCTGATGTGGCCCTGGGACCACGTGCCCAGAACCACTCTTTCTACTGTTTTGTTGCACGCGCCAAAACGTCTTCTTCGTCTTTTTTTTCTGTTTTCTGCGTTTTTCATTATTTTTCAGTTTATTTTCTACCCAAATCATTTAAAATCTTTTAATTTATCAACTTTTTTAATAATTTACACATACATTTTACAGTATATATACATTTTGTATATTATTTTTTATAATATAATATAACTAACTATAAATTAATAATGATTTAGGGATAATACTTAAAATATCACACACAATAATTATTTTTAAATTTATAAATAAAATAAAATTTAAAAATGCAAAGTAATACTAACCTATTTTTGTTGTTGTTGTTGTTGTTGTTATTGTCAAAATTTAACTTTCATTCCGTATGTACTTATACTTAAAAATGAAGAAGAGAGACGAAATAAGGTGAAAAGAGGTAAAATGAGATGTAAATGTTAAAATTTAATTAGGGATAGAATTGTTATTATAATTTATTTATAAGGATAAAATTATCAAAATTGATTATTTTGATAAAAAAATTTTAGGGTTGATTACACACGTAAATATGGATTAAAATAATATTATTTTTAAAATTTTTACGTTATTTACTGCTATGTTGATGGGTGCATTTGCTCATGGATTTTATTTGGTGTATCCTTTATTCTCTTCTATTATTAGTGTTGTTCTGCATTTTGATTGTTGGTTCCTTTTATTGACTGAGGATTAGTAATTGATGCATCATTGTAGCAATATTGCATATGATTCTAGTGTGCTCACTTCGTCTGTAAAAAATGGTGATTCTTGTTCCTGATGTGTGGCATGAATTTGCATTCCATGTGTGGGTTAAAACTGGTTGATTTGATATTATTCAAAATTATTCCCTTCCACATTGGCGCTTATGACAATTTATGTTGTTAGCTATAGACAATTGCCAATTTTTGTGCTTAATGTGTTGCATTTTGATTATGATATTGAGAATGCATGTCTTTGTGGTTTCTTTGTAGAGTAATGCATGTCTTTGTGGTTTCTTTGTAGAGTTCTCTGGTAGAGGTGTTTTATTTCTAACGCAGTTTAATTATGGGTATTGAGAATACATGGACCCTCGTTCAGTATTGTTGAATGAGTTACATGTCTATGCAGTTTCTTTATAGAGTTCTCTGGTGGGGAGAGCATTTCATGCTTGAGTTTTTGCTATGCTTGTATCTTTTTTATAGTGTATGTTTGTTTGTTGAGTAGTTTTTCCTTGATTTGGAGGGATGCAAATATCTTTTCCGTGAGCATTAGTTGAATTGTTGTGCATGAAGATTTGGCTTCTTTGTAGTTATCTTTCATGTCTTCGGTTAAATACATCTTCTGGGACATTATAGAGGAATACATTTAGACCTGTTCAGGGGATTATTTTGTTCAAATGCATTTTCATTTATTTTCTTGCACTATTTTGAGTTAAGTCACTTAGGGTGCATACATTATTGTTTTACACTTATTGTTTTCATAAAACAAAAATGAAAATGAAAATGAAAATAAAAATGAAAATGGTGATTTTGATTTGATGTTCTTGAAGTTTAAGAATGCATACGATAACAATACCCGAAGACTGTATTTTAAAAATAGGAAGGGCGAAACGTGATCGGTGGAAATATTTGAAGAATTGAAATTATTGTCTTAATTTTAACATTGTCAAATATTCCCAACAAAAGAAAATAAAATAGTATAGTATATCATTTCTTAAATATATAATATTTAATTTCTATATATTACAATTATTCTTTCCTCTCTGCTGTATGTTATCCCTGGGGGAAGTTGATGTTTATCCTAATAGGATTCTGGTTAGTGTTTGCAAACAGTTTTGAGAGTATACAGGTGGGAGAGGGATGCTCAGTAACTGTACAAAGTCATGGCTATCATGTACATGATTGTTTATGATTTAGATAAAACATCTAGACTTTTATTTTTGAGCCATAATACAGTACTTGACTGAGAAGGTGAAAGTACACACATGGAACTGGTTTATGTGCTTTGACTTCCTCCTCCTATGAAAAAGTGAAACATTCTGTTAATGAGCTACAAACTGTGATTTGGAGAAGCTTGTTGTCTTGGTTTGCTTGTTCTGCTGAGTACTCTCTTGATTCTAGTTTTGGCTTTCATGATTATATTGACTTCCACCGCAGATTATTTGCTTAAAAGTTTTTGGCAACCATTTGTATGCTATCATTTATCAAAAAGAAAGAGGAATAAAAGGGCAGTTATCCTTGGCATTGTCCTGGCCTGGGTGTGGTAAAAATTATTATTTTTATTACCACACCGACCCCACTCCATCTTATCCCAGACAAACATAAATCAATTATTCTCCCTCTAATGTTGGTATGAGGGAGACTTCATTCTTAATCTTCTTGCTTCAATTGTAAAAGCCCTAACTATGTGGTATTTCAGTCTTAAAACTTCTCAGATTGTTGTCAAGTAATGCTATTTTGTTCATCCACTTCTTGGATTGATGTTGGTTTTTTCCTTGGTAGATATTCAGAGCAAATCTATATGACATCGAGGGCATGTGAGTGTGGATTTGTTAGTTAACAAATGTGATTACTTACATCACTTCTACAACTTTTTTCCTTTGTTGATACCATGCAGCTTGACATTCTGGTGATACGGGGTAGGACAAATTGATACCGTATTCTTCTCATTCCAGAAGTCCAAAGATTTTAAGGACTGATTGTTGATACGGGGTAAATGTCTGTCATAGTTGAGGTCATAAATCATGTACATGCAGGTAGAAAGTCTTTCTTCACACTGGATATAAGTCTGAAAAGAAGCATGGTAGTATAAAGTTGTGTATGAAAGCAAAGGCCTTGACTCGTTGAAAACTCTTATAGTTGGTAGTTGTGTCCCAGATGTAGATCCACACTTTTCATTTGTGTTGGCGTCGCTCTTGCTATCCTAGTAGTAGAGGATGTGTACTCATTCTTGCTGTAAACCTGCTTGCACAAAGTGCCAGCAGTTGGAAGACTTTCGTGATGGAATGGCTGCATCTTCATGTTTTCTTCCCCGTTAAGCTATCAAGATTTTCCTGGGGGAGGATAGAAATGCCGTGTCTGATTGAATCTAGTATTGTCATGTTTGCTTGGGATAGGGATTGGAATTGCAAATTTCCAATGACAGATTGAAAAGGAAGAAAGAAACAAATGAAACTAAAAAACAAAGTTGAATGTTTCAAGCATGAATTTAAGCTGATTGAAACTGCCGCCTCCAGGACAGCTGCTGCTATTTTCTCCGCACTTTCCACATGTTTGTCACAAGTTCCCTCTCTGATTTTTGACACAATTCTGCTTGGGTATTTTTTTTTTTTAATTTTGAGAAAAATTATGTTAATTATATAATTTAATGTTAATTTTAATTATTAAAAATATATTAATATAATAATTAAAAAATAGTATAAAATTTATATAAAATTTTTCTTGCGTGCTTTCGTATACAGTGAAAAGTATTAAAGATCATGCTACAAATATCTTGCTAATTGCGGCATCATGTCGGATTGTCAGATCCGATTAGGCTATCAGCAACTTGAATGAATGTTGTTCCTTTCATCCTTAGATCCCGGCCGTCCATAGGCTGGAAACTTTTAACACACCTTTGGTCGGGGACTTCGGGGCCCAGACGACCAATGCTTACGATATACGAAAACTAAGGTAGATTAATAATTGATTCTCTTAACCTTAATCCAACGGTTCTCATCTCATCTGCTCTGCTACATGTCAATTCATCTTTTATTATCTTAATCTGAAAAAGTTACATCATTAACCAAACACCCGAAAACAAAATATATATATATATATATAATTAATTAAAACAAAATTATCTGCTTCAACATAATTACATTTCTTAATCATTCTTCTACGCAACCACTAAACCATACGCCATCACATCACATGGAATTCATCTAACATTCGAGCCCTCAAAAACCGGACACTTAGTTATGCCTGCGTTCCTGCCAAAAAAAAAAAAAAAAAAAGGCTTGAAATTTAATACTCTTTCAACTTTAATGGTCGGATTTGTTCTTGAAATCGGAGGCGAGACGGGAGGCGATGGCGGAGTGATACATGGCGTTATGAAACGACGCGGAATCCTTGGTCATCATCCGGAGCTGCCTCGCCTTCTCATCCGTGAAGCAACCCGGCGTGAACCGAGAAGATCTTGAGGATTTCGCATCGGGATCCGACTCCGATCTGTCTTCCGGTTTCACGACATGATCCGCTTTGCTGTCGGAGTCAATGTAGTCGGGCTCGGAGGACCAGCCGAAGAGCGGGGTCCACCAGTTGGACGATGCGCAGTTCCTGCGGATGGCGTCGGGTTTGCGTTGACCCGACGCTGCATAAACTTGGACCCTGGCCGGCTGAAAAGATAGAAGATTGGCAGCCATGTTTAGATGCCTTGAGTGTCGTAGAGAGAGAAATGGAAGTTAGGAGATAGAAAGAGAAAGCTTGAAGAGAGATGAGAGATGGTGGTAAGCAGTTTGTTTCGGTAACTATTTGAAGGGGAGCGGGGAAAGCGGACAAACGGATAAGATCGGACACGTGGCGGTAATAATTGCGCTTTTTAAAAGTCTTTTTTTACAGGCCATTCCGGTTACTACGTCACCTCTACAAGTGGAAGCGATGACCAGGATGTGAGTCCTACGGAGGCATGTATTAAATTATTGAACGAAGATGCTTCCTCTGACTACGTCATCTTCGACATTCAACGCGTATACAAGTACACGAGTAAGTGTCCGAATACACAGTATTTTACAAAGCATCACCGTTTGATTTGACGCCGTTTATTATTGTTCCAGAATCATTGCTGAAACTTTACCAACTATTCTGCCATAAGAATCCAAGTTTGCACGCAAATGGCAGTATATTCGTCGGACTCGGAGGTCGGTGAAAACGGAAGCACGTGACTAGTACATTGAATTGGAATTTTATTCCAGTTGCCGCACAAGACAAGCACGTGGGTTTTGGTTTTTGGAGTTACAGGCAGAATTGGTTTCTTTCGAAATGGAACTATGGGCGTACAACTGGGGAATCGTGAATGGTGGTGATCATACCGCGTTCGGATGGAGACATAATTCGTCCTGGCCTTGCGGCAGGCTGGCCGTTCGCTGGAGCCTGGTGGTGAATTGAGTTTAGCCCAATTGAAATGGGCTCGACCGCAGTCCAATGTAGTGAGTCTTTTCTGTTGACATTCCAATATGTGCAAAATATTAAGTGCTGCTACCCATTAGGATTTTCTCACTTCAGGAATATAAGAGAGAGGAAATTTTATAGGGGAAAAAAAAATATTTGAATTAGTTTACAACTGGTTGATTTAAAAAATAACTTATTTGTAATTGGTCTACATGGATTTCCATGCAATTAGCAAAAGTGACAAGCCTGCCATTTATTTTTATGTGAGCTCATGTACTTTGTACAAGTAGAGGTGGCAAAGACTGGGCCCAGCCCACAAAAATAAGATCCATGTAAGTTTGCAGGACAGTCCGAGGTCATTAAAAAATAAGTGAGTTTGATATGGTTTATTAGCGCTTTGATTCATATTTAATTAACAAAAATAAGTGAGTCCAATATAGTTTATAAGTTTAGGTCTCAATATACGGAACGGGCGATCAATGAATTTTTATTATTTAATATAAAATTAATATTAGATTAATAAATATAAGTAAACCCGCATGTTTGAACTAAGTTTCAAGTCGGATTAGTCTGGACCTAAATCGACTTGACACTTTTAACATCTCTATTTGTAAGAGTTTGTAATGGTATGATTTTATTCTTGTATAGATTTGTGTATTATATTGTGAACTCACTTGTAAGTGAGCAACTTTATTCTCATGCAAGATTCATTTTACTTTTGAAATGGATGAACTTTATTCTCATGAAAAACTCACGTAGTCTCGTAAGAAATCCAATAAGGGGACGATATTCTCTCTGCGAAATTGATATGCTCTCACTAGCAGTCCAACGACAAAAAGGTTGATCTTGTCATCGTCTGAGATTTACACGGTCCTATAAATAATTGGATAATCATATATATATATATATATATATATATAATAAAAAAAACAAATTCAAATAACCCAAAAAAAATAAAAAAAAAACTAGCTACAAGATACTGTCATGTACCCTGAACCTTGGTTGTCAAGGGTTACCATTCATGGCAATATCAAAACTCCTAGATCTTGATTCAGTGGCACTTGGGTCAGTAGCCCAAGAGTAAGATGCAAGTCCAACCTCCCTTTTATACGAATGATATTCGTGTAATATCTGGGTACAATTTTGATATGTAAAAGTAAAATTTTACTTCAAAAATGAATTTTTAAACTATTGATACTCAAACCATTGTAATCGAATTGATAATTCAACATTAGCGTAAAAGTGCATAGTACAATTAGGGTTAATCCTCGATTGATGGTAAACATAAAATAGAATTGATAGTTCAACTTCATCAACCATTATTGTTGGAACAAAAAAAAAAAAAAAAAAGAACTATAAGCTGAGTAATTGTATAATAAGGTTGTCTTCCCACGGGTCTTCTCTTGTGGATTTGCTCTTTTGACAGCTTCTTCTTCTAGACCTTTACTTGACAAGGCTGGCATTTCTCTCTTCAGAAGGGGAGAACACTTACTGTTTTGTGTTAACTATTTGCTTGGTCTGTTTTGTCACCAAATTTTGTGTTCGCAGTTTAGTTCCTAACTTTGTGTTAAGTTCAATTTAAGTGCTAAAAGAGAATTTGGGTCGCCCTCTTTCTTCGCGATTGACACAAGATCTGGACCAATAGTTTAATTCCCCACGATCATCAGCATGCAATGCAGTCCACTTCTTATGGGATTGCTTGAATTCTTTGAACAACAAGGCTCTTGATCGAGAAAAACCGCACATCTTTGAGTTATCCTACGGGCCTCTGCGATTTGTTGTACAGTCTTCCTTAAGTAAGCTTAAGCCAGCCGAAGTCCATTGCTGTATATCTTATTTGTATACTATATTTCCCACATCTTCTCGTGTGAAAGATGCCAACTGAATGGGATGGAAATGGGATATCCTTGGGGCTCACCACTTCACATGGCTGTCTGCATTAAGAGCTGAGTTGATACCGCAACCACATGCAAAAATCCAGACGTTTGAACACTTAAAAGGAGTGAGTGCCATGTTTTCCCAATTTGTCAACTTGTTTGACAATAGTACCCCAATGATTTACTTCATATTCAGTGTAGTCCAAGATTCACGAGCATGCAATGAGAGGTTGTCTTCAATCATTTAAGACTGGTTGTGCATAAAAGCAGTCTCATGGTCCCCCTTCCTTCACTTGAATGAATCAGCTATAGATTCTCTGTATTCCTGGCTTTGTACTATTGGTAGGCAGCTAAACAAAATCCAATCTCAATTGTAACCCTAGCTGTTACATGGTTAGGGTTTCAACAAATGAAATATATCCTGTAATCCTGAAAAGGCTTGGCAAATAATACACAACTGGGGCCAAGGGGGCAATAATTTCCTGACAGCTTCTTTTTTGCACTCGCATGTGTTTTTGATGGTCGATGTTGTTCATGATAAAAGAGAGAATGTGTATTCGTAAATTGGATTGTTCAATCCAAGAGTTGCTTTTCACAAACGTGTATGACTTTTGAGCGTAAATGATGGGTTTGATCAACTTTATTGTAGATGAATTGACGGCCCCAGTAAAGCTTATTGCATTTCACATGGTCGGCTACTATTCTATTCTATGATTGAAGCTTGGTAGTAAGCAAGAATCTTCCACTTTGAAACAAGCCTTCATACACATACCAATACATATACAGACACCAATGCTAATGATGCCTAGCTTGGTGAACTTTCCCAACCCTGTCAGGATTTCAAAGGCTACAGCTCCTCTAGTCCATAAAGTAAGGGTCAAAAGATCTTGGGGCACAACACAGCACAATTCAAACAGGAAGAAAGTTCAGGAAAAACATGGAACCATTCAACAGCCTATCAGAATTGTAAGAGTGTCTTCGCTCATTGCTCTTAAAGGGTAACAACCCTTGAACTATCTTGGTTGGTTCCTTTACGTGGTAGTAGTAATAGTAGTAGTAATGGCATTTTTGCTGACCAAGATATTCAAATGGGAAGATGTTAGAAGAAATAACCAGAAAACAGAATCTCCGTACTTCCGTTGTCAGATGGCCACACATGTCAGATTAAAATTGACACGTAATTTACTTGAATACCTGATAACCGAAAACAAAATTTAACCTTCTTGTATTATTGCATGAACATTCGGTTTTATCCCGCTGTATGCGTAGAAGATTCGTGCACCCTTATCAAGCATTTAACGTAATTGCTGTCCTAATGGTCCAGACAAAGCTTGCTGACCACCGCCCACCATGCGCACGACGTAGACAAACAATTTTTTTCCAACATATTCAAGATGTTGGGCCCATTGATTTCATTTGGCTCTGTAGCTTTTATCTTGTCTTTTTTTTTTTTTTTAAATTTAAATAGCATAATTTTATTTAATAATATTATTTAATTAATAAAAAATTATTTATTAATAATAAATAAAAAAATAAAAAATAAATTTTTATCACTATATTAATTAAAAATAAAATTTATTTTTAAATTTTTTTATTTACTATAAATAAATAAATTTTTTATTTTTTATTAATTTAATAATTTTATTATATCACTCATATTGATATAACAGTACCATATCAAGTAAGATTATTATAAAAATTAAATATAATAATTTTATTATATCAATATAGATAATATAATAAGATTATTTAATTAATAAAAAATATATTTATTTATTAATAATAAATAAAAAATAAAAACGAATCTTATAAATTTATTTTATTATATTAATTAAAAATAATATTTATTTTTTATTTTTTATTTATTATAAATGAATAAATTTTTTACTTTTCATTAGTATAATAAAAATAATTTTATTACATCATCTCTACTGATACGATATAATTATTTCAGCTCAAACTTTCTCATTTGAATCTGAATTTCTGGCAACCCAAATTGAATCTTGATTTGTCCGTTGACTGCTGCATCTGACTGTCGCTATATGCTAATGCATGCGGCTGCCTTTACTGGTCAGATCATAACTTCTCCATCTTATTCATATTGTCATTGATGATGCATATGTATATATTATCTCTGTCACTGTTTCATCCAATTAAGATTGAAGACTAAATGACATGCATGCATTAGATGGGTGACTAGAGGTCTGAACCTTTGATTGATCCAGAGATTAGGGGAAATTAAGCAAGAAAGTCGACAAGACACATGATGCAACAACACAGCACTTGGTTTTGCTTTTCTGCAAAACGATGATTTCCTCGATCATTTGATTAATTGAGAAGGATAATGAGGTAAAATTGCAGATTAAAATGATGGAAACCTACCCCAGTTGAGCCCCATTGCATGCTCCCTTTCCGCTCAAAAAGGTTGGGTGAGAGTGTTCATCTAGTAAAAGAGAAAGGGCTTTCAGGAAATGCTTTTAATATTACAGACAACAAATATCAACCGAAATATCTGCTTTTCTTATCAGATTGAGGAAATCCAGTCGCAAAGTTTTCAAAGGATTCATACTTCTGTAGCTGTTTTCCTGCCCACAGATTAATGAAACTCGTACTTATCATTAAACTTGATCAGTTAATAGTTAATACTAATGCACCTTAACCATTCAAGTTGTCTGGTAAGAACTTTAAATTTGGGGTGCAAAACAAAAGAGATAAGCACCCGATTATTCTACAAATTTTTTGACAGTCAAATGGCTGTCCTATATTCACATTCAATGGTGTAGATGTGTCTATGCAAGCACGAGCATCTATCAACGTGTTGCCCATACACAGACTGCTAGATATATAGCTTCAAAAGACTAATTATATTCCATGATTTGGTTGAAGATTCTTCTTCTCCATCATCAACGGTGAGAAACGCCCGAGTAATAAGATTGTAAAACCGCCACAGAAAGAACAGAAAAATTTTTATTCCTTTTGCTTATATTAAATGCAATTATCATCCACTCGGATTTGTTCTTATTTCTTAATTAAATTTTTATACACGAGTTGACCTAAATTTAATAATTATTAAATTTCTATTAACTTATAATTTTAATTATTAAATTTTGATTAAATTACGTGTCAAAATCTAATTAAAAAATAAAAGTAAATCATATTAAAAAGAAATTAGTGTCCCTCTTCTACTTCATTTGCACATAGAGTCAAGTTAGGGCTCTTGTGTTATAACATTATTGTATCATACTCAATGAATGCTTATTCAAAGTAGTTTATATGGGAAATAATAATTTTTTTTTAGTTAATTGGGAACAAAATATATTTGTAAGCAAAAGTATACATTGAATTGCGATAATTTAAATAATTTAAAATAATTAAAATTAAATAATGACATTTAAATTATTTAATATTTTCTCTTTTAAGCAAGTTCATTCGTTTAATATACTTTTCATGTTCATCTACAAAGGGTAATATAAATTTGCAGTGTTTAAAGAGGTTCAACACCATAGTGTGATGTTAAATATGCTTTAATATTATATTAAATTATTATTTAACTTTAAAATTTTTAATTTTTAGAATGAAAATAATAATTAAAATTTTTTTCTTAAAATTCATTAATTAAATTACTGTTTATAAATACAATAATAATTGCAATCAAATATGTGATAATCTGTAATATTAAATTAAATTTATTTATGAAAAGTATATCTCTAAAATCGCGCATGATTTATTTCCAAAAAAAATCATTATAAATAGTGTTATTTATTAAATTTAAATAACATAGTTTAAAAATTATTTGTAAAAATTTATAAATATTTTTTAAAATAATAAATAGTTGCACATAATTATTTCTAAATCTTGAACAATATACAATGACAAATAAATTACATTATTTAGTGTTTGTTTTTTTTAGATAAATAAAATTTATTAATTTAACACGATAATAAATTTATTTATAAAAGAAATTAGATTTTTAAATACATTAATCCGATAATAAATTTATTCATAAAAAATTAGTGTACGAATATCAAAAAATTCTCATTTTAATTAAGAGTAAAATTAAAATTATTATAATTTTAATTTAACTTTCAACAACAATAATTATTCAATTCTAGTTGAAAAACATAAAATAATTCGAGTATTTAATTGAATAAAATACAATAAAAAATTTATTGACTTCCTCTAAAGGAATGGTGATAAATTATAAAATCCATGTCGTGTCAATAGTATAGCCTTAGCTTAAAATAAATGTGTTGCCAACTCTGCCTATGGGCAATCTTAATCCCATCCCATGCGAGAGTGGTATGAATATTATTGGATAACGTAACTTAATAGATTCTGAGAAGTCAACTCTGGTTTCCGTTGACTCCTCAACACAGGGTTGGGGAGTTGTTTGGGACATCTCATGTTGTCTTAAATGGCCCTTTAGTCTGAGTGAGGACATTCTAGTAATTTAGATATAGGAGTAGGGGCATTATAGTAAATTAGTAATTAATAACCAACCCTCGTGGTGGAGTCTAGCCACAGTGTGGCACACTGCTCAATGACGAGATCTTCGGCCCCACGTAAATTTTTATATTATTTAATTTTAAATTTTACAATAAAAAATATAAAAATTAAACTAATATTTTATTAAAATAATAAATAAAATAATTTTATTGAATAATTAATATAATAAAATAAATTTATTTATTAATAATAAATAAAAAATAAAAATTTTATAAATATTTTTTATCATATAAAATAAATAATATAACTCCTTTTTAATTTTTTTTATATCAATTATAACTATTCTATTAAAATTTTCTATAAAATGGTACCATTCTTAACATATTGGTATAGATTGCCTGCTAAACAATTATGGTTGGCCTGTCAATTTTACTTGGACGGTTTGAAATTCTGGTTGGGTTCCTTGACAAGAATCAAGTAAACTTAAGGTAACTAACTAAATGCACTTTCCATATGTTGGCATTCAACATGACAATAAAAAGAAGGCCATTCTTTTTGTCCCGGGATCCTCCTGTTTCGATCGTGTTGCTCCTTCATTCGGCAATTACATACACATCCCTATACCTAGTTAGTTATTCACTGTGTGATTAGGTAAAACTAATCATTACACTAATTACCAATTAATTAGTTTTGATTTGATCACAATCTCTAAGGCATCCACAAATAGTAAGGATTTGCCTCGCTTTGACTACAAATCAAGCAATTTAATGCGGCACAAGATTCAACGCCCGGACAGTTGAAGCCTCGTTGGGGGTTGGCGGCAACTTTCATCGCATGGCAAGCACGTGACGTACCGATTGCAATCCAAACTTGACAAAATTTCCTTCACGCGCTTTCGCCTCGGTTCTCGACTCACCTTCCTCGTATCAGCTTAAACGGCAGGCCGCCCCGAGTGGCGGACCCCCTCCATTAATTGAGCATCGCGCGAGTCGGCTACAATATCCGATTATAAAATCTGTGGTGGGGTCCACCTATTGAAAATAATTACACTGGTTTAATATTTAATTAGTTCGTAATTTTGTCAATAATATAACGCGTATAATAATATCCTTTGATGATCGTTAATGGAATGTTTTAATTGTAATTAAGAATTGGCGTTGGTATATTTTAAGCGGGCCCCACCGGTTTTTTCGGGGGACAAAAGGGTCAAAGAGATTTTATTGAAAATAGTATTAGCGGGGACTGCCTTGGACCGGGGACAGGACAGGAAAATATCTGCAAAATGACAAACAAGCATAACTGCGTTATGTAATAAATGAGGGAGGGAGATGAGCTGAGTCCTACGACGCAAAAGCCTTATATATAGGCTAGCTCGTATAAGGAGAAGAGAAGCGGACTTGCGCGGACACGGAGAGAAAAGGACTAGCGAAGACAGGAAGCAGAGCTAAAAGAGTTTCCTGCAGTTGCAACAATGGCGAACCAACGAAACAGAGGCGGGTTCCGGATGTCTGTTTGCGGCCAAGAAGAGATAGAGCAATTATCAAGAGATGGCAGCCATTACAGTCTCTCAACTAGTGTTCTTCCTTCTCTTGGAGCAAGAAGCCACCGTAGAGTCAAGCTCCGGGGTTTCATTATTTCGCCTTATGATCGTCGTTACAGGTGTTTTATCATGTCTTCTCCCTCCTTGTTTTCTTGTTTTATTTTAATGATGGGTATATTGACTTAACTGTTATTATTGGTTTGTTTTCAACATTTTTTAGTAATATTTTGATATGGGGATTTGGAAAACAACGACATTCAATCTCGTGAGCCTTGTTTTTAACTGAAACTATTACCATTTTCTGTTTCTTTTTTTTTTCGTCCAATCTCTGCGTGTTGGTTAATTTGTTATTTCAGTTCTTCTTTCTTAGAACAGTTGTTTAGCTTCAAACCATTCAATGTGGTGGATTAAATGTCAAAATGATTCGGCTTATGATGTCAAAAATTTTTTCTTTTGATTTATATTTGAAGACTTTTTGGTTGTTTCTTCACCCGCAATTGAATCTTGGATTCTTTGTTCTAAAAGTGCACACAGCGCGTTTTTGTTGAATTGCCTCTAGTCAGACCAAGCAATTTCTAATTGGAAACTCGAGCATCTTTTGGTTGACTGCTACAGCCTACAGGAAACAATTCGAAGATTCTTTATAATTAGTATCTATATTTTCTTTTTTCCTTTTCGATGAATAAATGATGCATATGGTTCTTCAATCACTTCCTGCGTTTCCAAATTGTCAATTCTTATGCTTCTTGATCATTCCACGGGAGTATGTGAATGCTGATTTCAACTTGATAACAAGAAATAGTAAATGCACTCTCTTTGATTTGTATTTATTATTTTAGTGATCATTACGGAAAATAACTTGCGGCAAAATTTTAGCCTCTATCTCTTGCGATTGGAGTACCTTTGCACCTTGTGATGATGCATGAATAAAAGAAGTAGCTCTAGACAGCTTAAAATTTTTTCTGACCATTATACTAGAAGAAAGACTAGCATTTAGCCCTAAATTTAACTGATTCTCGCAGGGCATGGGAGACTTTCCTTGTTCTTCTGGTCATCTACACTGCTTGGGCTTCACCTTTTGAATTTGGATTTCTTAGGAAGCCTCAAAGACCACTTTCCATCATTGATAATGTTGTCAATGGGTTCTTTGCTGTGGATATTGTTCTCACCTTCTTTGTGGCTTTCCTGGACAAAGCTACCTACCTACTTGTTGACAGTCCAAAGAAGATTGCTTGGAAGTATGCAAGTTCCTGGTTGGTCTTTGATGTCATATCCACAATCCCATCTGAACTTGTGCAAAAGATGACACCTACACCACTCCAGTCGTATGGCTTATTCAACATGCTTCGCCTTTGGCGTCTCAGAAGAGTTAGTGCCCTATTTTCCAGGTATACAGGTTTTCCCTGTAAATAGATAACCTTTAACTTTAACCAAATGATATGTTCAGATTGTGGATGTTTTGATTATTGATCAGGACTCACCCTGCATTATTTCTTCAAACAGATTGGAGAAAGATAGGAACTACAACTACTTTTGGGTTCGATGCTGTAAACTTATTTTTGTAAGCATTTGAGCAAAATTTCTATTCATTATTTTTTTTTACACAAAAGAAATCTGTTTTTGAGTGAACACTATAACTGAGTATAGGATTCTATTTGTAGGTCACACTTTTTGCTGTCCACTGTGCTGGATGCTTCTATTACCTTCTTGCTGCCCGTTATCACAACCCCGAGAGGACCTGGATTGGAGCATCCTTAGGAGATAACTTCCTTCAAAAGAGCCTTTGGATTCGATATGTCACTTCAATGTACTGGTCTATCACTACCCTAACAACTGTTGGCTATGGCGACTTGCATCCTGTCAATACGAGGGAGATGATCTTTGATATCTTCTTTATGCTCTTCAACCTTGGATTGACAGCGTATTTGATTGGTAACATGACCAACTTGGTTGTACATGGAACTAGTCGAACTAGAAAATTTGTGAGTTAATTCTTAATGTTGTAAGTCTGCAAATTTACCGATTCACAATATATGCAGCTACTGACATTTTATCAGAATGCTTACATTTTCTTCTTTTTTTTTTTTTTGTTTTTAATCCTTTTTCCTTGATCTATCTCAAAATCTCAGAGAGACACCATACAAGCTGCCTCAAGTTTTGCTCAGAGAAATCAATTGCCTCTTCGCCTGCAAGATCAGATGCTGGCACATTTATGTTTGAAGTTCAGGACAGATTCTGAAGGACTACAGCAGCAAGAGACTCTTGATTCTCTTCCTAAAGCCATCCAATCTAGCATTTCACACTATCTTTTCTACTCTCTCGTGGATAAGGTGTATTTGTTTCAAGGGGTTTCCAATGACCTGCTTTTCCAGCTGGTAATTTACTCAAAACACACTGTGGTTATGTATTTGGATGTTTCTCTTGTGCAGCGGATTCTCGTTTTTTGTTTTATCTTTTCTCAGAGTGAATCCTTACATTGAATTTTTTTATACAAATAAATTCCAAAGGTCTCAGAGATGAAAGCCGAGTATTTTCCTCCAAAAGAAGATGTTATTTTGCAGAATGAAGCACCGACAGACTTCTACATTCTTGTGACTGGTGCTGTGGTAATTACCTATTTTCTTCTTTTTAATTTCCATTATTCAGTAATGAATTTTGCAATTATGATGTTCTCATTAAAGTCATTTTAATGAATAACGGCCTTAACGTTTGGATTACTTGACAGGAGCTTTTGGTTTTCAAGAATGGAGTTGAACAGGCAAGTATTATTATTGTGAAAATTTCATTAATTGCTTAAAGGAATGGTTGTGGATTTTTGGAAAGTTATTTCTTTTGTCCTTAAGATATAGTAGTATTGCTGAAATTATGTTAAATGTTGCAGGTTGTTGGAGAGGCAAAAACTGGTGAGGTTTGTGGAGAGATTGGGGTACTTTGTTATAAGCCACAGCTTTTTACAGTGCGGACCAAGCGATTAAGCCAGCTACTACGGCTGAACCGTACAACATTCTTAAATATTGTCCAGGCCAATGTTGGAGATGGAACCATAATCATGAATAATCTCCTCCAGGTTAGTATATTCTGTATGATGTAGTGACATTTATTTCATTAGGGAAAGCATAGAATCT
Organism: Swietenia macrophylla; assembly: GCA_032401905.1. Classification (NCBI taxonomy): domain Eukaryota; kingdom Viridiplantae; phylum Streptophyta; class Magnoliopsida; order Sapindales; family Meliaceae; genus Swietenia; species Swietenia macrophylla. Next base: position 6,835,026 of record CP135562.1, on the reverse strand, counting down.
TTTAGTACTGGAAATTTCAATACTCCAATTAATCCTTACAAGGACGTTATGCCTTAGTAGATTTCAACAATTCAGGAGAATATTCCATTTAAAATGTCATAATCTTAAGTGTAAACTTTAGACATATTATGCACTAATTTGGCTTTTCATTCTTTTGCTGGTCAGCATTTAAAAGACCTCAAGGACCCAATTATGGAGGGAGTTTTATTGGAGACAGAGAACATGCTCGCTCGTGGGCGAATGGACCTCCCTCTCAGTCTATGTTTTGCTGCACTCAGAGAAGATGATTTGTTGTTGCATCAGTTGTTGAAACGAGGCCTTGATCCAAATGAATCAGACAACAATGGAAGAACAGCTCTGGTTTGTGAAAAAACTCTTATCAACTCTGAAATTAGTCCATACCAATTTCTGTTGATAATGTAACTAATTTCCCTCTTTTTAACTCGTGCCATGTCAAACAGCATATAGCAGCATCAAAAGGAAGTGAGAATTGTGTGCTTCTCCTTCTGGATTATGGCGCAGATCCTAGTAGTCGAGGTATGCTGATTACCAAATTCATGATCAGGTCCTATGATGTCTGCATTAAATATTCCTAATTTACACTGACTTAAGGTGTATTTGATTTCTTGGGAATTATTCTGTTCTATCACAAAATATAAAAAATGTTCGAGTTCACTGCCTATTTTATGCTTGTCCACCTTAAAAGATTATGGCTGATAGATTTATATTCTGGGACTGCAGTAATTGTATGTTACTGTTAAGATGCCACATGCATTCCAGTTAAATTTTGTGGAATCCTCTTACTTTTTTGGCATATTGTATTCATAAACATGTCTTTGAATTGGAAGCCAAATGTTGTTTCTTATTGCTTAGTTTTCTTAAATATGCTTCCAATGAGCAAGTACTCTTTCCTTTCCATCTTTTCAGAAGCATGAAGATTGTTACGGGTTGTGAAAGGTTTAATCCAACTGTGTTAGTCCCAACATGTTGTCCCATTTATATCTTATATAGTTAATTTTTTTTTCTATAACCAGCAGGAAAAAAGAGAGAATAGTATATTTATAGGTCTATCTTAGATCTACCTTCAATGTTGTTGCTTGCCCATTTGATATGATTATTGACTTTCGTTCCTTTTTGTTTAATTTGATATTTTGATTTCTTATATATGAAGTTGAAATCACTGAAATAGATTTTAGTTGGCCTTCACATACTCTTATCCAGAACAATTGTTGTATACAATTATACGAACATTATAATTGGTCGTTGCTCTCCTTCTTAATTTAGTAATCTGAATGACGCGGAAGTCTCATTCTGCTATTATTTTTATTGTTTTAATCAAACATTTGTTACTCTATAATTTGCAGACCTTAGATAAGTCTATGCAACTAAATTTATCAGTCAAGACTGGTTCATATTTATTGACTTTTAATTTCTTTTTAATAGATTTCTGTTTGTGACAGTATGCATCATTGTCTGGCACACTCATACTGTTAATCAGTTTATTGGATAATGGTAAGATCACCTTCCGATAGGGACTGGCACCATGACTTTGTTGTGTAATTTTTAAAATAAGGCTTCTCTAGTCAACTGTACAGGGTATTGTCTGTGCCTGTACCAAATTATTAAAAGCCATGTGTCTCTGAGTTGTTCTGTATTCTTCATCTCTTCGCTTGTTTAGTATTTGTTAATGTGCAGTATAAGTCCATTATTATATACCCTGAAAATGTTTTGGGACTGACCAATTGAGCTTTTAAAATTAATCCTCATCAAGCATACATTATTCTGCCAAATGTCAATTTATCTAATAAATGAACTCTAATGATTTATACAATTTGACATTTATGCAGACTCCGAGGGGAATGTACCACTATGGGAGGCAATGCTGGGAGGTCATGAACACGTTATCAAATTGTTGATAGAAAATGGTGCAGACATCAACACTGGAGATGTGGGTCACTTTGCATGCACTGCTTCTGAGCAAAATAACTTGGACTTGCTTAAACAAATTGTCCATTATGGAGGGGATGTAACACGTCCAAAGAGTAATGGCTCGACAGCACTTCATGTTGCAGTTTGTGAAGACAACGTTGAAATAGTCAGATACCTCTTAGACCGAGGGGCTGATACCGATAAACCAGATGTCCACGGTTGGACTCCAAGGGATCTAGCTGATCAGCAAGGACATGAAGAAATCAAATCCATTTTCCAATCTAGTCAAGACACCAAAGCTCAATCAATCATTTCAATTCCTGAGCAGCCGCAACAGCAGCAGCAGCAGCATGATGTTCGCTACCTCGGGAGGTTTAAAAGTGAGCCAGTTATACCTTCCTTATCCCAAGAAGGCTCTTTCCGAGCTACAGATGGATCATGGACCCAAACCCGTCCAAGGCGTAAGACCAACAACTTCCACAACTCACTGTTTGGCATGATGTCAGCTGCGCAGAGTGTGGAAAAAGATTTGACGTTTCCAGTTGATCATACCCAAGCTGCCAAGACTGCTGGCGTCAACTCCGCCAGAGTGAAAATTAGTTGTCCGGAAAAGGGACAAATTGCAGGGAAGCTTGTGCTGCTTCCACCTAGCTTGCAAGAGCTGATTGAAATGGGTACTAAGAAATTCGGGATCTCGCCCGCTAAAGTTCTCTTAAATGAGGATAGAGCTGAAATTGATGATATTGAGGTGATTAGAGATGGAGACCATCTTGTTTTTGTCAGTGATAGTGATCAAAACACTTAGAACCAACAAGAATTGTAGTGTATATAAGGTTCGCTGGTGTGTAGTTTTATTAATTTTTTTTTCTTCGGTAAATTGTCGACATGGAAAAATCCGGTCTAAGATTTTGGGTTGAGTTGGATGAAAAGATGGTGATCAGCCACATTTCTTATTCTTTGCTTTATTCAATCGAAAATGTTCAAAGCTTGATGATGGTGATACTGTAACAAATGAAGAAGAAGAAGAAGAAGATGACTGCGTGGGAGAGCACGAGTAGTGTTTGCCATGCCATGCAACTATGGTTTTTTCCAAAGAATACTATGGTTTTTTCCTCAAAACATCCTTAATATTTTTGAAAAATTCAACTGACTCACATAATTTGCCAAAACTAATCAGTTAAGTCCTTGATGTTTTAATTAACAATTTTTTTTTGTTTTTTAATTGTGTCTGCGTGGTAATCGGTCCATACAGATCGGGGGGAATCTCCATTCTCCACCGCCCGTAAAATTTTTGTTCTTCACCGAATGCAAACCATGAGTTGTCTGAATCTCACGACTCCATTGAGATTATGAATCCCTACCAGGATTGAGATTTACTCCATTTTTCCAGTACAGAATATTATACAGATATAAATCATCGGCGGGCTTCCTTTTTGTTCCACCCTTGTAACATCACGGAGAAAAGGCGGCGGCAAATGTCTTTCTTCTCCCGGGATGGACATGAAATTTATTAGCTTGATCACCAACGGAACGGCCATTTCCCATTATACAGCTTCAAATCTAACCCTGGCTTCATTATTATTATTCCCTGAGGTTCCTGCCTCTGGGTCAAGCTGCATCAATAGAGTGTACATGCTTATATCGTTGGTGGGGTTGGTTGAGATAAGTAAAATCAATGCAATGCATATATAGCCATAAATCTATTCTATGTTATAGATAAGTAAGATAGTTAATATTGCCTGAGCCTGAGCGTATCTTTCAGCCCCCAAACTTCTAGTTCTAAGCCTCAATTCTCCTCTGCTAGTTGTCAGCTCATCCATTATCTCAGAATCACCCGACACTACTTCACTGTCTGCATCTCCTCCCAGATTCTGCCAACATATACATATCAAGGCACGAATTTTGATGAAAAGAATATCATTTAAAAAGTGTAAATTAAATAAAGAAAGTATATCTTAATATCTCGGAAATGGAGATTCTGTTCCTGTCCCCTCTCGTCATTGATATTCACATTTGTATGGTACAATATCTCAGATATGGAAGTTGTACGTTCATATTAATTAAAACACAGCAAAGTTTACCTTGAATGAGACATGATAATTCCGCCTTGGAACTCTAGTCATTTCTTCGTATTCAGCGGCATCCAAACTCAGAAAGGCAAATAGATTCAAACATTTTGGGGAGAATATGCTGTCTTACGTATATCAGTAAAAAGAATGGCGCCAGGAAGAACATTCCAGCAATGGGTATCCATGTCAGTCCATAACAAATCATGAAAGACAAAAACTGGAACAGAGTAAATAGAGCAATTTGATCGAACGCAACCTTCTGCACGGAAGAAGCATGTGCTCCTTCCGCTATCCTGAGTCACAAAAGTGGCACAAGTAGCAGAATTAATGCTAAATGATCAGTGAACAAAGGAGATCAATTTGAAAACAATAAGTTGAATGAAGTAAATAATTGTAACGTCGTCGTTTAGGAGTAATGAAAAGCATCGTCAATCTTTCCCAGAATTGGTTTCCAGGAAGGCTGTCAATGGCCATGCATGCAAAATATCCCCAGAGAACTGATGCGGGCATCATTTTAATTAGGGGCAAAGCAAGCAATGATAGTCCAACAAGCAGTGATCGTAATAGGTTGGTAACTCGTTGCTCATTGACTCGGACAGGCAAACGAGCCTCGATATGTTTTTCAGGATCAAACGCATCCTTTGTCATCCCTCCATCATCACTTTTCATAACAGCAGCCTTCAAGTTCTGCAGATCATTATGTGCTGAAATCTGCTGCTAAAAGAACCATCATTATCAGCCAGCTTGAAGCAAAACCACTAGGTAATCGATTCATAATCTGCATATAACAAGAAAACTAACCTCTTGTGTCGTCTCCAATTCTTTGAAGACTACCTGCATCCTACCATAGATTTGGGATTGACTAGCTTGTAGTTTCATGCCTAGAAACTATTTACCATCCTTTTTTTATCATCTGCATTCATAAATCCCAACGCATAATAAGACTACATAAATTATAATAATGTCACCAATTAATTCAACAGCCTACCTGTCTTTTGAGAACAGACAAGCTCTTCGTGTGCATTGGAGATTGTGGGAGAACACCATTTGCGGGAGGGAGACCAACCAGTCCACGGAGCAATGTCTTTGATAGAATGATCACCAAGCAATGTTTCAATGAAACGAGATATAAGAATTTAGGTGAGGGGCTAGCTTACGGAGTTGCACATATGACATAAGAGCACAGAAAATTGGCTAATTAATTTACCGTAATTCCCAGAATAAAGATGTCATAACGGTAAGCAGATGGGTTCTTGAGATTGAAATCCTTCTGTTGTGCCATATCCTGTTATTTAATCAAATGACGTTTTCAGAAAGGAAAAGAAAGAAACAAAGCAAATGAATACACCATTTCACTTTTATAACAGTCTAATGCAACACAGATGTGGACTCTCGAGGAAGAGGCATATAAATTCTCCTTGGAACTGCCTCAGGAACTTCAGCCGGTATACTAAATGACATAGCTGACCATAATAAATTCTCCTTGGAACTACCATTACTGGAACACCATAGTCGGCAATAAAGCTTCGGAACCATCCTGCATTAAAGTTGAGCAGTTCAGCTTTAAGACAAGAATGAAGCTTAAAAACAAAGAATCTCAGGAAGTTATTTAACAAACCTGTGCCATATCGCCATGCTCTTGCCCTTCTGCTCTTCAAAGAACTGAAGAGTACGCCAAAGGTGAATATAACACCCAGCAGTCCATTTACATACAGCCATTGGAAATGATTCTCTTCCAAGTATGTGTCTTCAGATTTAGGAACAACAAATTCACTTATCATCCCCTGTAAATTAAACAAAAGTTTGTGAAAGTTGAATGATAAATAGTATTTCTATTTTGATTTATTAACGATAGAGTAGAGCATGCGAGTACCTTTATAGCCTGCTGAATGAAAAGAACAGAAATCAGCATGCCAAAAGTTTCGCCTGCAATCCTTGTAAATTTTGATATAATTTTGCAAGCGTTAAATATTCCAAGGAGAAAGAGTATGAGAGACGTCCAGAGACACACCCTACATAATCAGAATTACCAAATTCATAAGTACAAGGTAACAAACCGTAGTGCTATCTTCAACAATTATAAGAACTGTGGAGAATGAGAGGGTATAATCTAACCATCCAGTTCAACCCAGAAAGAGATTTTTTTGGAAGATCTGCTCTTCCTTTGGCAAAACTGTGCATATATGTGTGCATCATAACCGTGAGCTCTGCCACTCCAACAATCAACGGAGGTTGTCCACCAATTATTGAGTGTATGACACCACATAGAGCTGTCTAGGCTACGGTGCTCAAGCTTCCATCTGCACGGAGAAACACAAATTTATTACAAAATAACACAGCGTCAAATAACAAAACAGACCCAAAAACTACCCAAGTCACCTACCTGTTTCTCTGCTAAGTTGTCTCCAAAAGCAATGACTGGAATGGCCGAAGGGAAAAATATGTACAGTGTTGGAGCCAATATCCTGTAATAAAAAAGGAGATAGATGGCGTCAAAAGTTGAGTGTCCATAAAGAAATTTGAAGAGAAAAACAGAGAGAGTCAAGGACCTGGGACCGAAACTAAACGCCGAAATCCAATCCTCCTTGTAACAAGCTTTTCTTCCCTTGAAGTCTTCAGCAATCCCTGCAAATGGAGAGTTTTCATCCTCCATCGCTGAATGCATAAGAGAGATCGATTACATAAACAACAATACTAATTGGAAACACGGCACAATGACAAAACATTTTTCCGATTTTCATACAATTCAAGTACCTCGGAATTCGGCGCCAAAGGATGAAAATCGGAAAGACCTTCTAGTTCAATAAGTACACCAACCGTTCGTTAACAAAGGAAGCCGATCATGGTTTGGTAATAGTGATAACGTCGGGGACGAAATATGGGCGATTAAATAGGAATCTAGGGTAATTATGACGTTTATCTGGTACCGTGAAGGAAGGAAAACGGCTTAGGTTTGAATAACCGCGCCATTCCACTGTCCGTACAACGCCAAAATCGTCTCCGTGCGTTTGATTCGTAGTTACAAGGTGTCAAAATCCTAATCTGCGTGACAGGTGTCAAATTTACAAACGGATTTACGAAACACTGTCGTTTCATTTCAATAATATTTTGAGCAATAGTCAGCCATTAGGAACAATAATTCTTTCTTAATTTTTTATATTTTTTATTTATTAAAAAATTAAAAATAATAAAAAATTAATTAAAATAAAATTTTAAAATTTTATTATCTTTTATACTTATATATTACTAAATTCTTAAAAATTAAGAATAAAAAAATTTAAAAGAGATTTTTTATCCAACAAAAAGACCACTATAAATCACTTTCAATTAAGACAATTCACACCAGACTTTATTTTGTAATTTTATTTCGATAAATACTTAATTTTGAAAATAATATTACGTGTTTATAAATTTATTTATTTCAACAATTAATTACATTTAACAATAACTATTATTGTTCCAAGTTCCTTATTAAATAACACATCTATTGAAATATCTAATAAAGTTTTTGTGAAATATAATTAAAAAAATTAAATAACTGAATTGAAAATTTTAGTGCTGATTTGATGTACGATTTAAAAATATTTTTAAAAATTTAAATTAAAAATTATTTTCAAATTTAAGAGAGTCAAAATAAATACTTGATATCATATTTAAAAATAAGTTTTAAATAAAATATATAAATAAAAAAATCTTTTATTTTTCATTATTATAATGTTTAACAAAATTTTTTATTGATTGAATTCACTCACTGCATTTTTTTATCTAATATTATTCCTAAAAGAATATTTATATTTAAAATATCTAATAAATACATGTATCGAAAAATCTTAGAAGGAAAATTCTCATAAATACAACTTCACATAACTCATTGGATAAGTTCCCTTATCTCTTTTTTGCTACTTAAAATTGTTCGGAAAAAGATATGTATATCTAAAATATTTAATAAATATGCATATTGATAAGAGATTATTCTTAAAAGACACGCAAGTCTAAAATATTAAATAAATACGTAAATTGATGAGAATGATTAATAGTGTTTTAAGAAAAAAATTTTAAAAATGTAACTAATATTAAATAACCCATTGGACAAGCTCATTCACTCTTTTTGATGTCTAAGGTTGATATAAAAAAAATGCATATCTAAAATATTTCATAAAAATGTATATCGATATATTTTTTTAACGATGCCAAAAATATTCTTTTAAACCCTTAACAAAGTTCTTTTTGTTTTATTGCTTACTAAGACTTGTCTATTTTTTTTTTATGATTAACCATAATAAATCAATTTTTTTCTAATAATTAACTCTAACAAGTATGATATGCAATTTTAACTGAAAATTTTTGAGTTTAATGCTAAAGGAGAGGGATAGATTAGTGATTAAGATAGAATAAAAAATAAATGAAAGAGACAACGATTAAAAGAAAAAAAAATGTATTGACGGATAAAAAACAATTGAGTTTGAGTACAATTAAATAAAAAAAAAACTCTTAAAATGATAATTCATCGTTTTTTAATTTTAGACTAGATTTTAAAATTCTATTTAAAAATAATTTCTAATTTTATAATTATATTTAAAAATAAAATTATCAAACAATATTTTTCAGTATCCTTTGAATACTTTTTTTGGAAATAAATTGTTAAAATACTTTTTATTTTCGAAAGCTAATAATTATATTTAAATTTTATATAAAACAAATCCTAATTTTAGTGATTGTAACGTTAGTCGTAAACTTTGAATCATAATTTTCTATGCACATTAATTTTCGGACAGGCGACGGAAAAGAGTAATCTTTTTAACTCGTCCTTTCTTTTTGTTTTCGTTGCTATTTTGCTATGATGATTAAAGCGGTTAAGACATTCTGTGCAATGGTTCATTCAGCAACTACTTGCTTGACGGCTCGTCCACTCTAGCAATATCCGCACAAATGACGACGATAAGATCGTTAATCTCGATGAGATGGGCGGCAGAACGATCACCATGAGAATCCAGGAGTCGGTGATTGCGAGTCTCTAATCTAAGAAAACCAGCAATCTTGGGCTTTGCCGGCCGTAATGAGAAATCAGCTGATGAAAACAAGCCGGAAAACAAAAAGGAAGATGCTTATATTTCAAAACCACCTCCTATTTTTTGCTATTTGCGGAGAAAGCCCGATTTAGAAAGGGGTTGTAGAGAGTGCGTTGGCTAGCACCACTGGTTGGAGAAATACAGTTGCCTCAAACAGCCCAGCCAGGCTAGGCAATAATGGAGATAATTTGTAGCACGCTCCTGGTTTCAAAGCGACGAGAATGACGGAACAAGCAGCAAAATTAAAGAGATTAGAAAGATACCACTGCACAAATAATTATGTACCCTCCTTTTCCTGTGTCATCAGTCCAAGCCTTGCAAGACTAGGAAAGTTAAAAATGAGACCATTCTTTTCCCTCCTTGCAGAATAAACCCAGTAAATCTACATTGTAGCTTTTAGATCCTGAATAATTTAAAACATTCCAAAGACATCATAAAGCTTAACCTCACATCCGTCAACTACAAAAGTTTAAGCATTTTCAGACGTTCTTCATGTTCTGGATCCAGTTTTGGTGGTGTGTAACTGCCATGCAGATCCTCCACAATATACTCCTGCAAACAAAATTTGACAGTAAGTATTCCTAAATTTTGAAAGTGAAGCAATCCAAGATCTTGGCCAACAAATAGACTCTAACCAATGTTTCTACAGAAGGTATAGTGCAAATATCTACAGGACAGGAATGCCTCACTGATTACCTTTGTAAGCTCCCTTTTGGTAAGAATGTGGTAATGTTTCTGCCATATCTTCTGCATAGCCATGGTGGCAGCAAGGAAACCATAGGCTATACCAAGGATGGCAAAAATGACAACAAAAACAATAACCAGTGCAAAGCATGCTTCCATAGATGCCGGAAAACAATCCAAGATACCCCACCCATAACAGCAGTTCTGGCAGCCAGCCATCCGTGGGTCATTGGTATTGAGGGAGGAACAATGTAGTATGAGCCCGAAAAATCCAAGCAACACAAAGAAGGCCATTACCCCTGGTAATGTGCCCACAGACAATATCAGAGAACATGCTTTAAGGCATACACAAGCAAAAATAGAGAGAGAATTGCAAGTCAAGCGACCAGTAATCTGCATTCAACTCAGGTAACAATTAAAAGGGGTAAAAGCAAGCAAAACTTTTGATTCTTTGCGCTTACAATTTTCTATACAGAAAAAAAATCTACAGAAGGGCTGTTGACAAAATTTCAAACTGCAATTGTTCCCTTGCGTGAAAAAAAAAATACTTCTCTGAAACAATTAGAAGGTCAGATATAAAGAACATAGCCCTTAGTCAACCCACTCCTTGTCAGTTATGTCCTTATTACAAGGTGTGTGAACTAAAAATAATTTACAAGTAACTGAAACTGCAATATTCTGCCACCAAAATATATAACTACAACACTACATGATTTAGGCATGACATAAAAACAGTACAGAAATTTACCTATACAGTAATAAAATGGAATAGGATGCTTTGACAGAACACGATCCCAGCCATCACTGAATGAATTACGGAAGGCCCCATCTTTGTCCATGAGGTATGCAAAGCCACCCATTGCAGCAATTGCCTGGAATCAGACAACAACAGTGTTACACAGCAACAAACAGGAACTCAATTCCAGATTTTGAGCGTACACCACTGTACAACTCAAAATTTGTTGCAGGACCTAGTAGAGGCTAGGTAGATCTATGTAGGACCTCAATTCATTAGACAGTAGTTTGGCTGGGAAAAGTTGTTTTTCATTGGCTTACACTCCTCATTCATTTGAATGTAAAGAAAAAAACTAAACATCAATTTTGGCTTTGTTTTATTTTTTCCTCCCTACACCTTTCATTTATTTGCATGAACCAAACATTAATAGCCCACCACATCAAAACTAATTGTTTATATATCTAAATTTGTGTTCTCTCCATTGTCAGCTAGACCAAAACCCGGCTCTAAAAGTGTGATGTGCATGTCAACCATAGGTCTAAAAACTTTTAACCTCATCCTTAGGCAGACACTTACTTGGTTCTTCCACATAGCCTGCCTCCTTTGCATTTATTCAAAAGTCTTGAATTAGATCATATATAATCACATAGTCAATTCAAATGAAAATTGTTAGAAATGGTATTATTCACCAACAGAGACACCCATACTACCAATACAGTTTTAATTCATGGGTCAAATATAGTGGTCATCCATAGAATTAAAAATCTGATATATTAGACTGATAAAATGAGTTATACCAAAATTATCTAAAAGAGAAACTCCCTAAGATAGCTGAAACATGTTTCAAACATTGAAGAAAACTCAGAATCCAGTTTATTTTCTTTCTTTAATTTTTTTGAAGGGGAGAAGGAACTTAGATTAGAGTTAGTGCATGATTAACAAACAAGAGGCATCATTTATGCACCCTTCTAAAATGGAATGGAAAGTGAGATTACTCACAGTCTGTACGGCCAAAAATACAAAGAAAACATCCCTGGCAACAAAAAGTCTGAATTTTACTTTACGCCAAGAGTTATCCTCAAATAGTTCAACTCGAAGGTGAAATTGGGCTTTGCAGGTTGAGCAATGCGAAAATGCAAATCCTTCCTGTAACAGAAAAGAGCCAGGAGGGCAGGAATATAAACTGTTAGATCGCCATCAAAAGAAAATTAGCAGATAAAACAGTTCAACTCTTGCATAATCAAAAACCTTAAAGAAGAATAATACACAACCTTAACTGAGCGCCAATGATCAAGGCATGAACGATGAACAAACTGCTGAGTGCCTTTGCACATGCATGGAGATATCAATTCATCATCTATGGCACCAAATGGAAAAAAAAAAAAACTTAGGCCAAAGGAAAACAGAGTACCAAAAGCACCTGTCAGAAAATATAACAAGTTTTTTCAACACCACCCTTGTGCTTGGTGATACCTCATAACCACCGTCACATCTAACCTTGCTTGGAAGTATCGGACTGCACATCCCATTCCTACTAATTTCTATCTCATTTTGCGTATCAATTCCAAAGATCACACATTGGACATAAACACAAAGACCTCTCGTAGCTGTGTCATTAGTCAATTATTAATCACCCAACAAGCTCACTAGGCTATTTCAATTTCATACCTATAATAATAACAAATATACATTTTCAAGGTAACCAAAATATAAATAAGCAGAAAATATCACTAACACATTCATAACTCATTACCAATCACAAAAATTATCAAATCCAAATAACAGAACAGCATATAATTCCGATCAAATCATCACATATCGATGTAATGTAATTTCACAAAGAACGCAAGATCACCTGATTCTTCATCGCATTCGAGGCATATGCGGCAGCAAGGAACCGAACCACTCTCAATATCTTCATCCTTAATCTCATTAGGACTCGAACTCGAGCTAGAACTTACAACAGGCGCTTCGGATACCTCCTCGGTGCCAAGCAAAGGATCGGCATCGGTGTGGTTCCGTTCAGACAACGGCTCCAGCTGTAATTCCTCTTTCATGGATCGTCTACCTTTAAAAGTACAACCGAATAACTTTATTAAAACCGTAAAAATGATCAGAATTGGGGGCAGAAGATGATCAAAACGATCTAAGTCAACAAACGAAGGAAAGAACGCACGTATGTCTGATTGTATTTTATCATGAAATTATTTAATTGTCCAAAATTAAGAAAATCATGTGGACATTATTGGTAAAAAATTAAAATACCTAGAAATTGCAGAGGAGGAAAAGTCAGTGCACTTTTCAGATGAACAACAACTGTCTGTAAGAGAAAGAGTCAGGCGAGGCAGAGAAAGAATCGGACTCGGATACAGTCGGGGCTCTTGCTCTTATCCAGTTGGCGCGCGGGTGCGTACAGCGCACGTGGTTTAGTTTAGAACCTGACGCATCTGGGCCGTGAACTGCGGATGGGCCGGAACTGGTATTACCCGTTAGAATGACGGGGCATTCCAGTTCATTCCAAGGCAAACGTATGTTTAAAAATCCGTTAAAATAATTTTCTTAAATAAAAAAAATTAAAATTAATCTTTTACATTTTTGCCCTTATAATTTGTGAATTAACTCCTTCTATTTAGTTAAAAATGTTCAATAATTATTATTAAGTTAGATGGGCCTGTATGTAACCTTCAAATTTTTTCCCTATAATCACGTTATGTTAGATTCATCAATTAAATATTAATAAACGATTTAATTTATATTATAAAAAATAGTCCATGTATATATATTTAAAAATTAATTTTTTATTTTATGTCTATTTTAAATTATTAAATAACCCTTAATTAAATCTCTTCCTTGCACCCATAATTATATTCGTCAAACGGAAATATTTTTTATCATTGAAAAGTAGAAAATTAATTAATATTAAAGAAATAATTTTTAGTTGTCACATAATAAGATACGAATTATTGTTATATAATGAAGTATTTTCGAAAAAAGAGGGACGATTGACAAAAATAAACTAACATGCATATTTGAAGACTAGCAATCTCGTCGAAAAATTCAAAATAATATATTATTAATAAAAATCTAAACATGTACGAAAAAGTTACGTCTTAATTATCAAAAAAGAAACTCACAAAACATGAATACTTAGATTAAAAGTAAGCATAGGTGATAAGTATTTCATACGAATAAATTTTAAATTATTGAATATAAAATTTTTTAATAAAATAAAAAAGAATACCCCCTTGTTGTTTGGATGTTCCCAAACATTGATTTATTTCTTCACTAATTAACACTTATAAAAACAAATTTATGACGAATTAGATTCAATATTACATAGGAAAAGCTTAAAAGTTTAAAACAGAAAATTGTAAATTAAAAGGGTGTGTAAGTTGAGCATCAAGAACAATATTATTTCATTTAATTAGATTAAATTATTCCTAGTATAAATTTAGTGACATTCATACACAAATTCTTGTATAAATTGATATGATGAAATTATTATATTATTGCATATCCTATATTTTTATAGAAGTAAAAAATAAATAAACTACATAAATCATGTAACAATAATATAATTTTATCGCGATAATTTGTATGAAAAAAAATTTCTGTAAATGATTGTATCTCTAGTATCATTGTAGTAAACAATTTTGGGGTTATTAAGCATCCGATGCAATGGCTTTGCTCTGCTTGATGGATCCAAATTTAATCCAAAGTCAAGTAAGAAGTGAGAATAAAACTTCTCCTAGCTAGTTGGTATTCTTGAGAGAGAGCCATTGATTGTAATATCAGTTTGGTTAAAGTATTCACTTTAAAGAGGGTATTTCACTGGTGATAAAGAGTCTGGCTATAATCCCATACGTATCTAATACGTTGTAATTATTTGATCACATTGACAATCAAAGTCATCTAAGTTTCAATTCTAAGTAATTTGTTTTTCTCCAAGCCCGTGGTGGCCCCATGCATGCATGCATGCATTGTTTTCCTCTTTAACGGATAGAACCTCTATGCCATAGTTAATTTTTCCAAGCGTACACATTGGCAAAGTTGGTCAAAAAGTGTCGATATAGTTAAGTCGACATACAGACAGCCATACTTGTTATTCAAAAATTTTCTAAAGGTGCCAAATTGCTTTAGAAACTCCGTGATTCATTGTGGAAATTGTCAACTTTTGGAAATGATCGAACCGTGTGGTTTAATTAGAAGTCCCATCTTTTCGCCTCAAGGCGTGGTGTTGAGTAATGAATTCCAGAGATGCCAATTTTTCTCGTGAGTCCGGGGATTAAAGCAGTCCGGTCTGTTCAGATCCAAGAACAAGATCAAGATCAAATCTGGTCCTGTCTCTTTTCAGACCGCACCAATTATATGTTAAAATACTTTTAAATTTAAAAATATTTTAATTTAAAATGTCACATAAAATAAGTCTTGAAGAATTAGATCATATTTAACTCTATTTATGAAAGCGAGTCAAAAAATATGATGTTCCATTTTGCAAAAACAGATCGAAGATGAAAATAACAATATCCAACCCGTCCCATTATTATCTCCAATGAATTCCAACATTGGAAAATACACACCTTAATTTGAGTGCTTCCCCTTAATTGTAATAGTATATTTTCGTATGATCAATTGATATAACTATCATTTTTCTTTTTCATAGTGAATTTAAATTATAAATAGTATTATATAATTTAATATTCCACATAAAAATTTTTAAAAATACAACTATCTCATCCCACAATTGTAGATGAGATAATTTTTGATATTCGATGTGGGATTTTAATGATAGATGTTGAAAAATAAAAATTATTGTGTTCATGTGTGTGTGTGTGCGTGTGTGTGTAACAGTGATGTGTTAACGTATTTTAAAGATATTTTGGACAAATCGATGCCGTATTACCTGAGTTTGAAGTAATATTGTAACGTTTACATCAAGTTCAAATTGGACAAGTTGAAGAAGATTCCGAAACCACGAAGCACGCAAGAAAATTCCTCGACAATGACATATTCTCCATTGTGTTATTGATTGAAAAGTGACATTGAATATAACAATGGAAGACTAAAAGACAGATATTTAATTGTTGAAGCAGAAGAATGACATTGGAACAATGATCCATGGTTGGAGAAAACTAATGGCATATCAACAAGATTTGAAAACGTTTGATTGCAGAAGAGAAGCTTCAATTCCGATCTATTGAGATAGAATTACAAATCAATCTGACTTCCAATATCGATCATACCCTGCGTAGATGATAGACAGACAATCATTCATTATACCCAGGGAAATAATGGAGAATTAATTTCTCAATAAATAATAAAATGGGGCCGTGAAGAAAATTACTGTTGGAATTCAATGTTGATCGAATTTGCCGTTAAGTTGGCAATGGTCCTGAAAGCTGTCTCAGACAAAACAATGGTAGCGCCCTGAACAGTTGGTGGAGACTGCGTTTGAAGAGCATAATCAACAATCCTGATTTGAATGGTCATTTCAGGTCTGCAAGTTCCAGGATCCGAGGCGCTTATGCATCTAACCAAATATTCTCTCCCGCAAGCTGCTCCATTATCCCATATCCCATCTCCGGCTGCTCCAAACAAATTGTTCGACGGAAACTGCGTCGGATCATTACCATTACACGTTGTTGCTGTGCGTATGCAGAAAGAAAAGTTCATCAGATCAAGCGAATTGACGAGGGTTTTGAATTATATACACATAGGCATGCTGTTTTGTGAAGATATACTTACGTAAATATGGAGGACTGTACTGGGCAGCAGTGCCAACATCGGCAAAAGTGGTGTGAAAAAGCTGTGAAAGAAAGAGGAAGAAAGATAGCCATCGCAGCAGGACTTGCCAAGTCCTGGTGAGCATGTCTGTAATTGTAGGAGCGGAGCTGAGGTAGTTTTTCAGAGAATCAGGCGTGACATTAGCAATAACGTGGAGGTGAGCATATCCCAAGTCAACAAATACCAGAATTTTAAAATTCAAGTTAATGCTATTCAATGAATTAAACAGTAGGAGAAGATGGCTAGAAAACCAGGGCTTTGCGGGTCAACGCCAACTCACGAACGCGGATTCAGCCGTTGTAAATAATATATTGATTAGAACCTTATTTAATATTAAATTTTTTAAATATTATATTAAAATATAAAATTTTAATTAAAATAATTATATTATATTAATATTATTAATATGATAAAATTATTTAATTAATAAAATAAAAATATATTTATTAATAATAAATAAAAAATTATAAATTTTTATTATATTAATTAAATATTAAAATTTTATATGATTTTTTAATTTATAATTAATAAATATTTTTTATTTTATTAATTAAATAATTTTATTATTTTAATAATATTAACATAATAGTTTCAGTACACTTAAAATTTTCGCACGTGTGTGTGTACGCACAGAGGAACTGTTAGTCAAATAGAGGAAATGATATTCTTTTGCCGAGCGTTCAAGAAAATAAATGGCACAGATGGGGAAGGTAACAAGGTTGCGGATAAGAGTATGCATCAGACAGCTACGGCAAGCTTTTGACTTTTAAGGCTGTTGTATTGATTGATTTAGTGCAGTGTACTGTCGGAAAGTTCCAAAACCATCAGATGGGGTTGACTGCTG
>CP135562.1:6805743-6815921 GCA_032401905.1 Swietenia macrophylla | reverse complement strand
ATCGGCAAAAGTGGTGTGAAAAAGCTGTGAAAGAAAGAGGAAGAAAGATAGCCATCGCAGCAGGACTTGCCAAGTCCTGGTGAGCATGTCTGTAATTGTAGGAGCGGAGCTGAGGTAGTTTTTCAGAGAATCAGGCGTGACATTAGCAATAACGTGGAGGTGAGCATATCCCAAGTCAACAAATACCAGAATTTTAAAATTCAAGTTAATGCTATTCAATGAATTAAACAGTAGGAGAAGATGGCTAGAAAACCAGGGCTTTGCGGGTCAACGCCAACTCACGAACGCGGATTCAGCCGTTGTAAATAATATATTGATTAGAACCTTATTTAATATTAAATTTTGTAAATATTATATTAAAATATAAAATTTTAATTAAAATAATTATATTATATTAATATTATTAATATGATAAAATTATTTAATTAATAAAATAAAAATATATTTATTAATAATAAATAAAAAATTATAAATTTTTATTATATTAATTAAATATTAAAATTTTATATGATTTTTTAATTTATAATTAATAAATATTTTTTATTTTATTAATTAAATAATTTTATTATTTTAATAATATTAACATAATAGTTTCAGTACACTTAAAATTCTCGCACGTGTGTGTGTACGCACAGAGGAACTGTTAGTCAAATAGAGGAAATGATATTCTTTTGCCGAGCGTTCAAGAAAATAAATGGCACAGATGGGGAAGGTAACAAGGTTGCGGATAAGAGTATGCATCAGACAGCTACGGCAAGCTTTTGACTTTTAAGGCTGTTGTATTGATTGATTTAGTGCAGTGTACTGTCGGAAAGTTCCAAAACCATCAGATGGGGTTGACTGCTGACTCAACCTAACCAAACCCCAATCATGATATGCCAGGTTTATTAACAAATGATAAAGTTGTGACGCACATCTCTGGATCCGAAACTCGGTGTCTATCCACTCAAATTAGAGCCTTTTAAATCTCCCACCTACTTCTCCTGCAAGTTTAAAACAGAGAATTACCGGTAACTGCTACTGATTACCTTCCACATCCTACCTACGGCTAATCTACCATGTTGTGTGGTTGGAGAATGGGATTCGCAATTGATTCTCTGGGCAGAACGTAAATAATTGCAAGGAGTGAGGCTGGGCTACAGTTGCAGGTTTCTATGTGGGGGTGGTAATTGGTGTTTGTCCAAAAAAAAATACGCGAGTATGGTTGATTTAAGTTTAGTTGACTGTACTTTTTATATAAAGATCCTGGCTCTAACCACCGGGGATTGGATTATGTAAGTGATAATAATCTCTTTCATCACAATCACATGACCGAATACGGATTTAGCAATTTATAATACCTCATAAATTTTCAAATAGTAGATAAGCTAACTTCTCCTGGAAATTAAAATCACTCGGAACAATCTTCTACCATAGCAGCGGCGGCGGCTAATTTCAACGTTTTAAATAGGGGACAGAGTCTGTGTCGTATCAATGACTCCCAAAACAGTTGATAACAATAAAAAGTATTGGGACGTAAGCCATGATGCATAACGCCCGGCAGAGTCAATCTTCCTCCCGAGCAGCCCAAGTCGATAAAACTGAAGACGCGGAATGCTCCCTCCACAACCCCCCCCCAACTTTTTTCCTTCTTTGGAGGGCTTGACTCGGGGCCTCGCCGCCTAGTCCCTCTTTTGTCCTCTTACGATTTGGGGCCCTCCCACCTCTTTCCTCCCGTCCTCGTTTAGATTTGGTTCTTATTTACATTTTGTTCCGAGGGGCAGTACTTTCTAATCCAATATTATTAGAGAATTAAAAATAAAGTTAAAAGTTTACCAGAAATTAAATTAATATTAATCAAATACCTCTTTAACTTTATATTTCAAAAGTTAAATTAAATCACGTTCCAATAGCAGACAAACCTTGAAAATATACATATTCAACTCACCATGTCTCAATACTAAATCTTAAGAAAACAATTACGTTGAACTCAGTTATACTTCAATACCAAACGAACTCTTGCAAACATTCATCTTCAAGGTGAGGGGTGAAAACACCGCTCCACACCTAACCCATCCGGCAAATATATATTCTCAAAACCATTATGGGGTCGAAATATTTCATTCATTTCCCGAATTCTGTGCAAGCGTCTCTCCATATTTGGTAGAAAGATTTGAAATAGTTAACTGAAAACCTCTTTTATGACCCACCATAAAGAGCTGGCTCAGACATTAAACCACAGACCCTTTCTTTCTTCCAATGGATCAAGAAATGCGCTGCACATCAAAGAAAGACTACAGCATACAAGTAGAATGTTTCTTTTGTGCGGTTCCCAGACTGCAAATCTAAAAGAAAAGAGATAACCCCTAGTTCACAGAGAGTGCAAGAAATGATAACCACCAGGCAAAAAAGACCCTATCGCGCAAATATCCAACATAAGTGTAGTTGCGGTACTATTTGAATCTTTGCTCAAGAAAGAAACAGATACATAACATATAGAAGTGATTACTTCCACAACTTCCGCAAGGACATGTTCTTCTCTGTCTCCTTCTTCATGACCTTGGCAACTGCCATCTCAAAGTCTTCCTGTGTTACATGGATCCTTCTCTCTCTTAGAGCAAACATGCCTGCTTCTGTGCACACCGCCTGTTTAAACAGAGAAAACAAAAGTGATAAATAGAATAAAAAATATACAAATATCATTTAGGATACATAATCACACTTGGACATTTCTCCTCTTTTGGAGCTATAATGAAATAAAAAATCGCATTGATTGAATATAATTGGTGTAACAGTTCATTCTATAGTCAATGATATGCTACGACTGTAAATAGTCGGTCTCATCTGTTAGTATTATGTGCTATTGTTTTCTGAACAGTACAATCCTGATGAAAAATCTTCCATATGTGGAAGCTAACAGGGGATAGGAAAAGAAACCCAAGCATCATAGTCAGACAAGCAATTTGCTAGCTGTCGATACCATAACCACCACCAGCATCAAAAGCAATATTATGCTGCTACAGAAACTGACACCTAATCCTGTCGTCATTAAATGATACTGCTAAAAATAATCAATCACTGCCATCCTCATATAATGCTATAATTTGACTAACTTCCCCCTTTTGATCACAAATCAGCAATAAGGTTTTTTATGCACCTAATATGAATTATACATAAAAACGCCTAAGTCAGCTACAAAAGGATAGATTAAAACAATAGGTACTAAACTAGACTCAACCTATCCCTTTGCAGTAAACAATTGATAATATACGTATTTATCTATTATTTTAGATAAGTTGCTATTTCAAAGCATGAACTAGTTCTAGAAGTTATGACTCAAGTCAATGAACCCAACAGCAATAGAACGAAATGAGCCCCTTTAACAATTCAAAATCATGTTATTTTAAATTCAAGTTCAATTATTATTTTTAAAATTAAGGGATCTATAACATCATTAAAGAGTTAATAACAATCTTGGATAGAAAGTTGCGTTAAAAATATCCTAATATGTTTCAAACTTAATGAAAAGTTGTGGTTAAAAAAGTCTCCACTTATCAGCAAGCAGACAATTCAAAGAGAAAATAGAAGACCATAAGCAAGAGACAAAGAAGAGAATGCATGAAAGAGACAGAGAAGACATTTATATGTAACAAATTATACCTTCAACTCTGCACCAGATCCACCATTCATCTTCTCAGCAATCTTCTTCAAATCAATCCCACGCATTAAATTCATACGTCTTGAATGAATTTTCAGGATATCAAGACGAGACTGCAAGTAGTGAAATACACACATAAGAATACACATAACATCATGTCAAACATTACGAAGGGCTCAGAGTAACACCCATGACGACAGCGACAACAATGATGATGAACACGAGGCAAATACAGAAAATGGACCACCAACACTTTAAGATGATGCATTTTATCATTTCTAATACCAACATCATAAATTAAGAACATAGTATCTCATTAGAACTCAAGGTCTCTTGTACAGGCATGAATAGGTACATTTTTGTCCTTTACCAAAAATGTTGCAACTATATGCACTCATGTAGTTGCTAAGACTTAAATTGTGACAGCAAATCTGTTACTGTTAATGAAATCATTAAACCACTCCTTATCCTTCACAGATCAGTGTTATGCAAAAAGCCTAAAGGTACTTCTTCTCCAAATAAATATATCCATAAGATCATAAATACGTATATTAACATTACATATGTTTTTATTGACAAGCGAAACAAACATGGATTCCTTTTTCTTCAAGCATTCACTTAGAAAACCTATGAACTCTGCTAGATGTTTCAATTTTTGTGGTTGGATAAAATCACAAGGAAAAATAAGACATAAGAACAGAATTTTTCCAAATAAAGAAGCATGCCATGGAAAATGAGGACTCTACCTCTTCATTGGGATTTGGAAATTCAATCTTCCTGTCAATTCGTCCTGGCCTGAGAAGAGCTTGATCAAGAATATCAATACGATTTGTGGCCATTAGAACCTGTTTAAAATGTAAGTAGATAACATGTCAATTTGAACAACTGTATCAAAAATTGTGACATGGTCTTTGCTTAGAACAACCACATTCGCATGGAAGCCCTAAATAGTACCTTAATCTTGTTTGACGCCTCAAATCCATCCAGTTGGTTGAGAAGCTCCAGCATAGTCCTCTGCACCTCACTGTCACCATTTCCACTGCCAGATTCCATTCGAGCAGACCCGATGCTGTCGATTTCATCCATAAAAATGATTGACGGAGCATGCTCCCTGTTCGGAAATGTATAAGGATTCACACTAGTCAGATAAGAAACAAAAAGGAAAACTGCAAGTGCATTCGCTCACCAACTACAAGCAATATTAATCTTCCACGTTATGGGACAGCAGTTTTGGCACAGACGCCGGATAACAACTAAACTGATTTCACAATTTATTCTCCTTCGGAAAGAAGCTCACCAACATTTTGTAATGGTAAACTTGAAAATAATAAACAAGAGGGAGACACTCCCCATTTCACATGATTTCAAATCATCAACCAAAAAAAAAAAAAAAAGAGGAGAAAAAGTACATAGCAAATCCCGCCAACCACAATACATAAAAGAAGTGAATGCCAAAATTTTAAAAAAATAAATGTGTACATAAGGAATCAAAATAAGACGAAGTATCCATTAAAAATGAAACTGTAATAGGTGAAAGAGAAACAAACCTTGCCATAACAAAAAGTTCTCTGACCATTCTAGAGCCTTCCCCAATGTATTTCTGGACTAATTCAGATCCAGAAACCCTAATGAAAGTGCAATCAGTATGATGAGCCACAGCCCTGGCCAGCAGCGTTTTCCCAGTACCAGGTGGTCCATATAGCAAAACACCCTATTACATAGAGGAAGCGAGATAAAGACTTGGTCAAGAATGCAACATACACAATCAATCAAAAGATGACATGACAACTAAGACAAGAACTTACCTTTGGTTGAGCTATTCCAAGAGATTCAAACAATTCAGGATGTTTGATAGGAAGCTCGATGACCTGTAAACATTTTGAAGCAAAGAAACAATTACATAAATAAAAAGAATTATGACTTCAAAAGCCAAATCAAGTCAAGGAAACCTGATAAGCAAGTACAAATCTATGCAGTAACAATGTGCAGTTAACAGACCTCCTTTATCTCCTTAATTTGCTGATCCAGGCCACCAATCATGTCATATGTAGAATCTGGGACTTTTTCAACTTTCATGAGGTTGACCAGGGGATCTACCTTGCTTGGCAAGACCAAATGAAGAACATAGCTGTCATTACGAAGTGCAACTCTTGTTGATGGTGTGATCTTGGTTATATCAATACTTTTATCAATATCAACAACATATTTCCCCTCTGGATGAACCTGTAAGAAAGAAAAAGTACACACATAGGTATTTTAGAACTTTTTTAATGTAGTGACAGGTGCTATGGAAGCAACAACTTCTAAAACTATGGAATTTCAGGCAATTGAATATAAAAGTATAGCCCAATGCTGCTTATAATTCAGAATTCAGTAAATAATCATACTTGTTGACTATCAGAATGAACAAATTATGCAAACAGGTTGGACAGAGAGGCTGAAAAGAACATACTTTGTGCCATATAAACTTGTACCTTGGGTTACCAATAAAGCATAGTGTCCTTGTATGATTGAAACATTTTCATTTTGTCAAAATTTTTCAGGAAAAACTATTCTGTGTCTAATCAGAGTGAGTAATGACTGTATATGGAAATCATGCTTCATATAAAAAATTTCTCTCTTAGAATGTGCACTTCAGCCCATGAACATGATTAATACAACAGAAAATGCCCTCATATTTTCCACTAAAACCTCACATGTTCCACTAAATGACCATAAATTACCCGCAAAGATCAAAGCAGATCTACCTGAATTATGATTTTGGGCAAAGTTTAAAAGAAAGGGAAAATAAAAAGATAAACCCCCGCAAATCCAACCGGGAGAAAATTGGACAAAAGAAAACTATAACTAACATAATTAGTAAGCCTTGAATCCTCTTTGTAAACTTGCTGCGTGCTACACGCTATACAAGCTATCTGAACATCAACTTACCTTAACAAGAACCTTATTTTTGCCCATAACTTTAACAACTTCCCCAACATACGATCCAGGCTCCTGAAGCAGCTGTAGCTCTTCTTTCAGCATCCTCACTATCAATTTTACAAAAATTCAACGATTAAAAACTCAACCTTAACTAAAATGATACATTCGTTTGTCTTCGGTTAAACCCATCAATCCTAAAAACTACACTACTAATCAAAACATCAAAACCTAGAAGAATGAAATACAATCAAAATTAGGGTTAGGGTTGAGAAAACGAACCCCGAGAATTAAGTTCGTTACGCTGGGCTTCGAGGCGATTGAGATTGTGGGTTTTCTGGCGGACTTGAAGCTGGAGTTCGTGGATGTGTTGGAGATAGTATTGCCTCAATCCCTCTCCTTGTTTCAACGCTCCTTTCGCCGAGCAAGCCTCCTCTGGCGCCGCCGATTCCGGCCGCTTCGTTTCGATTCCAACAGCAGCCATTGTTACCAAGCAAGTTCGATTTGTTAGAATCCAATTTCTTTCAGATCAAGTCTCGTATTTGGTTTATATCTCAAAACTACGATTTTCGATGGCTCGCTGCCTACTGGGCTCTAAGGCGGTTCAATTCTAATTTCTTTTCCATCAAGTCAGATTATTTATACAGTATACACACACACACACACGCACACACACACACACACACATATATATATATATATAAAGATTAAAAAAAAAGGAAATAACAATGTTAAAAATTAAAATCCTTTTGTTATTATGGACTAAACAAGTTTTTATATTTTTTATTTATTTTCAAAAATTTAATTTTTATTTTATAATAATATTGTATAATTACTTTAATCTTTTGACCTCATATTTACTATTAACCACGGTGTTCTATTTGGCCTGTAAAATTTTTGGTGTTTATTGCTTGTCATGGGTCTGTCTGTGTACTTCATTCTTCGGGTCACTCTTGAATGAGGGCAAGTGGAGAGGATGGTCATATGGTAACAACGCTGTTGTCATGCTTATCGATGTATTTCCTTCGATGCTTTTCAATCTTGGTCCAGGATACACAGCTGCTACCACTCACTGGGAGGATGGAGAAAATCCACGGTTTTTTTCTTTTTTTTTTCATTTGAATCGTCAAGATGTGCCTCCAAGAAAAGTGGGTAGGTCTCCTGGTTCACTCAGAATCCCTTGCATGACTCCATACTGACCAGACAATTTTAAATATGGGAGGGGCAATGGAATCAGCTTCATTGGAACCGAAATATGGGAATAAGTTTGGTGCTGGAAGAGAAGATATGTGGGGTTCTTGCGTTTAACTTCCATACCGGTGACGAGATGGGTATGTGGTTTGTAAGCTTGATTCCCATCGGATCGATATTCTGGGCCACCATGGTTCTGTAAACTCTGTGCGTTTCTCGGCGGGAGGGGAATCATACGCCTCAGGATCCGAGGATGGAACCATCAGAATATGGGAAAATGGCCCTGTGACCCGCGATGATACTGAAACATTAACAGCAAACGGTTCAGTTGGACAGGTGAAGGTAATTGCAGACGAGGTTTCACAGCAAGATTGAAGACTTCCGCCTTGCAGATGAGGAAGAAGCAGCAGATTTAGTGATATGGCCAATCACCTTCCTCCTTGTTTTGCCTCGCTTTCGCATAATGCTTCGAAGGCCTACCGTTTTTGGTCTGCATGGGGTGACGTGTTGTCCACGACATGTCTTCAACTTTTGGACGACATGTTGTCTCTCTATTTTGAAAGACATGCCGTCCTGACGATGTGTTTTTGGACGACACCTCGTCTGTACGGATATCTTAATCGTTATATTCTGAATTCTGAAAGATTTAGATTAAAAAAGGGGAAGAAAAAAATAAAAAGGATAAGATTGATGGGGGCAAAGTGCAATACCATGCGAACTTCGAGGGCTCAGCATGTGGTTCTTATATTCAGACATGATGGTAATTTCGTAGCAATACAGGGGCTATTATTTCTAAGCAAGGATATATAAGGGTCAGTTTTGTCAATACAAAGAGTAACCTTCGAAGGCTTCGTGGTGGATCAATTACAAATCTCTCCGTTGCGTTCCCAGGCTCTGAGATTGCACCTGTCTGTTACCTTTCCGAATTTCAGTTGTCACTAAAATCTGCCAAATTCTTGGCGGGAAAGATGTCGGGAAAAGGGGCTAAAGGTTTGATCATGGGAAAGGGCTCGGCTAGCAACAAGGACAAGGACAAGGACAAGAAGAAACCCATTTCCCGCTCTTCCCGAGCTGGCCTTCAGGTTCTTTTTTAGATCTTTCTATTTCTAAGTTTATGTTCTCTATTCTCTTTCTTTAATTTGTTCCATTTGCTATACGTTTTCGATTTCCGTTATTGCTTAAGGAATTCGTGATTTTATGCTAGAAATTACGTTCTTTTGTTATTTATAGGCTTTTTCTTTTGAATTTCCTGTATTATGGCCTGTAAACTCAGGTTTAGTGTTATTTGGAGAACCCTTAAGGAAGTACTTGGGGAAGTTTACTATTAACTTGCTTTCCAGAGAATAAAGAATGGAAAAAAGGAAAAGTTAGGTGAAACTGATAATAAAGCTGAGGGAAAAAAGAAGTTATTCATTGTGTTTTGAGTTTACCGCATATATGAATCATTTGTTGGAAGTTTTTGGTGAGTAACGAGATAAGGTTGTAATTTGAAGTTATTAGATGAATAGGTTAGCTTTGTTCCACTGGGTTTGATTTATCGTTATTGCGTATGATCTATAAAGCTATTGGTTTTCTGCGTTTTGTATGATGCCAGCTGCGTGTGGTCTTATGCTTGGTTACCCATATTTTTATTTGTGATTCTTGACATTAATACGTGA
Source organism: Swietenia macrophylla (assembly GCA_032401905.1). NCBI lineage: Eukaryota > Viridiplantae > Streptophyta > Magnoliopsida > Sapindales > Meliaceae > Swietenia > Swietenia macrophylla. Next base: position 6,806,516 of record CP135562.1, on the reverse strand, counting down.
TCGTCAATCTTATCTATGACAGAGGTATTGTTTGCTTGGGGTTTAAATCAAAGTTACACAAAATCTATCGCCCTAGAAGAATGCGACTGCCAGGAAGGTTTTTGTCCATGACATGGGCTATACCATTCTGCCATGTGTTTTGTTAGTGGTAGTATAATGAAACACTCATGTTGATGAAATTATATTTTGATGTTAGCCCTTGGAAGTGTAGATTAGAGATCATGGACTAACATCTTCCAAACCTATTAGATTTTGTACCTGCAACTGCAGTTTAGGACTGATAAATAAGGAGCCAGTGTTTTTGGACTCAGCTATAAGTTAGGATTCATGAATCTGTGTTGTTTGTTGGGGTTGGTATCTAATCCAGTACATTATGAGTAATAGTGTAAGCTCATTTTATGATGGTTCAAGGTCTTGTTGTATTTGGGATCTAATCTGGAGAACACTTTCTTGTTGGCAATTTTCATTTTGGTTTATCTGCCAATTTTGATACATGGTTGACATTTTGAACAACATTGATGTGTCAATATCTTTTGTGCTTTGCACTGAATGATGCTAAACCTCATTGCCCTGTCAATACAAAGGGAGGACTCATGATAGCTTTTCCTTTTTTTTTTCCCCCCCTTAAAATCATTCAGGTGGTGTATAACAGAATGCTATGTTTGGTGAAATGGCATTTGATTAAGCTTATTTGTTCTCTACAAAAATATTTGCATTAGATATCTTGTGATGTTGGGATGTTGCATGCTGTGTTTTCTTTAATTGGCAAATAT